>JASANQ010001321.1:0-416627 GCA_030849645.1 Wallacemonas sp. Wsd
ACCGGCATCGTCAACTACACCGTCGTCCCCCGCACCATCGAGGAGGTGGAGCGCACCATGGCCGGCCACCCCTTCAAGAAGGAGCCCGAGGTGTACCACAACGCCTAAAAATACAGCAACCAGCAACCAGTGATCTTTTTCTTTTCTTTTCCTTCGAAGAACCAAGAGGCCGAATGCAGAGTGAACAAAACGCAACAAACTTCATAAAACGAAAAAACGTCCAAGAAAACCATGAGGGAACGGGTGCGAGAGAACGCGGCGGGAAATCACGGGTCGCTGATATGTGGAACAATTTTAACTTCATTTCTCGCCTTTTTTTTTATGTTTTTCTTTTTCATTAAGCTGTGAAGAAAACGTTGCCGTAACGCGCTTCAAGCTCCCTGTCTACGCCACAGTGGGACCTATTGCGCTCTACCATGATATCGGTTCCCACTACAGCACAAGTCCCTTCCGCTCACATATATATGTTGCAGCGACATTCTCGCCGCCGCCTTAGGTCATCTTGGTGTTTCCCTTATCTCGCATTCACCGTGAAAAGTTCTCTCAGATCTCGCAGCCTTTCTTTCTTTTTGTTTTTCCGTTTTGTGCCACTTACGTCTTCCAAGTTGTTTTCTTATGTGTCGATCTCCGACTTTTTGTTTGTTTGTGGGTCCCCGCACCTATCTGACGAAAAAAAAAAATACGCATTAAAACTATGATGTTCACTTGAACTGCTCTGGCGTACTGCTCAAGTTTGGAAGGCGTAGTCCGCCGTCGCATTGCAATCAACTGACCACGCCATGAGCGTCCGAAAACGCTCTAAGCGTCATGGGTGACTTCACTGAAGACTGTCACAAAGGACTTTCACTGATAGGCAACCCTACTGATTCAGCATTTCCACGCTTCCCTCTCCACCCCACTCACGGGCACTCCCATCATCTGACATTCAGTCGGTTTTACAAAGCCTACGAACCGAATCGAGCTGAGTTTCCCTCTCTCTATCCGATTTTTGTTTCCTTCTTGACGCACACGTGTTCTTTTTGCGTTGTAAACACCACCCCTTTTGTTAGCCCTCGTAGTTGCGGCTCCAAGTATCCAGCAATCGAAGAACCAGAAAGCAATTACAAACAAAAAAATCACAAAACATGGAGCCTCACGAAGATGTGAAGGAGTTTGAGGAGCGCCGGTTCCAAAAGAAGAAGCAGCGCAACCAGCACTGGCAGGAGCGTCAGGAGCGGTCAAAGGTGAGCCGCGATGAGATTGGGACGCTGTGCGACGAGCGTAAAAAACTCCGCGCGGCCCTCGATGCCAAGGATGCCAGCGCCGGAGAGGCGAATCTAGTCACGGAGGAGGAGACCAAGTCCCGCTTCTTCAACCAGCTCCCCATCTCCCAGCGCACGCTCATGGGCCTGGAGCGCGGCAACTACCGCAAGATGACGCCCATCCAGAGTGACACGCTGCACCTCGCGCTCGCCGGTGTTGACGTGCTCGGCGCGGCCAAGACGGGCTCCGGCAAAACCCTGTGCTTTGTCGTGCCCGTGCTGGAGAAGCTCTTTGTGGAGCACTGGGACACGGAGATGGGCGTCGGTGCGATCATCCTCAGTCCGACGCGCGAGCTCGCGCTGCAGATCTTCCGCGTGATGCAGCTGGTCGGCTACAAGCACGTGCTGTCCGCGGCGCTGCTGACGGGTGGGCGCGATGTCATGGAGGAGCGCAAGCGTCTACATGTGATCAGCATCATCGTCGGCACACCCGGCCGTATTCTCCATCACCTTGAGGACGACGCCGAGCTTGTGCTCGACAACCTGCAGATCCTCTGCATGGACGAGGCCGATCGCCTGCTTGACTTGGGCTTTCGTGAGTCCGTCACGAACATTCTGCGCTACCTCCCCCGCCAGCGCCAGACGCTGCTCTTCTCGGCGACGCAGAGCACGGACGTGCAGATGCTCGCGCAGCTCTCGCTCACCAACCCCCGCTACGTGACGGCGCACGCCGTGACCGCGGCACCGACGCCAACCTCGCTGAGCCAGAACTTCGTCGTGGTCGAGCTGAGCCGCAAACTGGACGCACTGATGATGTTCCTCAGGCGCCACCCGAACGACAAGGTCGTCGTGTTTGTCAGCACGTGCAATCAGGTCAAGTACATGTACCTGGCCTTTTCGAAGATTCTCAAGAAGATGCGCATCCCCTCCATGTGCCTCACCAGCAAGATGAAGCAGTTCCGCCGTGAGGAGGTCTTCCTGACGTTCTGCCGGTGCAAGTCAGCCGTGCTCTTCTGCACGGACATCGCCGCGCGCGGTCTCGACTTTCCCCTCGTGCACTGGGTTGTGCAGTACGACTGCCCGGACAGCGCGCAGACCTACATCCACCGCGCTGGCCGCACCGCCCGTGCAGGCGCCCGCGGTGTGAGTCTGCTCTTCCTGACTCCGCGCGAGACGCCGATGCTTTCGTACCTGGCCAACAAGCACCTGCCGCTGCGCGAGATCGCCATCAAGCCGAGCATGATGCACGTCTCGCAGGAGATCTTCGTCGCGCTCGTCGTGCAGGGCCTCAAGTACGAGGCCCAGAAGGCGTTCATCTCCTACCTGCGCTCGGTCTACTTTGCGTCCAACAAGCACGTCTTCGAGGTCGCGTCGATCGACGTGGAGGCCTTTGCCAAGTCACTTGGTCTGCAGGTCGTGCCCGACATGTCGGAGCTGCGCAACTTGCAGCGCGGCGCGAAGAACCTGCCGTGGGACGTCGTGAACTACCTCTCCCGTCACGGCGGCGCCACAGGGAGCGACGAGGCCGGCGAGAAGACCGCCGGTGCCGCGCCGCTCACGCGCAAGGAGAAGCACCTCAAGGCCTCCGACATGTTCCGCATGCTGGAGCAGCGGCAGAAGTTCGCCCCGAAGCACACCGCCGAGAGCGACGACGACGACGCGGACGACGACTTCCTCGTAAAGAAGTCGAAGAAGCCGGTGGCGACATCGGAAGACGTGGCAGGAGAAGGTGGCCACGCACGCCCCTCGTTGGCGGAGGCGGACGACGACAACGATGACAGCTCGCGGCGGCTGACCGCTGAGGAGCGCATCGCGGGTCTCTCCAAGGCGAAGAAGCGCAAGTACATTGAGAACGCCGATCTGCGCGTGCGTGATCTAGGTCTGAGCGAGCGCATTGTCTTCTCAGACGATGACGAAGCCGAGGGGAACACTGGCCGCAAAAAGTCAAAGCACGCCGGTGGTGACGAGGACGACGACGACGAGGACCCCGATGAGGCCGAAGCCTTCCACCTGCGCATGCTGCAGAACGCCGTCGTCAACAGCCACAGCGATGCCGACGACGAGGACGGCGAGACGCGAGACAAGGCGAGCGCCAACGAAGACGACAACGAAGAAGAAGACGAGGACCTCTTCGCGAAGCGCCTGCGCCGTCGCGTGCACGCCGCGCGGGAGGACGACACAGACCGCGCGCGCAAGCTGCGTCGTCTGCGCCGCCTCCAGAAGGAGGGCCGTGCGCCGAAGAACATCTCCTTGCAGGATGACGAGGGCCACCACCAGAAGGGCAAGGGCAAGCGCGCGCGCTACGAGCAACACGACGGCGACGAGGACGGCAGCGACGACGGAGCAGATGAGGGTGTGCGCCTGGCTACCCACGACAGCGACGACGACGACGACAGTGACGCGTACGCCGATGACGTCAGCAGTGACGGCTCCCTGGCCGATCTCCTCCGCACCGTGGGACCCGGTGGTGCCAGTGGCGGTAAGACGTACCGCGGCATCGACGAAGACAGCGACGAGGACTAGACGTGTTGTACGCCGTGTGGCCGACGAATCAAAGATACTCGTGAGCCACGCAGAGCAACTGTTGATGGGTGCAGTGTCGCTTTTTCTGTTGTGCCGTTGTTGCTTTTGGTTTCTTGTGTGTGTGCTTGTAAAAGGTGGCTCCACTATTTTCGCGTAATCAGCCAACACGATTAATACCTTCTTTTTTTTTTTACTGTTTTGTCGGTGTGTTCTCTTCCATTAAACGCCTAAACGAGAGCAAAAAAAAAAAAAAAACTGAAACGCCCATGGCCGCACAAAAAAAAAAAAAAAGAGAAACGAATGGCTAGAGCACGTCGTTGTCTACCTTTTTTTTTTTTTCACGGTAACTTTACACCGTTGCCATGCGGACTTTGTTCTCCGACAATTGGTCAGGCTGAGCACCGCGTGCAATGCAGTAGAGACTGTCCCTGTAAACCTTGAGTGACTCACATGCTCACTGGTCTCCAACAGGCCGAGAGTCAAGTTGCCCACCGCCCAGCGAGCAACTCTCACCAGAGCTGCATCTATTCTCTATGACCCCTCCACTCCTTGACTGTTGGTCAACCTCTCCTCCCTTCGCCTCGTCTTCCATTCCCTTGGTGCGTCTATCTTGCCAGTTCGTTCGTTTGCCTCCCCCTTCTCCCTTCGTCTTCCTCTCTTTCGATCCCTTTCTCGCTTTGCGCGCGATGTTGCGTCGGTCTTTTCTCGTGTTCAAGGCGAACCGCTCGTGGACCAAGGCGTCCATCAGCGCCTCCGCCCACTTTCCCGACGCGGTCAAGGCGGATCCCGCTGCCGTGCGAGGGGCCTCTGTCTCGGCCAAGGAGACACGCAGCTGGACGCTGACGGAGAAGGTGCCCGGCAGCAGCAACCCCACCGATACGGTGCCGGTGCAGATACCCAAGCACATCAGTAAAATGGTGGACTTTGCGAAGCTCTACGCCAACTTGGTGCGCTTTGACCGGCCGGTGGGCTGGCTGCTGCTCATGATCCCGTGCTACTGGGGCTCCGCGCTGGCGGTAACCAAGGCACTGGTCTGGGAAGGCGCGGACCCGCTCGTCCTCGGCGCGCCGTTCATCCCGATGCACCTCATGGTGTACTTTGCGGCCGGCGCGTACCTGATGCGCAGTGCCGGCTGCATCGTCAACGACATGTGGGACCGCGATTTTGATCGTCAGGTGGAGCGCACTGCGTCGCGGCCACTGGCGTCTGGGGCGATGTCGATGACGACGGCCTCGGCGGTGTTGGTGTCGCACGTGGGCCTGGCCGGCGTGATTGCCTTTTCCATCTCGCCGGCCGCCCTCGCCGCGTGCGTGGCGATCACGCCGATTTGGATCATCTACCCCTTCATGAAGCGCGTGACGTACGCCCCTCAGTTCTTTCTGGGGCTCTGCTTCAACTGGGGCATCTTTGTGGGCTACGCCGCCGTTCTGGGCCGCGTGGACCTGGCCATCTGCCTGCCCATGTACTGCGCGGCCGTGCTGTGGACGATTCTCTACGACACCATCTACGCCTACCAGGACCGTCGCGACGACCTCAAGTGCGGTGTCAAGAGCACCGCCATTTGGATTGGCGACCGCAAGTACATTCTCCAGTCCATGGTTCCGGCTGTGATGCTGGGCATGACCTTGTCCGGCCTCATGGCGTCACAGTCGCTGCCCTTTTACGTGGGCATGGCGATGAGTAGCTACTACCTGTACTCCATTGTGGACGACGTGAACATCTACGACGGCTGGTCCTGTGGCCGCGGCTTCAAGCGCAACGTCAGTTTTGGCTGGTGCGTGTTCTTCTGCATGTGCCTGGGCAACTTTTTCTGGGCGCTCGCCTCCGAGTACGAGCAGCAGGAGGAGGAGGGCAGCGTGCCCGCGGAGAGCTCCTTGAGCAAGTACCTCCTCTTCAACCAGCAGCCGACGCCGCGCCTGTACGACACCAGCGACTTCAACTGGGTTGACCGCACGCTGCACCCCGTCTACGTGCTGAAGGAGGAGGCCAAGGCGCGGGGCGAGACGCAGCCGCCCGTTGTGCCAGCGTGGATGCGCCGCGAGTACCTCGGCGAGAACCTGGGCACCCTTCTGTGGTGGCTTGGCGTGCCTCTGGAGACCGTGGAAGACTGGCAGCAGAAGTGGTACAGCACGCTCGACCACTACAACATGTTCGGCAAGATTCAACTGTAACGGGCATCCCTCCGTGAAAGTGAAACGAGGGAGAGAGAGAGAGAGGGGGGGGGAGCGAACTAAATGCGTCCAATGAGTCGTCTGGCTTCTCTCGACTCTCTTTCTGGCCTCGCTCGTTCTTCTCTTTGATCGGTATTTGGTATCGGTTTTTTTTGTGTGTGTGTGTGTGTGTTGGTTAATTCACATAGCTCATTGGTCACTTGCACCTGAATAGTGCAGCGCCCCCACTTCACAGAGAACGCAATGCAATGCGCACGTATGTGTCTGGCAGCGCTAATTTGCTTACAGAAGCGTCCCATCTGCGATTCATTACTCAAATCACGTGACGTGCGACTGCCACTTCTGAAATATGCATATATATTTACACCCTGCCAAAAAAAGACTTGCTGTGTTGCGCGGACTGCCGTTAATTTTGTTGACACGCACACGCATACAGTAGTGCGACGGACGAAAACAAAAGGCCCGTACATATCGGGTAGGCAAACAACACGAACAACCTTTCTGCGTCACCTATGCTAAACTTCTTTCTGTTTCTCTTTCTCCCTGTATTTTCAACAGTTTCGCACAAACACACCAAAACAAAAGCACCGTGAAGGAAAGAGGTGGCAACATCCACTCGCACAACAGCACCTATATACTTTTTTTTTTCCGTTGTGAGGATAAACGCATGGAGGCCTTCTCCTCGCGAGTTCACGCCGACCAGGATGTGAGCGCGGCTGCCGCCGCCACCGCCGTCTCGAGCACCTCCGCAGCGCGTCCTCACTCGCCCACGCCGCCGCCCGCCATTCGCGTGCTCGCCAAAGCGGGTCCACGGCCGTGCAGCAGCGCCATGAGCCCCCGCCTCGACGACATGTCGTACGGGTCGAGCAGTGGCAGCCGCCCACTGGCGGAGACACTGCCGTCGCTGCCGAGCACCACGCCGCCGGGAGCGAGTCCGCGCGAGCACCGCGTCGCACCCGCTGTCGGTCGCAGCGTCCCCGCCCTCAGCGATCTCCTCCGGCAGCAGTTCACGCGGCACAGTGCCCAGCGCCCCCTGGCCGTTGCCTGCGCCGGTCGGACCTCGCGGCAGTTGACGCCGCTGCCCCGCGTGCTGTCGACGTCGCCTAGCGAGCTGGACGAGAGGAGCGATCGCAGCACGACCTCGCGAGCCTCGGCGCGCGTGACGGGGCCCTCGTTTGCCCTGAGCCCCTACGCGGTCCTCGTGGGCTTGCCTGTGCCGTCCACACTGGATGCCACCTTCGCGCTCACCAGCGCGGGCACCGACAATCCTGACGAACACAAGACAGAGGAAAAGGAGACAGAACCAGTGGATGCCACTGAACAGAGCACCGAGGCCTGCTGGCAGGATATTCTCAGCCCCCAGGTGCCCGCCAACGTGGACGACGACACACTCGCACTGTCGGACTGCGGCTTCTTCAAGAACCCCGGCGTGCTGGACACGTACAGCCTCCTGGAGCTCTATCGCATCCGCTGCTGGCAGCTCGGCGTCAAGCGGCCAGACCCGCGCGTGGAGGCACAGTTGCCCGCCGAAATTGGCCAGCACGTTGCGGCCAATCTCACGTCCATTGATCTGCGCGCGACCTACGTCGGCAGCGTGGGGTGTCTGGCGCTGGCTGCAGTGATCCCCTTCTGCACCGCGTTGCGGAGCCTCACCCTCACCGGCGTCGGCCTCGTGGAGAACAGCCTGCCTGTGTTTGCGCTGCTGCGCGCGTGCAGGTGCTGCCCCCAGCTCCTTTTCCTCGACCTCTCCTTCAACCACCTTGGTGATGTCGCCGGTCGCTGGCTGCTCCAGCTGTGCCACGACTGCCCTCGGCTCCGAGTCGTGCGCGTGGAGCAGGCGGGCCTCAGCGAGCCCGTTCTGCGCAAGTTGCAGCGGCGCCTGGACCAGCGCGATGGCAGCACCGACGGGCCGCCCGCCTCGGCCTCCACCGCGCACGCCATTGACGACAGCGCCGCGGCCCTCGTCACTCCACCGGTCACCTCCTTGACGCCGTGGTCGGCGCGGTCGAGCGGGCGGGCCTCGCCGTCCATGTCTGCTGTGGGCTCCTGGCGCCTCACCCCACCCCACGGCGCGCGTGCGACCTCGCCAACACCGAGCAACGCCTCCGCGCGCACGCGCCTGTCGTACGCGACACCCGTGCGCAGCCCACAGGGCGGTGACTCGGCGCGGACAACAACAACAAAAACGGCGGCCAGTGTCGGCCACGGACCCGACGGCGACGCCCATGCGATTGGCTACGAGCTGCTCGGCAGTGCCGGGGCGATCAGCCGTCTCGGTCGCAGCGGTGACCGCCTGCTCGCGTCCACACCGGCGACGACCGCCTCCCTCACACCGGTGGCCTCCCCGCGTCTGTGTGGGGCGCCGGCGCAGCCCATCGTCGCCACGGCAGTCGAGGATGCGTGGGGTGAGGCGGCGGACCCGGCGGAGGTGGCGGCGTGGATTCGCGACCAGCGCACACGCGACCGCATCGCCGCGTCGCTCCAGCACGCCACCAACGACGAGCTCTACGACCACACGCGCCATGAGGACCTCGACCACGCCTCGCAGAAGCGCGTCCCCGAGTTTGTCGCGGCCGCGCTGGTGGAGCTGCGCCGACGACTCGCGCGCAACGGGCACGCGATGCAGCGCATCTACGACTGCTTCCTCCTCTCCGACGAGCTGGAGGCGCAGATTAAGATGGGTCGCGCGGGGCTGGCCGCGGACGGCGAGGTGGCGCGCCTGACGCGACGCCGCACGCACGCGGACCACCAGCGCTGGCAGCGCGACATTCTGCGCTCGAGCACCACCACGCAGACCAAGGCCGAGGCGCTCGTGCACATGGAGCTGCTCCAGTCGAACGACATCAGTGAGGAGCAGGTGCGGCAAGTGCAGCAGGGCGTGTGCAGCTGGAAGGCCTTCTTCCGCGGCCTGCGCATTCTCGGCATCGACAGCGCGGCGACGGACCTGACGCAGGCGACGCGCTTCGCCTCCGTCTGCGGCATTCTCACCGTCGAGCACATCTGCTTTGGCAAGCTGCTCGACTTGCTGCGGCCGCACGTGGCCTTTTGCCCGCTCCCCAGCCCGAGCGGCCCTGACGGCTTCAGCCCACTCAGTTCTCGCTCGCAGCTGAGTCCGGGTGCGGCCAGAACACGTCGCACGACTGCGTCGCCGTCGATGCCGTCCCCGCTGCACCGGAGCCTTGTGCAGGCGTCCAGTCCCTCGTCACGCACGCGCCGCATTACCTGGGATGCCTCGCCGCCGCGGCCCCCCGCCATGCCGAGCCGCGCGCACGTCTTGGACCCGCTCCTGCTCGACGGCGCACCAGAGCCGATCCCGAGCAGCACCAGCAGCAGGGATGTGGCCGTCCCCGCCGAGCCCGCGGAGCCTTTGCCACCCATTGTCTCCCCTTCTCATTGCCACAGCATGTCCGCGCAGCAGCTGCTCGACCGCCTCTTCGACGCCCGCCACGTGCTGCGCCGCGCACTCGCGGCCATCACCCTCGACCCGAACCGCTACAGCACGCTGCTCTTCCAGACCGCCCGGAGCGTGGACCTCGCCCAGCACGACAGCATCCGCAGCGACGACTGGATTGTCCTGGAGGCGAGCGCCAGTCAAGGCGCACCGGAGCCCACCCGTGCGTCTGTGTGCCACTGGCCGCAGACGAACTTGCTCGATCGCAGCGTCGACAACGCGCTCCATCAGTGGCGGCGCGCCAGCCTGCACCGAGCCAGCCTTCCGTCTGGTGAAGCGATCCTTGCGGGCCTCGTGCAGCCATTGGCGCCGCTCGATGAGCGGCCCACGTCCTCGTCGACGCGCACAGACGCAGTGCGGCTGAGCATGTCGGAGGGTCTGACGACACTTTCGCCGCTCACCACCAACCTCGTGCCGACGATGGACATGGCGCAGGTCAGCGCGGAGGGACCGCGCGGTGCCGGCGAGGCTGTGCCGGGGCTGCTGGTCCCGTACAGCAGCGTGCTGCAGACGTGTGTGGCGGTGATCGGACGGGAGCACCTCGCGCGCCTACGCACGGTGCTGACCCGCTGCTTCACGGGACTGTCGCCGTTTCCTGCGGAGTCTCAAGAGGGCGGCAGCGAGACGCAGGCAGACGAGGACGTCGTTGTCTTCCGCGACGAGGACGACCGTCTGGTCGACGCGGAGCGCGATCTGTTGCAGGCTCTGAGCCTGCGGGCCCCACCACCTGCCCCTCCTGCCGATGAGGAGCGAGCCGCCTGGCGCGTCCTACACGTGGCGGAGCTGCAACGAATGATTCAGGACGTCTAACACACAACAAGAACAACAAGTAAACAACACTAACGCCGTGTGGTGGCAACCATACAATAATACGCTGTACCGCACAGGCATGTATGTGTGTCTTCTTCATGTAAAATAGTTCTGCGCGTGCAGAGAGGGAAAGATACGGTGCACTCGCACACGTCGCACCACCGTTTTGCTTTTTTCGCCATTTTTTGAAGGTCGAATTCCTCCAACCTTCCTGTATGCTTTCTACACTGTAATGCTCTGGGTTTCCTGTTCGCCTGACAGCACGGGTGTTTACGAACATCCCGATATCAGGACTGCCGCAATGTCTCAAAAGTTCAGGCCCATTAATATTTTAAAAAAAGATGAAATGAAAAAAATAGTAAGATGTGTTTTGGGAGCGGCCATATTGTTTCAGTATATCCCCACAGACTGTGCGATGCGAGTCGTTGCCGTCTTGGTGCGTCCTATCCTCTCGTTCCCCCCAACGGACGCACAGTCCTACCCAACAGGGCTTGGCGGTGAAAACCGTGCCACCGCCTCTCTGTGCCTGATGCTAAAGCCTGTTATGCCCCACTGCACGCCTTACGCAACAGTCTTTTCACTTGCCCTCTTCTTCTTGATGCTTCTCCACCCCTTCTTCTCCAGTCTCGTACAATCACATTAGGGGCGAATAGAGCTGTAGTCATCGATGTGGTGCACACGGCGGTTTCTCGGTGCCACGTCACGGCCTGCGGTGGCTTTTGTCGCCACCGACATGGACGGCACCGTTCTCTCTCCCAAGCACGTCATGTCTGACTTCACCAAAGACACGCTCTGCACGCTGTCGCAAAAGCGCAAAGTGCCGCTGATTTTCGCCACGGGCCGCCAATACCCGGACGTGGCCATCGTGGTCGAGCATCTCAAAGACATGATCATCAAGAAGGCGTCCGCGACGAACAGCGAGGTCATCGAGACACCTCTCTTCCTGGTGACCTCCAACGGGGCTGTGGTGCACGATGCGTGGAGCGGCACCACCCTCTCTACCACGGCGATCCCGGAGAAGCTTGTCAAGGAGCTGTACGCGCTGGTGCCCAAGTCGGAAACTCGCATCAACACGAACGCGATACAGCGCAACGATTGGTTCGCTCGCATGAACTGGGAGGAGATGCTCCAGTTCTACCAGGAGTCGGGCTTTGCCTTTCAGGTGCTGTCACAACTGCCTGTCACACCCGAACAGAAGGAGGCCGGCCGCCGCATTGGCAACGCGCCGATCCTCCACGGCGACGCGCACGACGTCTGCCAGATGTCCTTCACCAGCTGGGACAGGCCGCTGCTCGAGAGCCTGGAGCAGTACCTGCAGAAGACGTACAAGGACCAGCTGACCATCTCCTTCTCAGCGGCCTACTGCGTGGACATTGCGCCGCGCGACGTGAACAAGGCGATGGGCATCAAGAAGGTCTTTCGGGAGCTGGCCAAGCGCAAGGGGGAGGACGAGGACGACGACGTGGATGAGTACGTGCACAAGTGTCTCGCGCGCACGGCCTCGTTTGGGGATGACCTCAACGACGCGCCGATGCTTCAGGCGGTCGGCTATGGGCACATCATGTCCAACTGCAACCCCCGCCTGAAGGAGGCCTGTCCGGACCTCCCGGTGATTGGGAGCAACGCCGAGGATGGCCCGGCAAAGACACTCCACAAGCTCTTCGACCTCGATTGACCCACAGCCACACAGCGTACCGCAGTTTATCGCAACAACAAACAAACAATCAGTGAGAGTGAGCACGGCACAAGAAACCCCGTACAGTTGAATGCATGGCATTCTACTACCGTTTGACGGCTGCGGGAAATACGTCCCCTGTCAGAGCACGGTCTTCCATCTGCGTGTCTGTTTTCTTTCTTCTTGGACAGGTGTGTGGCACCACAATGCGGCCACAGCAAGAAGCCCCCAAAACAAGTACAGCGCACGCAACGGACGCCATTTTGCATGCCAACAACGTGTGTTGTGCTGTTGTTGTTGTCGTTGTTGTTGTTTTTAACACTCCATCATCTTGCCCCTTTCCCTGCACACTTGACCGAACCGCACATACAGTTTTTTCAACCAGCAAATCAAACCAAAAAAAAACATCATTGACCAAAACGGTATCGCGATCCACAAAAGAAAACTATTCGGCAACGTCCAACTCAAAACAACAACAACGCACACACGCACGCACACACACACATACAGGATGAGCGCGCCAACACACTTCCGCTTTATCGCGTCCGACATGGACGGCACCCTGCTGTCCCCTCAAAAGGTGATGTCCGAACTGACAAAGCAAACTCTCAAAGATCTCGCCCTCAAGCGCGACGTGACGATGATGTTCGCCACGGGCCGCAATCACTTTGATGTGCGCCTGGTCAACGAAAACCTGCAGAAGTACATCGCTGGCGACAACAAGTGCGACGCGCAGAAGGCCGGCAGCAAGGAGATCTACCTGCTGACCTCCAACGGCGCCGTGGTGCACAACGCCGTCACGGGCGATCTCATGTGCGAGCGCTGCATCGAGCCCGCACTAGCCGAGGAGTTCTACCGCTTCGTCGACAGCGAGTGCGAGACGGTGAACACCAACATTTACCAGCACGAGGAGTGGATCTGCCGCATCGACTGGCCGGCGATGCTGGCCAGCCACGCCGAGAGCGGCCTCAAGTTCTCCGTCTGCGCGAACCCGCCAAGCCGCGTAGCGTTCAGCGAGGCCGAGGCCAAGACGAAGACGGTGCACGACGGCTGCTTCCAGGGGATTTCCAAGATGTTCTTCATCCTCGACGACCCCGCCCTCATGGCCCCGTTCGTGGAGAAGTTCCTCGCCAAGTTCGGCCCCCGGGCGGCGGAGTTCAGCCACACCTGCTCCGCCGACGACTGCATGGACGTGATGGCGCCCGGCGTCAACAAGGCCAACTCTGTTCGCATGGTGCTCGACATTCTGCGCGAGGGCACGCACCAGACGCTCGATGAGGCCCTCGCCTCCACCATTGCTTTCGGCGATGGTATGAACGACGTCGAGATGCTGAAGGAGTGCGGCAAGGGCTGTGTGATGGGCAACGCCGACCCTGCCCTGCGGGAGGCGTGCCCGGATTTGGAGGTGGTGCCCAGCAACAAGGATGACGGCGTCGCGCAAACGCTCCGCAAGATCTTTGGGCTGGACGAAGCGTAAGTGGCCCTGATAAGGTCACCTGCCGGCGTATTGATGGTCGCACCGGGCTGTTTATCTCGCGCCTTGCACAGGTGCCTGTCAGGAAAAAAAAAAGAGAAAGGCAACACGGGTATAGCGGGAGCCCCGTGTGCGCTCACTATTGTTATTGTCCATCCTTGACGCGCTTGCTGATGTGCCTACGATGCGGCACTGTTGCGGATGCCGGTGCGAACCACTTGATGGGTCACTTCCTTTTTTGTTTTTCTATTCTCTTGTTTTTCGTTTTCCCACTTACCATTTATCGGCACTTCCGATGAGCAATCAGATACAACAACCTGTAGGCATGTTTAACGTCACACTCGTGGGTTGTCCCATCGCCTGCGTACACACATTGGCAGGAGGGCACTCCGGTAGCGCGAGTGTAGAAAACTTCCACATCATGGGACTTGGGCAAGTATGAATCGACAGAACCAAAAAGAAAATACTGCCTGACACGTGGACACGCAACATCTTCTTGTGGCTAACTCGAGCACTGCCGACACACACACACACGATATCGCTCTCTTCACAACCTCTCGCTGCTTCTCCTCTCTCAACGTCAGTCCTACGCAAGAAACCAAATACTTGTACGTGTAGCTGCTGGGTTGTTTTTTGTGCACCATGTCTGCCTGTCCCTTCCACTACGTCTTCTCCGACATGGACGGCACGCTGTTGGGCCCCGACCATCAGCTGTCTCCACTCGCCAAGCGGACGCTGAGGACGCTCTCCGTCAAGCGGCGTGTGCCGATTGTGCTAGCCACAGGCCGCATTCACTACGACGTCTCGCGGGTTGCGGACGACCTCGTCAAGTACATCCATGGCGAGGACACCACGGTGCCGTTCCCTGGGGCTGAGATCTACCTGATCACGTCGAACGGCGCGGTCGTGCAC
Source organism: Wallacemonas sp. Wsd (assembly GCA_030849645.1). NCBI lineage: Eukaryota > Euglenozoa > Kinetoplastea > Trypanosomatida > Trypanosomatidae > Wallacemonas > Wallacemonas sp. Wsd. Next base: position 14,258 of record JASANQ010001321.1, read on the forward strand.
AACGCACTCACTGGCGCGCTGCTCTCGGAGCGCTGTATGGATGCGGCCCTGGTCGAGGAGATGTACCGCTTCCTCCCGGCGGATGCGACCGGCGTCAACACCAGCGTGCACCAGAACGACCGCTGGCTGTGTCGCCTACACTGGCCAGAGATGGAGGCGCAGTACATTGTGAGTGGGATGCGCTGCACGGTCTGCCCTGATCCCCCGCCGCGCCGCACCTTTCCGGCTGACGAAGTTCACCACATGACGGTGGCCGACGGCTGCTTCGATGGTGTCGTCAACATGTGTTTCGATGCGATGAGCCTCGAGCACTTGCAACCATCTGCCAAGGCGCTCCTAGCGCACTTTGCCGATCGGTCCGACGCCTACGCGTACACCTACTCGATGAGCCTGTGTCTGGATGTGATGGCCCCAGGCGTGAGCAAAGGCGTGGCGGTCCCGACGGTGCTCGAGCAGCTGTGCACGTCGCGCGGTGAGACCCTCGAGCAGGCTCTCGCCGCGTCGGTGGCCTTTGGAGATGGCCTCAACGACGAATCGATGCTCGAGGTGGTCGGCCGCGGGTTTGTCATGGCCAATGCGAACCCCGACCTCCTCACAGCGTGCCCCGATTTGGAAGTCATTCCGAGCAACGCCGAGGACGGTGTGGCGCGGACGCTGCGAAAAGTGTTTCAACTCGCTGACGATGAGTGATTCGTGAACGAAGCTCAAAGCTTGTCGAGGAACGTGACATTGGAACCACTGTTTTTTTTTTTTTTTCTTGGGCGCCTTTTTTATTGCTCTATCGTTTCCCAACTAACCCCCTTTTGGTCTCTCTCTCTTTCTTTCTCTCTCTCTCTTTGTTCCTTCCACACATCAATTTTCTTTGACTGTGACACACCTCGCAAACGAACAGGAGGCAACAACACCCCATCATTCTCACTGAGGATGGTTGTTCTCCCAAGCGGCACGACGCCTGCACCGTTACGCACCGCTCTCCTCAGGCTCCTCATCTCTCCTTATTCCTCTGTGCTGCGTGCGGCCACGGCGTTCCTCCTGTCTTTATCCCCACCTTTCTCTCTCTCTCTCTCTCTCTCTCTCTCTCTCTCTCTCTTACCTCGCAGTAGGCGTGAGACTTTTTGTTTTCTTTTTGTGCCGTCACAATGTTGGCAACGTCTTTCAAGGCCATCTTCTCCGACATGGATGGGACACTGCTCACCAGCCAGTTTGAGCTCTCCCCCTCGACGGCACGCGTCGTCCGTGCAGTACGAGAGACTGGCGTGGCCTTCATCCTGGCCACGGGTCGTCCAGCCAAGGATGTGTTTGAGACCATCGCGGAGAACAACTTGGTGATTGACTACGTCATCACCAACAACGGCGCCGCCATTTATCGTGCCAGTCCGGCCAGTCCGCTTCCCGCCTCCGGCGGCGGTGCGGCGTCGGGCACGCAGTGCTTTTCGCCCGTGCGCACGCACAGCTTGGCCCCCGCCGTGGTCAAGCAGCTCTTTGCCCTCCCTGTGCCGCGCGAGGACACCGCCGCGGGGCATCCTCTGGTCGCCGTGAATGTGTTCAAGGGCGAGGACTGGTTCACCACACACCGTGTCGGCCGGCTCGGATTGAGCTACCGCCCCACCTTCCAGCCGCAGGTGATGCCGGACCTCGCCGCGCAGGACGAGGCCTTCTTTGAGAATGTCATCCAGCTCTTCTTTTACGGACCTCACGAGCACCTCCTCGGCATCAAGGCGGCGCTGCTGGCGCGCTTTCCCAACTGGCAGCAGGACATGGAGTTCAGCTTCTCCCTCCCCCACATCCTCGACGTGACCGCGCCTGGCATTCACAAAGGGGTCGCGGTGGAGGAAGTATGCGGGCTCCTCGGTGTGGACAAGAGCCGCACCCTCTCTTTTGGCGATGGCATGAACGACCTCGCCATGCTCAAGGCCACCGGGCACGCCTGCATCATGTCCAATGCGATGCCTGAACTGAAGGCAGCGATGCCCAGCGCGGAGATTATTGGTGATCACAACGCCGACGGCGTCGCCGAGAAACTCTCGCGTGTCTTTGATATTCCCCTCTCTTGACCCTGTGCACACACACAGCTCGTGCGTGAAGAGAGAAGATCCGATGAAAGAGTCTATCTTGTGCACGTTACCGACCCAACAGGAAAAAAAAAACAGGAAAAGAAGAGAGAGAACAGAAAATGATTGTTCGACAACGGCGTCTACTTGCCTGTGTGTCTGTGCGACGGCAGTGCGGTGGAGAGCGCGCCGTCAATTCGCACTTTTTGTTCCTGGTGAGCCAAGTTCGCACACGATCGTCAACTCGGTAAACTAGACGGACGTCTCCTCAATCAACAGCTCCTTTTTCTCTCTCTCTCTCCTCCTGTGTGTTTAAGACTACCTATAAGAACAAAAAGTACAAGAGTCACACCGACGGACAGTACCCCCAGCAAGAACACAAGAAGAAGATGTCGCAGTGTACACCCATCAAGGCGGTCATCTGTGACATGGATGGCACCCTCTTCGACCCACAGCACAAGATCTCACCGCAGGTGATCCGCGTGCTCAAGGAGCTGAAGACGCGGGGCATCTACTTCATCGTCGCTACCGGCCGGCCCTACCCAGACGTCTTTGCCACCATTGATGGCTGCGGATTGGAGCCCGACTACATCGTCACCAGCAACGGCGCGCGCATGCACGACGGCGCCTCGCGCAAGGTGATCACGGCGCACAACCTCGACCCTGCCGCAGTATGTCGTCTCTTCCAAATTCCCGGCAGTCCCGATGCCCACGGTGAGTTAGTGCCCATCACTGTTGCAGATGAGGCGGCAGAAGGGGCCGTGCCATCCTACCCGCCTAAGCAGTTTGCGATTCACGTCAACCACGAGGACGAGGGTCTGACGGACAAGGTGCTCAAGGAGGTGCAGGTTGTCTTTCACCCCACGTACCAGTATCGCCTCGTCGACCCGATGACCTACACGCCAGAGCAGCTGCAGGGCACGCACAGTATGTGGGTCCGCGGCGATCACGAAGTGTTGGAGGGTCTGCAGAAGTACATGGAGAAGAACCTGTCGGATAGCCTGCATGCCGTGTTCGCGCTCCCGTTTGTCATTGACATTGCCCTGCCGCACATGAACAAGGGCGTGGCCCTGCGCGAGGCCGCCCAGCTGCTGAACTTGTCCTTGGATGAGTTTGCGGCCTTTGGCGATGGCATGAATGACGTCGCAATGCTGGAGCTGGCGGGGAAGTCCTACGTCATGGCCAACGGCGCCGAGGCGTTGAAGAAGGCCGTGCCACGTGCCACCGTGATCCGCAGCAATGCCGAGGACGGCGTGGCGAGGCAGCTGTGCGAGCTTTTTGATCTTCCCTACGATGAGTGACTGTGTTGGAGGCTGTTTTTTTTTTTCTTTTCATGGTTTCCTTTTCTCGAATCGTTCGATCCTTCTTTCCGCCCTTAATGCTTCTCCGCTGTTTGCTGCCATAAGGTTGACGAACAGTGCGAAACAAAGGTGTCGCTTAATAGAGACAAGCACAGGCTCAGGTGCAAACTCACAGCCATGTCTAGAACAAACGAAAAAATATATACGCAGGGGATGTGCTCAGTCGTACGTTGCCTCTCAGTGTGCTTCTGTGTGTATCTGTGGAAGGTTGTTCAGCCCATTTGGCGGCTGGTTGAGCCACCACAACCAAAAAAACACCGAGCCGCGCTGTGCGTGTAGGCACCTTGATTTGTCATTCTTCCTCACACCTCGCCTCGTTCTTCCTCTCTGCCTCCGCGCGAACACGTCTTGCTTCATCACGTGCGATGGTTATTTGTCGGTGCTGTTCGTTCTCCGTGGTCAGCACTATCGTAGCTCATCAAGAGAAATCCGCAAAACGAACAAAAATGTCCATCAAGGCCGTTTTCACTGACATGGACGGGACGTTGCTGAACCCGCATCACAAGGTCAGCGACTACACCATCTCCATCATCAAGAAGCTGAAGGAAAAGGGCATTTACTTCGTCGTCGCCACGGGCCGTCCCTACGCGGATGTCTTCCCCACCATCCGCAAGTGTGGCCTCGAGCCCGACTACATCATCACCTGCAATGGCGCGCGCATCCACGACGGCAACTTCCAGCTCATCTCCGCTGAAAACCTCGACCCGGCTTTTGTACAGAAAATCGCGCATATCCGCTGCGGTGCCGACGAGCACGGCGAGATGGACCCTGCAAAGCCTGTGCCGAAGAAGTTCGCCTCGAATCTCTATCGGGAGGCGGAGTGGCTCGCGGACTTTGCGCTTCCTGAGATCACGCCAGGCTTCGATGTGGACTTCACCTGCAACGTGATGGGGGACAAGCTGCACGAGATTCCTGTCGAAGCCTGTGAGAATGTGCACCAGATGTGGTTTCTTGGCGACCCGACGGCACTCGCAGCGTTCGAGCTCTACATGAACCGCACACACAGCGCAGACGCGCATTGCTCCTTTTCTCTGCCGAACATCGTCGACTGCGTCAGCGTGCACGTGAACAAGGGGCGTGCCGTGACGGCCGTGGCGGAGCGACTCGGTGTCTCGCTGAAGGACTCGGCCTGCTTCGGCGACGGGATGAACGATCTGCCCATGCTCAAGCTGGTCGGCAGCCCGTACATGATGTCGAACTCGGGCGAGCGTCTCCGCAGTGAGCTGCCAGAGGTGCCGATCATTGGCAGCAACGCGGAGGACGGCGTGGCGAAGAAGCTGGCGGAGCTTTTGGAATCCCATTGAGAGGTTGGTGGCTTTTTCTTTTTGTCCTTATTGTGCTACCTTTTTAGCACTCTCAAAGGCAATTTAATGAACAAGCATCGAAAAAAAAAAAAAGTATTTCCTGGGGCTATCACGAACTGTCGGCTATTGGGGCATGCGCGTGTTTTTCTGCGTGTCTGAATCCCACGGAGGCATTCCTGTACCTGTCTTCTGCAGCAACGACAACCTCTTTCCCCGCTTTCATCTTCCTCGCCCGTTGTTTTTCGTGATGTGTATTTCCTTTTTTCGGCTTGAGAAAACAACCACACGTTCCCCAACACTCATCTGACAGCAGAAAAAAAAAACGAAACCGCTCTCGCGTAACGCATACCCGAGTAGAACAGCAAAACGAACAAAAATGTCCATCAAGGCCGTTTTCACTGACATGGACGGGACGTTGCTGAGCCCCAACCACAAGGTCAGCGATTACACTATTTCTGTCATCAAGAAGCTGAAGGAAAAGGGCATTTACTTCATTGTCGCCACGGGGCGTCCTTACGCGGATGTGTTTGAGACGATCAAGAACTGCGGCCTGGAACCGGACTACATCATCACCTGCAATGGCGCGCGCGTGCATGACGGCAAGTACAACCTCATCATCTCGCAGGACATGGACCCGGACACTGTGGAGGAGATTGTGCACCTCCAGAACACCCCGAACGCGGAGGGCGAGCTCGACCCCGCTCACCCCGTGCCAAAGAAGTTTGCGACGAACCTCTACCGCCGCGATGAGTGGGTGATGGACTGGTACATTGATCACCTCGCCCCGCACTTCAACGACACCCTGAAGCAGGTGGTGGTGGGCGATGCCCTGTACAACTTCTCTCGTAAGGACTGTGAAGGCGTGCACCAGGCGTGGTTCCTTGGTGAGCCGGAGACGTTGCCGGCGATGAGTGCGTACATGAAGCGCAAGTATGGCGGCACCCTGGTCTGCTCGTACTCGCTGCCGTGCCTGCTGGACTGCGTGCCCGCCAACATTCACAAGGGCAACGCCATCACGCAGGTGGCCGAATTCCTCAAGATCCCCATCTCCGAGTGTGCGTGCTTTGGCGACGGGATGAACGACCGCACGATGCTGCAGACCGCCGGGCATGCGTTTGTCATGTCCAACGCGCAGCAAGCACTCAAGGACGCCACCCCGAACGCGACGATCATCGGCAGCAACGCGGAGGACGGCGTCGCGAAGAAGCTGGTAGAGCTCTTCTCTCTGTGAGGCTGTCTCTGTGTTGACCGACTGACCCCGCAACTGATCATCGAACGGGTATCCGCATGGCTGTGCGTATTTTTTTATTGTTTCTTGACTAGGAGTCCCTGACTCGCCTTTTATCGTGTGTGTACACACTCACCTCAACAATGTCATGTTCTATCGCCTCTGCGCTGTTTCGCATTCATACTGATGGCCGATGCTCGTCTTCGTCGTCCCAGTAAAGGCCGCGCTCAGTCTCTGTTGGAAAGGTAGACGCCACTGCACAGCATGTAAGCCATGTAGGCCTCCTCCAGTTGACGCGCTTTTCAGCCACTCTTTTTACCGTGAAGTGGCTCACAAGCACGACGCACACGCACGCTTGACCAAACGTCCCTCCTTCTTTCCTCTCTCCTCTGTTACTGTTAGTCCTCCTCGCATCGTGGGTTTTCTCTCTCTCTCTCTCTCTCTCTGTGTCTCTCACTCTTTTTGATCCTGCTGTCACGTACACTTCATCTCTTTCGTTCCTCATAATTTCCAGATCGGCAGAATCGTCTTACGGGATGCCAATCAAGGCTGTCTTTACGGATTTGGATGGCACGTTGCTGAACAGTGACCATCGCATCAGCGCCTTCACGGCTGACGTCCTCAAGAAGCTGCGCAGTCGCGACGTCTGCTTCATTGTCTGCACAGGGCGTCCGTACGGCGATGTCTTCTGCACCATCGCCGACTGCGGCCTGGACCCGGACTTCATCATTACCAGCAACGGTGGACGCGTCCACAACCGCCAGCGCGAGGTCGTTTTCGAGCGCAACCTGTCTCCCGAACTCGTGCGCCGCCTCATCAGCATCCGCACGACTCCCGACGAAAACGGCGAGTTGGTGACCCCCATCGACGGCAAGAAGCCGGAAAAGACGTTCATTACCAACCTGCACCGCAACGCGGAGGTGGTCACGGACAAGTCCATTCCCGAGGTCGTCCGCGCATACCATGACACCGTCGTCACGGTCGACTGCGGCGAGGGCCTCTACGACCTCCCCGACGCGGAGCTCAACGGCGTGCACTACATGTGGTATCTTGGCGAGACCCCGGACCTGGAGAAGCTCCAGAAGCACCTGCGCAAGTACTACGGCGAGGACGTCACCACGACCTTCTCGCTGCCCTTCTCGCTCGATGCCGTACCCGTCGGCGTGAACAAGGGCGTCGCGCTGCGCTGCGTGACCGAGCTGTTGCACCTGTCGCTGGAGGACGTGGCGTGCTTCGGCGACGGCATGAATGACGAGTCGATGCTGTGCCTGGCGGGCCATCCGTTCATCATGGAGAACGCGCAGCCGGCCTTGAAGGAGGCGATCCCGCACGGTGAAGTGATTGGCCTCAACACGGACGATGGTGTGGCGAATAAAATGGTGCAGCTCTTCTCGCTCTAGCTGACATCCATCGTGCGTTATGCGTACCCACCCTCCGTCCCTCTTTTTTTTTGTTTTGTTTTGTTTCTTGCTTCGTTGCTGTGCACTGAAAAAAAGTACATGGAACAACACGGACCGAGCGCACGTGCGGCTTGTCGGTACTCATCGTTGTTTGTGGGGTTTTTTTCCTACCACAGATGGCACGCCTCGCACTCGTTGCAATCCTGACGACCCCACGCAGGCTTTTCTCCGTCTACGTTCAGTGTATGTGCATTACTTGGCGCACCATACGACGTTGATGCTGTCCTTGTCTGCATCCATTCCTTCCCGAACATACACCTCTCGACGTTCACATTGTATCCTCGTTTCTCTCACCCTCTCTCTTTGCCTGGTTGCACTTTCAGTTGCTTGCTGCGTAGCTCTCTCATCTTCTCGTTCGCTCATCGTTCACTTTTTTCCTTTGCTGTCGTTTTCGCCGCCTCTTACGATCGCCGTCCGCACTTCGCAGAACGAACCACACTTCCCACCACAACAACTACTATCACCACCACAACAACAACTGCACCAATTGTCATGTCCAAGCCCGTGTCCAACGCCGTCTCGGGTAACACCTCCTTCGCGGTCCCACCGCATCACCTGCTCAAGGCCGCGTCTGTGCCGCCGGAGGGGCTGCCCTTCAAGGTGGTCGCCACCGACATGGACGGCACCTTGCTCAACACCGACAGCACGGTGTCCAACGTCACCAAGGAGGTGCTGTCGATGCTGCTCGCACGCGGTGTGCACGTCATCTTCGCCACGGCGCGGCCGTTCACGGACGTGTACCGCATTAAGCGTGGCCTCAACATATTCGCCAAGGAGCAGTCGATCCCCACCCCTGGCGTGCAGGTGACAACGCCGAGCGTGGCCTCGCCTCTCGGCATGACGCCGGAAGCGTACGCGCAGGCCGGGGCAGGGGCCGAGGTGGTCATTCCGCGCTGCTTCGCCATTGCGTGCAACGGTGCGTGCGTGTACAATGAGGCGAACGAGCGTGTGTTTGAGGCCTTCATCCATCCGAGAGCGGCCAGCGCGCTCTACGAGATCCGCAAGGACGACCCTGAGGTCAACTGCAGCGTCTTCCGCACGGTGGACGATGTGGACCGGCAAGAGGCTGGCTACTTCAACCCGAGCGACATGGGCGACGACAAGGCCTATGAAGAGTGGGTCTGCCGCCGCCCCGACCCCGAGGAGGCTGCGCTGTACATGAAGAACCAGTTCTGCTACCGACAGGAGCCCGACCTGGAGAAGGTGCTGTCCCCCGAGAAGGTCAGTGAGGTGTTCATTCTGTGCTACAACATGGACAAGTGCCCCGTCATTGAGGAGGAGATCAACGCCAAGATGGCCGAGCTGCAGAAGGAGTTGGGCCTGCCGAACCCGCCGGCGCGCGTGGCGCCGTCCGCCGCCTACTCCCTGGATGTCATGCCGTACGAGGTCAGCAAGGCGACCGCGCTGCAGTACGTGGTGGAGCAGCTCGGCTACAGCATGTCTGACTGCATCACATTCGGCGACGGCATGAATGATCGTGAGATGCTGAGCAACGCGGGCAAGGGGTGTCTGATGGGGAATGCAAGCGACCGGCTCAAGAAGGCTCTCCCCCATCTGGAAGTCATCCAAAGGAACGACGAGGACGGCGTCGCGAAGAAGCTCATCGAAGTGTTCGGTCTTCCTCACCACTGATCAACACATCAAAACCAAAAAAAAAAAAAATCTATACATCCAAACACTAAGCAAACAAGAAGAGGCAAGAAGACACCACTGAAGAAAGAAGGTGGAAACAAAAGAACGTGGCAGCTCGTCGGGGAATGAGTCACGGGCACTGGTGGGTTGTTGAGCGCGTGTCCACCCTTGGACAGTCTCTCCCTCACTCAGCTCGTTTACGTTGTCGATTCCATGTGCTACAATATATATATACACACACACATCTATCGCTGTCGACAACAAAAAAAAACAAAAAATACGCAGCACACGGATAACAAAACGGAAACAAAAGTTTGGATATGGCATGATTTGCCTCCAAATCCAAGCTATCTGTCTCAAATACCGGCGGCGAGACCTACAATTGGACATCCTTGAGAGGAGTCCCGCGCACAAGTTGCCTGTGGTACGTGCCTGCTTCTCTCCGTTTCACGCGCATGTTAGCTCTCTCCCTACATCTCGCACTTTTATCTTCTTGTTTGCACTTTGTTTTTTTTTGTTTTCAATCACACATGCACACATAGTCAACGTCTCGTTTGAAACCATTTGAAAGTCACTGACGAAACCATGCCGGGTCCCACACCGTACCGTCTGGTTGCGTCCGATATGGACGGCACGCTGCTCACCAGCGCGCACACAATCTCCGAGGTGACCAAGAAGACCTTGTACCGCCTGGCGACGGAGCGCGACGTCAAGTTCGTCTTTGCCACCGGCCGGCACCACCTCAGCGTGCGCAGCAACCGCGATGCCCTGAGCAGCTACTTCGCCGCCCAGAACGCGAGCGCGGCTGCCTCGTCCGATCAGCAGCAGGTGGGCTTCTACCTGGTGACGTCCAACGGCGCGCGCGTGCATGATCCGCATGGGGTGCTCATTGTCGAGCACAATCTCGATGCGGACATCGTGCAGGCCCTCTACCACGACTACGGCTTGCCCTGCACCGCGAAGAAGTGCGTGGAGACCAACCCGTTGTCACCGACGCAGCCCGATGAGGCGGTGCGCGAGGGAGCGGACATGGTCGAGGAGAACGACGTAGGCCTGGACGAGCACCCCGACGAGCCCATCAGCACGAACGCGTACACCACTGACGACTGGTTCATGTCCTCCGCATTCCTGCCCCTGTCGGAGATGGAGAAGAAGTTCGGCGTGCGGCCCACCCTGGTCGCGTTCGATGTGCACGACCCGAAGAACGCGGGCAAGAGCGTGTTCGACGCGTTCCCCTTGGAGGGCGTGGGCAAGGTGTGCTTTCGCAGTGACGACCGCGAACTGCTCGCCAAGTACGAAAAGAAGATCAACGCACAGTTTGGCGATCGCGTGTCGGTCGCCTTTTCGTCGCTGAACTGTGTCGACGTGATGCGCGGCGGGGTCTCCAAGGCGAGCGCGTTGATTGACATTGGGCAGCGGCTCGGCATCCCCACAGACTCGATGATTGCCTTTGGCGACAGCATGAACGACGCGGATATGCTGCGCCAGGTGGGCAAGGGCTGCCTCATGCGCAACGCGCAAAGCCGGCTTGTCAAGGAGCTGCCACAGTGCGAGCGCATTGGGCACCACGATGAGGACGGCGTGGCGCGCAAGCTCAGCGAGGTGTACGCACTGGACGCCTAAGAGCGGAAAACGAGTAAAAAAAATGTTTGCCACATTCAAAAAAAAGCTTTTGTTGGAAATGTTGTGCTCCCTGTTGCTTTTTTAAAGCTTTGTTGGAAATGTAAACTTTGTCTTTGGATGAGCCGCATGCTGCATTTGGATGTGTATCTGTGTGCCGCTGTTGAGCATCCCTCAAAAGTGTACGCGTGACGTCGTGTGGTGTACGTCTCCACGATCGTCTCCAGCCGTCTTCTGCCCTGACCTTAATGGGCTGAACAAAGCTTTACAAGCAAAAGTACATCTGGCAGACAATCGGCGTTTCCCTTGGTCTCGCCACGTGCACACGCAAAAAGAGTAGTTAAAAAAAAGGGTCGCACATGCTGTTTTTCCCCTATTTGCACGACTCTGCGCCTCATTGACACATCTTTTTAGTTGTGGTTTTGGGCATTCACTCCGCTACGCGCGTGCGGCGCTGTTTCCCTCATGTTCTCACCTTTCATGCGACCATTGGCTTCTCTTCCTTTCTCCTCCCCTCCCGTTCTCTCCTGCCAACGTGCTCCACTCTGCTAGCGTATCGTTCCTTTTGTCGCCTGTGACAAGCTCCGCACACATTTGTACGAATAACATCATCCGTGCACACACAAAACAAACAAACAACCAAAAAGCATACACGTATCGGTTCCCCCCTCTCCAGACACACAAAAATCCACGACGAGCAGACATGATGAAGAACAACACGAGTGGCAACCGTGAGCCACAGCCGAACAACGACTTCAGCGAGTCGAGCTACGAGTACTCGGACGAGAGCGACGCCGAGCACCCCGCCGCAAGCCCACCGGCCGCCCCCGCCGGCAACTCGAGGAGCAACCGCACACCCGCGCAGGACCTCGATCGCGCCGGCAGCGCGGCCATCGCCGGTGCCGAGGAGGGTGGCGAAGAGAAGGAGGGCAAGAAGGGCAAGAAGAAGTGGGCACGCCGCATTCCCAACCCGGCGACCAAGGTGCAGTCCATGGCGGTCGCGCTGTCCGGCCCTGACTCCCAGCGCATCACGCTCTACATCTTCCTGCTTGTCGGTCTTCTGCATCTGCTCTTCGTCATCTTGGCGTGCGTGCTGTCGCAGCTGGATCAGCGCGGTGGCGGCTGCTACACGTACTGGGGCTACAAGGACAACTGCGATAGCACCAGCTACACCCTGCGCGCCTCGCTCATGTCGAACTGCCCTAAGCGCCGCTCGATGCTGCAGGCCGGTGCGGCCTTCTCCATCCTGTCTATTCTGACCTCACTCTCTGTTGTCATTGTCGGTTGGATTCTGTGCAGCCGGATGCGCCACGTGATCCGCCTGAACCGCCGTCGCGCGCGCTACAACCGCCACTGCGAGGACGACCAGCTCATCGAGGAGTCCGCCAACACCAGCGCCGCCGGCAAGCTAACCAAGAAGTCGCAGAGCACGCAATTCAAGCCGGGCATGCTGAAGTGGACCACGGTGGGTATTATCTGCGGCAGCCTCGTCTGCGAGCTCATCTGCTGGGCGGTCATTGCCGGTCTGTACAGTCTGCGCCCTTGCGAGACGTCCGACGAGCGTGAGCTGACCTACGGCGTCGGCTTCGGTCTGGGCCTCACGGCCTGGATTGTTCTGCTCATCGTCACCGTGTGCTTCATCATCCTGGTATAATAAACAAAAGAAAAATAATAATAAAAATAGAAGCCAGAACGGACAACAAAAGAGAGGTGGTGGTAGTGATGGTGAGTAAACGCAACGCTCACGTCGAACCCCTCACAGTGTCGTTCTCGGTCTCTACTGTATCATCAACGGAGAATTCCTTATTGTTTTCTTTTTTCCTCTCCGCACGTATTCGGGTTGTTGTTGTTTTGTGTTTTTAAAGGTCCCCCCCCCCCCCCCCCCTACACACACTCCTGTTTGTCTATTTGTACCTCATCTCGTCGACATGCCTCGTTTTTTTTTTCTTCTGTATGTACCCATCCTCCTTCTTTCACTGCTCTTGCACTTCATCGGCGCGCCAGTCGCGTTGCAGAACAGGCAGGCCTAGGGAAGAGCGAGGCAGAAGACAGCAGGGAAGAGCGAGGGACAGAGATGCAGAGAGGAGTCATAGAGCCCCGTTGCACGGTCTGTTGCTGTCGGTGTTTGCCTGTCCGCTGCGGAGATGGCAGATGGCGAAGACAAGATATATATTTTTTGTTCCTCCCATGACAGCAGCAGCACTTTGTGTGCTTTTTTTGTTTGCTTTTCTTTTCTTTCGGGGGAGCGGGGCGGCACAGTTCGACGTGTTCGTGATTTTCTCTTTTTGTCTCTTGACGCCTGTACCACTGTATTTCGACTGATTACTTTACACCAGTACAAAACACGAAGATGAACAGTTTCACTATGCGAACCGATGAGTGGTTTGCGGCACTCTCTCCCTGTCGGCTGGTACGCTTCGTGTTCCTCTACACTATCGTATCTTTCCGCTCTGGGAGGTACACCTCTCGGGGTGGAAGAAGGACCGTCGGTTTCGTCTGTCTTGTGTACTCTTGTCGTGTGGCGTGTGGACGCATACACAAGGAGCGCAGCCAAGAATCGTGTGGCAAAAACATCAAGTACGCTTGGAGAGAACAACACCCGTATACCTGTCAACACTCCGCGCGCACGTCAATAGTACCCACACCCGCATTTATCCCTCCGCCTTTTCATCCTTAATTTACTCACAGTTCTTTTATTTTTTCCTGTAGCAATCTGACTCAGGTGACCGCGACGCTAGTTCATCTGTGTGACGTTCATTGATCCATCGACCCCTCCCCCCCCCNCCCCACACACACATACTGCACACGCACACTCGATTATAGAAAACACTGTACTGTTGCCTATCTAACCCAGGCACACTCAAACAACAACAAAAATTCCCTAAACGACGACTGGCTGTTTCGATTCGCGTCTTGTATTCTCCCCTCTCCCTTTCTAACTTCCTAACGACTGTACCACTATCGCTCTCCCACACCCTTCATCATGGCTGATCAACAGAACATCGGCAAGAAGATGTTTGGCGACGTCTCTGATAGCGGCGACAGTGACTTTTCCTCAGCCTCCGATGGCGACGTTCCCGCACCGCCTGCCGCGGCCGCGAGCACACAGGAGCCCCAGACCGCCGTGCGCCACGTGGATCCCGCCGCCGATGCGGCGGCCGTGGCAAAGCCCAAGAAGACGGTCGTCGTCGACCAGGACGTCTTTGACTCGGCCTCCAAGAAGCCCAAGGTGGGCAGCCCATCGCGCGGGAAGCCGCAGGCCGTGCGCTACCCCGCAGAGAGCCCGGCCCCACTCGTCAAGCACATCCACACCAGCCCCGCAGCCGCCACACCGGAGAGCAAGACGCGACGTGCCGCCACGCCGGCGACGACGTCCAAGCCCGCCGTCGCGCGCCAGCGTGAAGAGATGGGGGACAGCATGAACCAGGAGATGGACCCTCGCAGCGTCCGCATCGAGCTCAAGGAGGGCCGGACCACGGCTGACAACAGTGGCGTGAAACGTCGTGCGACCAGCGGTAGTTTTCTGCCCGCGTCGGCGACATCGCGCGCCTCGGCCAGTGCGGGTCGCCTCCGCGCAGGCGGTGCGCGGGACGAGCACGACAGCCTGCTTGGCAGCTCCAGCTCCGACGAGGACTTTCATGTGGCCGACTACATCTTTCCGCGCTTGGATGCCGACCTCATCAATCACGACCGGCACACGGCGAAGACCAGTCGCAACGCCGTCAAGCCCCCCAACTGCACGGAGTTCATTGTCTCGACGATGCTCACGATCGATGTGCGTGTGGCGGTGTATTTTGGAATGCTCATCCTGTGCCTGATCCTCACAATCGTCTCGATTCCGACGTCCCAGATCGACGGAGTGGACAAGAGCTGCTACACGTACTACGGCTTCAAGCGCAACTGCGACGCGGCCACCTACACAGAGCCGGTGTCACTCATGGCGTGCCGGGCGACGGCATCGCGCCTGCAGGCCGGTGCGGCGTTTAGCATCATTGCCCTCGTCGTGTACCTGGTGAACTTTGTCATTTGCTTCATTGTCGTCTTCTGCCTGCGCGATGCCCCGCAGAAGGTGAGCCTCAAGTCGCGCATGGTCCTCGGCTCGGTCGGCGTGGTGAATGTGGTGGTGCACCTAATCCCCTGGGCGGCTGTGGCCGGCATCTACAGTGCCCGCTACTGTGAAGATAAGCAGTATCCGCGCACGACGGCGTACGGTGTGGGCTTCGGACTGTGCCTCACGGCGTGGGTGCTGAACCTGCTCTGCGTGATCGTTATTTTTGCCGTGCCGACCTCCGTGGCGAAGCTTCTTCGTTCCGGCGCGTAAGAACGCCGGGAGACAAAATCTGAAAAGAATAAAAAAGAAGTCAGAGACCAACTGTCTGTGTGTTCCTGTACTACTGTTTGTTTGTTTGTTTGTTTGTTTTAGACCGCGCTTCTCTACGTTGTCCTTGTACGACTTTCCAGCACCATGTCGGTATTGTTTCTTTGTGTTGGTTGGCAAGGAGCCGTTTCCTTCAGCGCTTGTTCATTGTTTTGTTTTGTTTTTTCGCTGCCTGTACTGTTCCCTTTTACTGCACTTTTTTTTTTTAATTTTCTTCTGTTG
Organism: Wallacemonas sp. Wsd; assembly: GCA_030849645.1. Lineage (NCBI taxonomy): Eukaryota > Euglenozoa > Kinetoplastea > Trypanosomatida > Trypanosomatidae > Wallacemonas > Wallacemonas sp. Wsd. The sequence continues at coordinate 29,514 of JASANQ010001321.1, forward strand.
TGTTTGTTCCCCCCCCTCTCCCATTGGAGGCTGCCCCGTCAGAGAGACAGAGAGATGGAAGAACGGGAGGTTACGACAAGAATAACATCAACATGAAAAGAAGAGAGAGATAGTACGATTGCACGCTTCGGTGCTATGCTGCAGTGATTCGCCACGCGGCTCAGCCGTGGCGCGCGACTGCGACTGCGCGCTCAAAAGAATAACTGAATGCGTGATTTGCCTTTGTGACGTGCCACCGTGTGCCGTGCATTGGTTGCCGCCCTTTCGACACTGTCGCGACGAGATGCCTACTCGAAAAAAGAATCCTTTGAAAGGCATCTACAACTCAGTGTTTCTTGCCGTTCCATTTGTACTCAACCTCTCTCTCTCTCTCTGTCTGTCTCCTTCTCATACGCTCCGTCCTCTTCCTCTTTTTTTTTTTTGGTGACGGTGCTACTGTCGTGTATTCGTTCGCTTGCTTCTCAGTAACCTCATCCCCGCCCCACTCCACCCACACTTCAGACTTTTCCCCATTCAAGGTTTCACTACCACTCCGCACCTCAGCGTCAACTCCCAAGCACGACCATCCGTCATCCCAACTCGATCGCCATGACCCAAGGTGCTGCATCCCTCCGCAACAACGCCCACCACAAGGCACCTGCCGCCACCCTCGCTGGTGGTCACGGCAAGTCGGGTGGTGCCGGCACGATACGCCACGGCACGGCGCCCGTCACGACGAGCTCACCGACCTCCCCGGACACCGCCACACGCCCGTACGTGCACTGCCCGTACAGTGCCGGTGGAGTCCTGATCGCTACGGTTGACGACGCGCCGCCCAGGGCCGCCGCCTCCGCGACCAAGCCGACTGGACGGCCGTCGAACGGCAAGGACGGCCGCCGCGGCGGTGGTGGTGGTGTCGCGTCCGGCGCTCGCCCCGCGTCCCTCTCGCACCCGACGTCGCCCATGGGGGGCTACGTGGACGAGAATGGCGTGCGCAAGAATGTCTGTCGCCACTACCTCGAAGGCACGTGCAACCGTGGCAGCGCGTGCCGCTTCTACCACCCTGGTGCCAGCCACCGCGTCGTGCCGGTGCCACGCACGCCCACTCGCCGCCCGCTCACACCGCTGGCTGACCTTCACGCGCAGGAGCAGAACGACCTCGCCGTGTTTTCTGGCTACGCCTCGCCGATCACACTGCCCGCGAGCGCCTTTGCTGATGCGCAGCGCTCGACCCCGCCGAACAACGACTCGGGCAACACGTCCTTCACGGTGAACCCGACCATCCCTGGTGGTAGCTTCGCCGCGCCGGTGCTGTCCCCGCCGGGGAAGCCCGCGAAGGTCGTCCTGTCCAGCGGCTCTGCTTGCGCCCCACCGCAGCTCTCGCTCCCCAAGGGACTCGTCTCGGCGAACGGCAGCATCGACCTCGGTGACGTCAGCGTGACCTCGCCGCTCGGCGCTGTGACGCGCGGAAGTCCGTGCAGCAGTGTGAGCAAGCTTCCGTCGGGCTCTCCGCAGATGACCTTCGCCAGGCCCCCTGCGTCCCCGACGAGCAAGCAGCACAACCCGTACGCGCAGGCGCACTAGGATGCTGAGTGAGCAACAAAGGCCACATGTGTGACTCTTGGGCTATTGCCTCGCTTCGCTTTCCTTTTTTCTTTTACTTTTTTTTTACCTTTTTGTTTTGTTTTCTAACCGCCTATTGGCAATTCCTATGTGACTGAATATCTGTTGTACACACAAAACTTCTATTGTTCATCACCACTGTGGCATCTCTTTCTTCTACTTTTTGTTTTTCCTAGGTTCTTCTATGTTCACCTTGCTTTGTTCTTTTATTTTGATTCTCCTCGCTAACTGTTTTCAATTAATATCACTGTTGATTTTTGTTTTCATCTCCTCTTTTTTCGTTCTCTTTTTTTTCCCACGCCTTGGAACACTCCAGGCGATTGTTTACCCCCTGTCCTAATGCGTCTCCCGGTGCGTGTGTGTGTGTGTGTGTGGTTTGGTTCGTTGGGGGTGAGCTCTCAAAATATTTTCCTGTTGTCTCTTTCTCCTTGTCTTTCTGTCAGTGCTCTTCGATATCCATGTCAAATGACCTCTGCGACTATTTCTCTAGCATGCAACCAACAACGGCACACACAGAAAGTATGAGAGGAACTGCGAATAGACAAGTGTATGGAGCCACCTCTTTCAGCGCCACGTGTGTATGGAAAACAGAACATCAAAACAAAAACAAATCTGAGAAAACACAGAACGAGAAGTGGAGTACGAGCACACTGTAATGAGTTCGAACAGCGAAAAAAAAACGCGGTGGTAAGGCATTCTTTCAACTTCAGCGCGTGCCTCTGAGCACACTTTGTTTTTCTCCACTCATTTTGTTTTCTGTTTTTTTTTTTTTGGAGTGTGACTCGCATTTGTTTCATATCCCCCGAAAATGCAAATACCTCCTTCCACCTTTTTTTTTTTTTTGCTGATTGTTGATTGCATGTTTTCTCCTCTTTTCCCCATTTTTCCCCAAAATCCTTTGCCACCACTGAAGTTGTTCATCTCAGACCTCCAATCCCTTCCTTGTCTGCTTGTTTTTTTTTTCTCGGTACCGAATGGTCGCCGTTCTCCGTGTTGCAGTCTCATGTCTTTCATTTCCATGGTAGTGGCTTTGTGCTCTCGTGCCAAACGGAAAGCCTGTCGCTCTGCCTGTCCTCATCTCTCCCGTTTGTTCTTTTGCGACGTGGTAGTCTATCTATCAAGAACAAGTCCCGTCTGGGACACGGGTGGAGACAAAGCGCAACTGAGTTGAGGACTCTGAGGACGCGGAGACACGACGACCGTTCGAACTCTGCTCGACAACGCGCGCACATACATACACACGCGCACCCCTAAATTCGAGACCACCTGTCCACATTTAACTATTTATTGGGCATGGTGCACCTAATTCGCGACAGCCATAATCACGTGAACCGCACAGACGACAACTAGCCAAGAAATGAATCAAGGGCGTTCTCTCTTTTCAAATATTCAGCTGAAAATCGTTGATCTCCCTCTTTTTCTTCTTTTCTCGTTGGTTGTCCTGTCGTCACGATGTTTCTTAATTTCCCCTCTTTTTTTTTTTTTCGTTGTGATGTTATGTTGCAAGCAACCACGAGAGTGGCCACTTTTGTTTATGCTATTCAAATGGTTCCCTTGCTCTGTATCTTTTGTTTTCTGTTCACTTTTTTTCCCCCACTTCTCTTTTCTGTTTTCCGCCTTTGGTTTCCCCCTTCCCTATCCCTCCTTTACCCTACCCCCAGCTGCCTGACGTAAGTGGCAGAGAACACTCTCATTGCATTTTGAACTCCTTCGCCCTTTCGCTGTAACCGCGAGCATTTTTTTTGTCCACTTTGCTCTATTGCTGAGCTCTCCTTGTTGTTTTTCCGTGAGCGTGGGTGAATTGCCCTTTTTTCTAAATCTCTGAGGTTCGTTGACTAAAGATAACCTGTTGTTTTCCATTTCTTTTTTCTTGTTCTTCTCTTCGTACTTTGATTACGTTTCTCTTCTCCTCTATTAAATACTCCTTGCACTCATAAACGGGGCGAGCGAGCTTGTTGTGTGCCGTTCTTTTCCTTCTTTCCTTTCCCTTCTGTTTTTCCCTCTCTTTCTCTATCTTAGTCGTCTTTTCTTGAGCGTCTGTTGTTTCTGGTGCTTTCACCTTGTACACTTTGTAAAGGTAAGCTCGCGGGAAAGACTGATGGATAGGCTTCTGGCGCCTCCTTCCAACATGAATGAGATTCAACGCTCATGCATGCGCGCCGTTTGCTATCTGCCCTTTCCTTTTTTTCTTCTTAACTTCTTGTTCGACCTTTCCCTTGTGTGCTTCTTCTGTTGTTGATTTTGTTTGCGTGTGTGTTTCCTAGCTACTCGGTGCCCTCCCCCCTCGTTGTTCTCCTCAACTCTTTGCTGTCAGCAGCTTAACGTGGTGCTTGCCTGTTATCCAAATGTGCGCACCACAGTAGTAGCTCTGGGGTCGCCACCAGGTGCAGATACCGTTCTCACTCTACGACCCTTCTCTTTTTTCTTCATGAAAACAGGTTGACAAGATTGAGGGAAACAAATGCGGCATTGGACTGGCACACAGCTCGTGCAGTGATGCACGTCAGCTGGCTGATTTCAAAACCACACCGAGAACAAACAAAACTGACAAAATAAACACACTCACATCACGCGACTCCTTTTGTGTGTTTCTATCCCCATATCTCTCTCTCTCCCTTGAGAGACCGTGTGCGTGTGTGTCTGTGTGAGCGCGCGTTCGTCTGAGGTGTTGATGCGCTCCGCTTGATTTTTCTTTTTTGGCCCGGTAAATAAAGTTCAAGAACGGTAAGCGTTCATCGTGCAATGCGATGTGCTTTATTCCCCCATGATCTTTGCTTCTGAGCGAGTCAGCGCAGCGTTTTGCACGCATTCAGCGCCGCATGCATTGTCTATTTCAGTGCCAATGCTTGATTTATTTCCTTTTTTTTTTTGCTTTGGTGGTGGTGGTCCTCCCATGCCGTGAAATGAGTAAAATCCCCAAGCACAATGCAGTTGGCCTGGTGTGGAATAAACAATCATAGCCATATATATATTTATTTATACGCGCACCTACCTGTTTTCTCTTTCTTCACATATGGTACACCCTCGATTACGTCCTTCTTCCCGTCGGGAGAAAGGAGGCCTGGTTATTTGCCGAGAGTTCAGCTCTTGACAAGGAGCAGAGACGAGCGCTTTTTTTCTTTCACCTGTTAGGTGACACGCACGGCAGTGCGACGTGTTGGGTGTGGCGCGTGCGTGTTTTTTTTTTTTTTTGGTTTTACTATTTTAGGTTTCCATATTCTTCCTTTTCCTTTTCCTCCTTGATTCCTGTTAATTCCCCTTGTTGTTGATCTTTTTTTAGCTACACGATAACTACTGTGCATTCAACCATGGCGGTCAGTATGTCACATGTTATGTACTCGCAAAAAGAAACGAAACAAAACAAAGCACGAAGACGCCGAGTTACTTGACAGGGAACCTACAAACCATGTGGTGTTCCTACAGGTACGCGTGCGCTACCCTCTCACTAGTTCTCATTCTCGCTCTCTCTTGCCTACTGAGGCAGCCTGTGTGCGCAGGCAGAGATGGAAAGCGTAAAGGCACGACAGTAAGGTCGGAACGTGCTCGTTGTCGTCCCTTCTCTCCCTACTAGTATCCGTGACATGTCTCACAGAAAAACAGACCACAAGAGAAAGAGAGAGACAGATACTGCTCTATTCGACCTGCAGCGGCATCACATCAAAACTGGTTTTTAGAGCACCGTTCACTCACATACTCTTCACATCCCCGACACTTCCCGCCTCGCATGTTTCTTATTTTTTATTTCTTCGCCACGTGCAGGCTGCAGTCGCCAGCCGCTCACAAGAATTTGTTATCCGTTTCCTTGAACTATTACGTGGCTTCTCATTAGTCCCGTCACTCTCCGTCTGCTCGGCATTTGTCTGCTACTGCCATCTGTGCTGAGAGAGAGATAGAGAGAGTGGGAGTAGCCACACAGGTACGCATCTCCGTACATATCTCTGTATACATGCACACACACGATGGAGGACGGCCAGCACAATCGGACGCTGCCACGCTCGTCATCACCTCTGACAGCCGCCACAGTCGACCAGGCAAACGTCTCTGACAAGTCAGCTCCACCACACGACGCCGTGCTGTCCCACGTTGACGAGGCGGTGCCGCCTGCGCAAGTCATCAGCACCATCACCACTGCATCGTCCGCCCCCCACGCGTTGCCATTGCACGCACCCGTGCTCTCGTTCGACAATACCAAGGCAGGGCTGCAGTCGGTGGACAAGGCCCGTACGGAGGCGGTACTGCAGCAAATCTCGCAGGGCTCCCCATTCTACGAGAACGAACGCCGTAAAGCCGCCCGACGCGATGAAACGGTGCGCAAGCTTCTCGAGAAGAACCGCGTGTTCGAGGCCTCGGTGCAGTCCAATCCGACGCTGTACCGTGCGCTGCAGCTCAAGGTAGACCTCCTCGAGCGCGATATTGAAGCGACGCAGCGTCGCTGGGGCTTTGTGTTTGTGCACATGGACATGGACATGTTCTACGCCGCCGTGGAACAGAAGAAGAACCCCCACTTGAAGGACGTACCGTTCGGCGTCGGCAGCCAGGCGATGCTCAGCACGACCAACTACATTGCCCGCCAGTACGGCGTCCGCTCCGGCATGGCGGGATTTGTCGGCAAGAAGCTGTGCCCCGAGCTGCTGATTGTGCCACTGGATTTTGACACGTATCGCGCCGAGGGCCACGCGGTGCGCGATGTGGTGCGCGCGTACGACCCCGACTTTCACAGCCTCGGCTGGGACGAGCTGACGATGGAGCTGAGCGGCTACCTGGCCGACCACTTTCCGGAGGCGCAGACACTGGAGGCCAAGCTGGACGCCGTGGAGACCGTCTTGCGCGAGCTGCGCGCGCGTGTGACGGAGGTGACGCAGCTCACCGCGAGCGCCGGCATCGCCCCGAATGCGCTGCTGGCCAAGCTCGCCTCGAACTACGAGAAACCGAACGGTCAGTGCTGCCTGAGACTGACCTCTCGCGAGGCCGTGATGGCCTTCATGGCAACGCTCAAGGTGCGCGAAGTGTCCGGCATTGGCAAATCCACCGAGGCGATCCTGCTCGGTCTCGGCATTCACACCATGGGTGACTTGTACGCTGAGCGCTACCGGCTGCACTACTTGCTCACCGAAAAGACGTACCAGTTCCTCCTGGCCGCCTCTCTGGGACTCGGCGGCTACCTGGACGAGGGCTACTTTGACGCAAAGGACCGCCGCCACGCCGCGCCCGATCCGTTCGATGCTGGTCGACTCTCGATTGGCACGGAGCGCACGTTTGGGCCCCTGCGCAGCCGTGCGGCGCTGGAGGAGGTGGCCTCGCACAACTTGGCGGAGGTCCACAAGGACATGTGCGAGCGTGCGCTGCTGACCTCGCAGGTGGTACTGAAGCTGAAGCACCGCTCCTTTCACGTGCGCCAATACACGCAGTCGGTGACGCCGCCGACGGATGACCTCGAGGTGCTGAGACGCGCTGTCGACACGCTGCTGCTCCCTTTGGTGGACGCGTACGGGGAGTACCGCCTGCTCGGTGTGCGCTGTGCGAAGCTCATCACCAAGGCAGAGTGGGAGCGACAGGCGCAGCGGCAGAAGCAAGGTATGCTGAGCAGCTTCTTCTCCCACGCCGGCACAAAGCGCCAAAGACGCGAGTACTCCCTGTCGTCGTCGTCCTCTCACCATTCGGGAACTCATTCTCGCGCCGCGTCTCTCAGTGATGACTCGGACGAGGAGGTGGTCGTCGTCGTCAGCGACAGCCGGAGAGCCGAATCGGCAAAAAAGACCACCACAGAGTTCACCACCGCCGTCTCAACAACGCTCGACCACGTGCATTCGGTGGAGATTCTCTCCCCCACGTCCAACCAGGTCGGCAAGCGTGTCGTGGGAAGTGGCAGCAGCAGTAGCAGTTCGCAAGCCAGCGTCATCATCATCGATGAGGACTAACGCGACGAGAACGATTATTCATACGATGACGAAAGCTGCCGAGTTGCCTCGCACGGTGTGTGTGCGACTTGTTGTACTGTGTTTTATTGTTTGATTGCCATTTTGCTTTTGCCCCCTCACGTTTGATGGTACTCATCACTCAGTCATTCACACCACCAGGTCACTTATCCGTGTTTCGTTTGAACTCGGCATCGTGCTCATTCGATTCCGCCGTCCACAATGCCCCCTCCTCGCACGCACACACCTCAGTCTCCACTTTCTTCACTCCGCCACTACGTGCATGTGTGCGTCTTGTTGTTGCGTTTGTTCTTTCCGAGACGTGCCAGTGAGGATAACGTGACCTCCACAGTTGTTGTTTGCCTGTTTAGAATATCGGCGTGCAAGCGACGTTGTCGCTCTCTCTCTCTCTCCCTTTATCTGTCTTTTTTTTTTTTTTGTTGTTGTTGTTCTCTCTCTCTCACTCCCAAGGTACGCGCAGATTGTGCTTGTCAAATGGAGTGCGCACCTACCGGTGTCAGGCCTCACCACCACCACCACCACCATTTCACGAACCCGTCTTTGGTCTCATCTGTCATTGCTGCCCCTTCCCCCGTCACGATGCCGGAGCGGTCACCGCCACAGAGCAGCGTGTCCGCGTCCTCGCTGCTTCATTGCCAGAGAGAAGTGCTGACACTTCAAGCCGAGCTGGAGGCGTCGCACGCACGAGAGGTGCACCTGTTCGAGCAGCTCGCGCGACGCGATGCCTGCTGCCGCGAGCAGTGGCCCTCCTTGTTCCTTCAGTACGCTAACAGTCAGCGGCAGCTTCTGCTCCAGCAACACAGCGATCACCTCCGCCACGTGGATGAGCTCCTCGTGACGTTTCGCACACAGCACGCGCGTACACAGAAGGCGCACGCGTACGAGCTGACGCGCCTGGGCCAGCACGTGGCCGAAAGCCGGGCACGTCACCAGGTGCGTGCCAGCGCAGCGGCCACAGAGGTGGAGCTCGGCATGGCGCAGGCCGCCCTCGAGCTCCGGCAGCAGGTCCACACGTACCGTGATGCGTGCGTGTCCACACAGGCGCAGCTCCAGCGCGTGGTCGAGGAGCGAGACCGCGCCTTGACACGCCTCGCCGAGCTGGAGCACAGGCATCGCGTCCAGCAGCAGGTCCACACGGCGGCGCTGCAGCAGCACACGGACGCGCACAGGCAGGCCACGCAGGCGCACTGGATCACCGTGGAAGCCATGCGACGGAGCTACGACGCGGTGTTTGCGTCCTGGGCGGCCGCCCAAACTGTGTGCGATCACCTGGCCACGCAGCAGCGACGGCACGCACCGCCGAGAGCAGCGGCCGGTGCTGCCGACGCGGGGGCGGTGGTGCGGACAGAGCCGAGTGCAGAAGCGATGAGTCTCGCGTCTTTGCTGCACGCCGCGGAGGACACGGTTCGCGCGGTGTGTGTCCGCGGCATTCCACCACCCCTTCTACTCCGCGAAGAGGCCGCCCTCCTCGGCTGCAGCGAGTCGCGTGAGCTCCTTCGAGAAGCGGGTGGTGCGCAGCCGGTGACGGTGTACGACCACGTGCGGCTCTGCGCGCAGCTCCATGCGCTGACCCAGCGGAGTGTGCACGTGCTTGACGCGATGCAGGGCCTTCAGGAGGAGTGGCAGGCGCGACTCGGCATTGTGGAGAAGCAGGGATGGGCTCCGCGTGTAGCACGCAAGGTGCTTGGACAGGACTTTGCCGACCGGATCGACAAGCTTGTCCATGCCATGGAGGACGCGCAACCGTGTGCGGCAGACACCGCGACCCACTCACCACCACCGCCACTTCCCGCAAGCGGCGTGAGGCACACTCAGAAGAAAGCCGTGCATCAGGTCAGTGTGCTGCCCGGTCAAAAGAAGCCTCGTTTTGCTTTTTGAGGGGCCCCCATGTGTGGAAAGAAAGAACGAAAGAAACAATGCATCCACACAGAGAAGGAACGACACGAGCAAGAGCGCAACAATGTCGTAAGAACGCAACAATGTCGTAAGGATGCGGTAGACAACCGAGTGTCCTGGAACTGCCTCTTCTCACTGTGCGAGACGTGCTGTGCGGCACAAGAGTGGCAAACCGCCTGCCTACAGACGCACACGCGCCTTTCAGCTTCTTCTCACTCACTCGCACACCTTCCTCTTCACTTCTCCCTTTTTCTTTGCCTTTTTGCGACACTTGTTTCTTCTCATGCCCCCGAGTTCACCACTATCCACAAATAGATTGAGGTCGCCTACGTGCATCCCCTCTCACCTTTAGGGTTTTTTGTTGTTGTTGTTCCCACAGCATACAGTTTTGTTGTGCGTACAAAAAAGAAACGCACTATATAGAAGCACGCGGGAAACAAACCATACGGTCTATTCTTTTTCAAAGCAAGACATAAACACAAGGCCTAGCCTGCAGTACGTACTGTTTGTCACTAGCCTTTTTTTTTTTTTTCGTCTTCCCCAGCCGTGCTTGTTTGTTGTATTGCCGGAAGCATACCCACCCGCACAGACACACACACACACACACACACGCATACATACACATACATACATCCATACCGACATTCACGATGCAGTCCTCTCTCAAGCTGCTCGCGGGTGCGGGCAAAAAGGTGAAGAAGACACCCGCCGCGATGAAGCGCAGCGCGCCGCCAAGCCACACCGCCGCTGCTGCCGCTGCCCCGACTTTTGTGACCCCCACAGCCCCACCGCACGCCCCGCTGAGGGCCAAGAAGGACATGGCTGGCAAGCTCAGCTTCGATGCGTCCAAGGCGGGTCTGCAGAAGGTGGACAAGGCGTACGTGCAGAAGGTGATCGAGGAATCGTCCAAGGGCACCCCGTTCTACCTGAAGGAGCAGCGCCGCGAGGAGGAGCGACGCAAGCGCACAGAGATTATGCTCGAGAGGGCAGAAGAGTTCGCCAACCTCTCCGACGCCGAGCTGCGCGAGGTGCAGCAGGCGGTGGACAAGATGGAAGCCGAGATGGAGGCCGACCGCGACCTGCGCCGGCGCTACATTCACGTCGACATGGACATGTTCTTTGCCGCCGTGGAGGAGAAGAAGAATCCGCGGCTGAAGGACGTACCGTTCGGCGTCGGCAGCCAGGCGATGCTCAGCACGACCAACTACATTGCCCGCCAGTACGGCGTCCGCTCCGGCATGCCGGGCTTCATCGGCAAGAAGCTGTGCCCCGAGCTGCTGATTGTGCCCGTTGACTTCCGCACCTACCGTCGCGAAGCCGCGGCGATTCACAGTATTGCCTCGCGCTACGACGTCGAGTTCGTCAGCGTGGGTCTGGACGAGCTGACCATGGACGTCACCAAGTACCTCGAGGAGTTCCCCGAGAAGACCGCGGCGGAGATCGCCGAGGAGTTCCGCGCGGAGATTTTCCTCAAGACGCGCCTGTCCGCCAGCGCCGGCATCGCCCCGACGACGACGCTGGCCAAGATTGCCAGCAACGTCAACAAGCCCAATGGCCAGCACGAGGTCATTCTCCAGTCTCGCCAGGAGGTGCTCGACTACGTGAAGGGGGTCCCGCTGCGCAAGATCCCCGGCATTGGCTACGCGCAGGAGGCGCTCCTCAACGCACTCGGCATCAAGACGTGCGGCGACCTGCTCACGCAGAAGTACCTCCTCGGCTACCTCTTCAAGGAGAAGAGTCTGCGCCACTACTTGGCAACGGGGCTCGGTGTGATTGAGACGCACGCCCACCGCACCACGGACCTGCGCCAGTCCGTGGGCAAGGAGTCGTCCTTTAGCGAGCCGCTGCCCTCCGCCGAGGCGCTGCAGAAGCTGTTCCGCCGCCTGCTCGAGTTCTGCCACATGCGCTGTGTCCGTGAGCACCTCAACGCCGGCCAGATGCAGCTCGTGCTCAAAACGCGCGGCTACGATGTGTCCAACTTCAGCATCGCGCTGCCCAAGCCCACCAACGATCTCAAGCTCTGGATCGAGGCCTCGACGAAGCTGCTCGCCCCGCATCTGGACAAGTACGACGAGTACCGCCTCGTGGGCATCCGCATGCGCAAGCTGACGCCTGTGCCGGTGCTCGGCGGTGCGGCCAGCCCTGTCCGGACGGGTGCTGCCCCCGCTGCCCCCGCCGGCAGCATGGGCACGCCGATGGACGCCGACGAGGATGAGGACGAAGCGTCGGCACCGGCAGTGCACCACAAGGCCGTCGAGACCCGGTCCCGCGGACGCGACATGGACCAGTACGAAGACGAAGACGACGAGGTTGACGACATGGTGACCACCAAGCACACGAAGAAGGCGGCGGCGGCGGCGCGCAAGACGGCGAAGATGGACGTCAGCGACGACCCCTACGAGGGCTACCAGGACGACGAAGGGGCGTCGCTGAAGCTGCTGCACCGCGATGGCACCCGGGCCGTGCCGCTGCCGAAGCGGCCCGTGCACAAGCCCGCGCAAGTCCCCGACGCCGACGAGGACGGTGACGTCGAGGCCGACGAGGCCGAGGAGGCCGAGGACGACAAGTGGTTCGCCCGTGCCCCGCGCAAGGCGCCCGCGCAGAGCAGCCCGTCTCGCCCCGACACGCGCAAGCCCGCCGTCGGCTCGTCATCGGAGAAGCTGAAGGGCGAGAAGCTGGCCGCGTACAAGGCCATGTACGAGGCCGACGATGACGACATGGACATTGACCTGGATGACGACGACGTCAAGGACGACGCCGAGGCCCACCGTGCCGTGGGCAAGCGCAGCCCCCAGAACGGCCGCCGCGATGCGTACGACTACGATGACGCCGAGGCGGACCTGGACGAGGACGACGACGACGACGACGATGAGCCTGTGAGGGCACCCGCTCGAGGCTCCGATGGCTACCGCAACAAGAAGCCGGCGCCACAGTCCATTCCGCTGCCGAAGCCCGGGCGGTACGGCGATTCCAAGGGCCGCGCACACGCGAGAGACGCGGACTTTGGCGATGACGAAGAGGAGGAGGTGTTTGTTGACGCCCCTCCCAAGGTCGTCAAGGTGCCGCCCACGCCAGCGCGCAAAACGGTCAAGAAGTCCGCTGCCGGCTACAGCAGCAGCAGCGGCAAGCCCTCTCGCCGCTGAAGCTGGCGTGCGTAAAAGTGGGAGACGCGACCGGACGCACGTCACTCGAAGGGACGCCGGCGGTGGCGATGACGTGCTCGAAGCAATGTAGCGCGTGATGGAAAACGCGGAGAAGAAAAAGTATACATACATATATATATAGCAGTGGCACTGGAGTCCCACCGAACCACCACCACCGACATAGAGAATGCGAAGAAGAATCGAACGAGCCTACGTGGCTATCACATCTGGTCGGATAATGTTGTTGTTGTTGTAGTTGATTTGAGTTGTATGCACCATGTCAGCACGGGAGGACGTGTTCTATTGGCATCAGCCAGCATACAGTCAACGGCTGTTGTTGTTGTTTTTTGGGAGGCGTGAAAGTGCCTATGCGCTTGTTTGCTCATGCTTGAGCACTAAATAATAGAAAACACACAAAAAAGCTCGTAAAGAGTGAATCTAAGGGAAATGAGTACGTGTGTCTGTGCGATTACATGCACCTTTCGTGTTCAGAAAAGGTGTGTCTCGCGTACTAGGTGCATTGCGTATGTTTACTGTTGTTTATGCATCTCCTCAAGCCGATGACACTGCTCGGGGGTGTATTCCATTCTGACATCACGCTTCCACTGTCGGGCGACACATGCGCCACGCCTGGCGTTTGCACGCGCGCGTGCAGCCGGCCAAGTGAAGCGCAAAATGCAGAAAAAGCTGTTCTGTTCTCAGCTCCCACCCATCTGACACACACACACACACACACACACACACACACCGTCTCATGTCAACGTCTGCACACTCGTGAAGATTTCAACAAAAAAGGTCGCCTGGTTTGAACTGCTTTTTTCAGAGCAGACGCGTCAAGCCCGCCTCACATTTGGCTATTCTTCGCCCACGTTTTTCTTTCTTTCGTAACTCTTGTTTCAGTCACTTTGTGGCGCCGTCGTGAGTGCGTGTCTCGTTAAAATCATTCCTCATGTGGCGCGAGCTGGCTTCACGGAGTACGCGCAGCTGCGCGGCGCTGACGGCATCCTCGTGCCGCTGTGCCTCGACCCGCAGTGCGCGCAGTGCGCGCAAGACGGTGCCGGCGCCGTCTGCAGGCGCGTCCTCCCTTCCGAAGCGACGAGAAACCCTTGGACGGCTCACCTACGACGCCAGCAAGGCCGGCCTCCAAAAAGTGGACAAGGCGACCGTGCAGGCAACCATAGACGAGCTGTCAAAGGACTCCGCCTTCTACAAGAGCGAGCAGAAAAAGGCCGCAGACCGCGACGTGCGCATTGCCGGCGTTGTGGCCCGTGCAAAGGCGTACAGCGCACTCTCCGCCGATGCCAAGAAGACGTACATGGACAAGGCCGACGCGCTGGAGGCGGCGCTCGAGGCCGAGCGTGACTTGTCGCGCTGCTTCCTACATGTCGACATGGACATGTTCTACGCCGCGGTAGAGGAGCGACAGGACCCGTCCCTGCGCGATCGTCCCTTCGCGGTCGGCAGCTACGCGATGTTGACGACCAGCAACTACATTGCCCGCCAGTACGGCGTCCGGTCCGGCATGCCAGGCTTCATCGCCAAAAAGCTGTGTCCTGATCTGTGGATTGTGCCGACCAACTTTGATTTGTACGAGCAGGACGCCGTGATCATTCGCAGCATCGCCGCCACGTACGACCCCACCTACGTCTCCGTAGGGCTGGACGAAGTGACGATGGACATCACAGACTACATGGAGACCGTCAACGCGCACCGCAAGCGCCAGCGCAAGGCTGCGCTCACCCCCGCCGAGGTCGGTGCCGCCTTTCGCGCCGACGTGTTCAAGCAAACCGGTCTGACCTGCAGTGGCGGCATCAGCTCCACCGCGGCCTTTGCCAAGATGGCGAGCAACGTCAACAAGCCGAACGGCCAGCACGAGATGGTCCTGCGCACGCGCGCGGAGGTCCTGGCCGCGATTCAGCGCATGCCAATTCGCGGCGTGCCCGGCATTGGCGGGTACACGGAGGCGCTGCTGCATGGCCTCGGCATTCGCACCTGTGCGGACATGCACACACATCGCGACCTTGTCTGTTTCCTGTTCAAGGACAAGACGGCCACGTTCTACCTGTCCGTCGGTCTCGGCACAGTGCGCACGCACGTGGACCGCACCAAGGCCGAGCGCGCCGGCACCGGCGACAAGCCCGCCAAGGTGAAGGCGCCAGTGTCATCCATGGGCACCTTGCTGGCCTCGCCGCTGCCCAAGTCCATCAGCAAGAGCCGGACGTTCGCCCGCGGCTTCAAAACACGCGAGCAGATGCTGTCGGCGCTGCAGGGGCTAACGGTCCAGGTGCATGACGCCATGCTGCAGCACCGTGCACGGGCGTCGACGGTTGTGTTCTTCACCACCTCGCGGGCGTTTGCCAGCACTAGTCACACAATCACACTGGAGAAGCCAAGCACCAACTACGCGGAGATTCTTCGCGCGGTGACAACGCTGGCGACGCCGGCGCTCGACGCGTTCGCGGAGGGGCGGCTCATTGGTGTACGTGTGACAAAGCTGGAGCGCGGCCCGGCACCGCGAGCGCGCCACGTGGTGAAGCGCCTGGCCGCCTCCGCACAGGTGGTGTCGCCGCCATCCGTGCCGGCGGTGGTGCGTCGTCGTCCCGCGCGAAAGCCAAAGGCGCCTGCCACCAAGCGGACCGTCGTGTGAGTCTGATCAGGGGTAGCTTTCCAACTACGACATGTGTTTCTGGTTTTTAGTTTTGTTTTTTCTTATTTTTCGCTCTGTACCCTCGGTCCTACACACTCCTCTGCTGCTGTGTCGAGACCCCACCTTGCCTGTATATTTTTGTTTTTGTTTCCTTCCGTTCTTCTCATGCTCACTTGTACCCTCTACAAAAAAAAAAAAGCTGTGAAGCCTTACCAACCAGCCTCACTACGCACACACGTTGTGTGGTCTCTCTTCTGATCGAATGATTTTGTTCGCCACCACCGTTCACTCACAACAGCACCTTTCCGCTCTCCTTCTCTCCACGCGCCTCTTCAAACGCACATTTACAACAAGTAGATTGATAGATAGAGCGGGGCACGCACGCATGTCGTTGTTTCGTGCGTTGCAGAGCGTGTCGCTGAGCGTGGTGCCGTACGTTGTACCGGTCACTCTGAGGAGACGACCGCCTCTGCCTCTCTCTAGCCACCCTCACCGCGTCGCCTTAGAAACCAGTGGCCGCTCCTTCTCACAGACAGCTCTGTGCTGTCACCGCGGAGCTCCGCGGGCAACCACCAAAGGACGTCGCCTGACCGCCACTCCGAAGGCCAAGATCACGCACCAGAGCCGCAAGAGCACGGGCAGCTCGTCAAGGGCAGAGAAGACGGTGCGCGCACGGCGCGGCTCAGTGCGAGTACGGAAGTCTGGCCGCGGCGCCTACCCCGAACACCGTCCCGATCCGTTAAAATTGCAGCCTTTTATGGCGGCCTTTGCGGAGGGTGTGAACGAGGTCGCCGTGACGTCCGTCACGCGCGACGAGCCCGGCGCGACGAAGGTCGACGGGCCGACCGCACAGCTGCTCAGTTTCTCGCAGGACACGTCCAATGTGCAGCGCGCCACGCGGTTCTCGTACAAGCGGATCAGCCGCGCCAAGGCGGTGCAGGCCGCGGAGAAGGTCGACTACAAGCTGCTCGACTACGTGGCCGACAACTTTGTGCAGCGCGACGTGCTGGAGCGGCCGTGGCACAAGCTGAGCAGCATCAGCGATGAAGAGATGAGCTCGCTCCACGCGCACGACTTGATGTTCATGTACGACGCCGGCGCGAACAGCGAGGCGCGACAGACGGCCATGAGCGATGTCGAGTCCTCCTTCCTTGCCGAACTGCGAGGCAAGGCGTTGTACGTGCGCCTGGTGGACCTTGGCGACGCCACGCACACACGCGTGCCGGCGCACGCGACGGACGCCGCCGGTGACCATCACCACACGCACGGCGCGGACGAGACGGGAACGCAATCCGCCCCTCCTCCCTCCTCGTCTTCTTCTTCTTCGTCTTCCTCCTCCTCCGGCCCGGCGCTCCGCGGACGCAGCGAGGCCACTGTTGTGCGGCACGTGCTGGCCGCCGTCGAGGACATCCTCGGTGACTACGCCGTCACCTTTCTGCGGCCCTTCCACATGGAGGTTGCTTGCGATGTCAGCCACTACGCCTCGGCCGCCCCGCTTGTGGCGGCGGCACGACGCAACGTCGCCCAGTACGTGGAGGACGCGCGCTGTCTGATGGCGCAGCGCCCGTTTGACCCCAACGGCACCGCTGTGTCTCCGACCAAGGCGCAGCTGCAGCCGCTGACGGCGGATGCGGTGGCGATGGAAGTCGCGCATCGCATTCGGCGCGAGGTGTTCGGTGTGGTCCATGACGACACGGGAATGGACACGGGCCGCTCGGCGGATATCGCACTGCCGCCCGATCTGGACAGGCGGTTCTGCGTGTGCATTGGCGTGGCGGACCGTCCGGTGCTGGCCAAGATGGCCTGCGACGCGGAGGTGGTGGCCTTGCGCCTCGAGCAGCGCCGAGAGCAACAGCGACCGCAGTCGCAGCACGGTGAGGGCCGCTCCAAGGCGTCGACCCCGGCGCAGGAGACAAACGTGGTGCGGGTCCGCTCCTTCTACGAGGCGATTCGCACCGTCAAGGACGCGAAGGAGTTTATGGCACCGTTCAGGCTGCACCACGTGCCCACCTTCTCGCCCGCCGTGGTGCGCATTCTGCGCGAGACCTTCCGCATTGAAAAGGTCGGCGACATCTACGTCATGCGCGAGCGGCTCTTCTTCAACTTGTCGAAGGAGACATTCCGACGGGTCTACGCGGCGGCCTTTGGCTGCATGCGGTTCGAGGAGGAGCAGCACGTGCCGCTGACGTGCCCGCCGAACATGGACCTCGTCCGCGGTGCGCTGATGCCCATGGCCAACAACAGCATCTCGCTTCTGACGCCCAGACGCACGTCTCTGCGTGCGCACAGTGCCACATCCAGCACGCGTCGGGCCACCTCAGGCGCGCGCGCACTCGGGGCCACCGACCACTCCCTCGCCTACGGCCGCCTCTTCACCGAGGCTCAGTTTCTTGAGACGGCGGAGAAGGTCACCGAGATACTGGCGCGGCGTCTGCTGCGCAAGGGCTACGAGGCCGGTGGCTTCCGCGTGTCCCTGCGCTGCGGCTTCATCTCGACGGCCACGCGCACGGTGCAGCTTCCACACCCCACCAACGATCGCGAGACCTTGGTGGCCGCGACGCGCAAGACGGCCAAGACACTCGCGCGCTTCCGGCAGAAGAAGGGCAGCGCGGAGGCCACCGGCGAGGTGTTCACCATCAACATGGGGCTGATGAAGCTCCGGCTGACGGAGATGAACCCGCCGCGCTTGGCGGAGGAGATTCGCGACTTGTCGGCGCAGTACCGCGCGTCCTACAACGCCTTGCGTGTGAATCCGGTGTACTGCACCATTCTCCGTGACAGCCGCTCCGGACGGATAAGGCTGCCCACGGTGCAAGACCCGGAAGAGGAAGAAGAAGAAGTGGCCGAGGAGGCCGAGGAGGCCGAGGAGGCCGAGGAGGCCGAGGAGGCGGACGACGCGGCGGATGGAGAACCAGACGTGGAGGCCAAAGAGGATGCGCATGAGACGACAGGACCATCGAAGCCCGGACGTCGCACCATGAAAGCCCGCACGCGGGCGTCGAGTGCCGCAGGGAAGAAGCCGCATCGGGTAGTCGTCTGACACGCCGCCACTCTTGCGCACGAGTGAAGGCTACCTGTGCACAGGTACGATATTGGACGGGATCTATATGTGGTGTACATTCCTCACTCCCTCTCCGGCTATGTAATAAGCCTCCCTTGTGTATTTCGTCTTGATTTTTTTTTTTTTGACAGCGTTTCTCATGTGCGCGCGCTATTCTTCACATACGATCAGAACACAGACAGTAGGAGATCAACAACGAAAAAAAAAAAAAGACGCTATCCCAAAAAATGAATGAGAAGCAGCGAACCGATAGACGGGAATATGGTGTATTTTCTGTCTTTTGCTTTTTTGGGGGGGAGGTACGCGAGGATGTGTCGTACGTTGTCTACACGCCAGCCCACTGACTCATCTGACCACTCGATTAGCGACAACGAAGAAGGTTTGAGCCCATTTTTTTGTACCATGTATACTTTATATCGAACGGAGCGAGTGATGTGACTTTGCCCTTGTCATATTTTGCTCTCTCCCTTTCACTGACATGCACTTCACTCGACTTCCTACTTCCTCCTCCTCCTCTACTGCGTGACCTCGTATCATGGACAGAGGCATTCGACAACCACGAAATTAAAACACAAAACACGGGAAACTAGTGCCTCAACTTGTTGTCACGGATAGCACTATTATTGCATTTCATGTGGAGTGCCGCTCGTCCGTCTGTGCCCACACTTCTGTCGTCGTCATCCTACACACAGTACCCATGCGGCTGCGTTGACGATGCTCTGCCCTCTCTGATGGGCTGCTCGAGTGCTGGTGTCCGTCTGGGGACGCGCTGGCGTGTTGTGCACGCCCAGCACGAACTCTCCGCCGATGAGGCCCCGTTCCGCGGAGACGATGCGGTTGATCTGGCCGCGTCTGCACAGGCGGTGATGACGCCGTTCACGGAGGTGCGCCACCGAAGTCGCGATGTGGTGCTGCTGAGTTACACCGTGCACGCCGAGCCGTCCTCCGCCACCTGGCAGGCGTCATGCACTACCGTGAGCATTGACCGGCACTGGCTCACGCTGCGAACAGCCTTGTTGACACCGACGGCTGCGACAATCCTCCCACACGATGGCGCTGCGGATCTCTCGGTGCGATTCGATCACACCAGCCCCTGCGCCGCACAGCGGGCGGGCTCCTTCTCGTCGGGCAGTCAGCCGCGATGTGCGGCCAAGACGGAGACAGCACAGACCAGCAACGAGGATGAAGAGGAGAAGCGCTCCTTTCTTGTGTTCTCGACGCGCTGGCGCCACGAGGACGCCCTCTTGCTCACCGACGACGAGTACCTTGTCCGCGTGCTGCGCAGTCGTCAACAGCCCGAGCAGCACGTCGTGGCCTTATCCCGCAATCGTCTCTTCTCGGTCGCCGTGAGCGATGCGCAGGGCCACGCGGGTGCCTCGACGCGTGGCGGTCCTCTCCAGCGCATCTCCTCTTGCACGCTGACCGACGACATCACCGTCAACGCGCTCTGTGCCGCGCACTGGGGTCCGTTCGGCACGCTGGTGGGCTCCTCGGACGGCTCGCTCAAGCTGATTGACTGGCGCGTGCCGTCGCGGTCAGCGGTGGTGCTGGAGACGCCGGTGCCGCAGCCGATGCTCGGCGGGCGGCGCCACACCGCCTGCGTGCTGTCCTGCTGCGCGCTGAGCGTGGACGGGTGTTTTCGCGTGGCCTGCGGTCTCGGCGCGGCCAACGGCGAGGTGGCGGTGGCGGACCTGCGCCGCGTGGCGCTCTCGGAGTCGGTTCTGTGCAGTCGCCGTCGCGTGCGCAGCCAGGCCGCGGCACGGCAGCGGGCCCTGTTAAGCGGTGCCCTGTCGAGTCCAACCGGTGCACCGATTGCGGAGATGCAGCTGCTTCCGGACGGCGGGGCCGGCTCGGCGTCACTGAGTCTCGGCATGGTGGACGTGTGCGGGACCGTGCTGGTGGCGTCCGTCGCCGATCTCGAGCATCAGCGCACCAGCTGGTGCGGTCGGCGCAGTCGTGGGGCCCCGACCAGGAGCCGCGGTGGCGGAGATGAAGACGAAGAGGAGGAGGAGGAGGAAGAGGTGGAGACCAATACGGCTGTGATGCGCAGGCGTTTCACCTCACTTCATCGACAGGCTGGCCAAGTGCCGCTGCCGCCGCCCCCTCTTCGCCTCCCGACAGATGTCGAGGTCATCCTCGTGGACGATGATGATGACGATGATGACAACGACGAGAATGTGCGCGAGGTGGCCGATCTCCTCGCCACCACCGTGCTGGGAGAGCTGAGTGAACCGACCAGTGACGCCACGCATGCCACAGTGCGGCGCCGAGCCGTAGCCTTCTCCACCGCCTCTGCGGGTCTCAGCGGTCTCGGCGGTCGGCTGCCCTCACCAGACGCGGTGGCGAGTGCCTGGCCCTGGCGGGCGGCCGTGCGGGGCGTGGCCTCGCGCTCGCCGTCCTTCGCTGTGTCCTCGCCGACGCTGCGCGCGAGTGGGCCGGCACGGTTGGGCGACAGCGGGCGGGCGGGTCCGCCGGCTGCGCGTCTCGGCTCCCTCGCGCCCGCCCCACGCAGAGGCCCCGCGACCACGGTGCCCACGCGATCGCTCTCGACGACACTCTCGGTGCCACGATGGACGTCGGCGGCGCCACCCCGTGCGGCCCCGGCGGCCTCCCCCGCGCCGTCTTTAGGCGTATTGAGCAGCACGGATCTGCGCTGCACGGTGCTCAGCGACCCGGCATGGACGGGGGGCACACGAGGCCAGTCTGTGCTCGTGGCGACACAGCCGAGCAGTGCGTGCACAAGCTGGTATGACACGCACAGCCAGACGGCGCTAGGTGAGCTCGTGCCTCTTGTGGGCGGTGCCGAGCCGCTGACGGAACGGGTGCTGCAGCAGGGTCAATACGTGGTCGGCCTGAGCGCGCTCGGTCCGCTCCTGTGTGTCGAGACCGCGCGAGGGGGCACGTACTGCGTGCTCCCAGAAGGCGACTGAGCGTGATCATCTTTTTTTGTCTGTATGAGCAGAACACGGAGAAGAAAATGCAGAAAACAACAACAGAAGTACAACGTCGACTGACAACTCGTGAAAGGTACGTCAGTGGTGTGATGCCACCAAACACTGAAAACGCCTGCTACAAGGCGCTTGCACGCGAATAGCCGTATCGCGGCGTCTCTTCTCTAGGCAACTCTCCTCCCAAAGCATTCCTCACAACTCCGTTGACATTCTTGTTGTTCTTTTTGCTCCATCCACATTTGTTTGTGTTCTGCACCCTCTCCCAGGCGTCGGACATCCGGAGGATTGGTGATTTCCATACCGCCTTTTTTTATTTTCCTCACTCTCTCTCTCTCCCCAGCCCTGTGTCGCATGGCCGCATCTTCGGTGGCGATGCGTGAACCTCCGTGCCCAACCGCGCGGGACCAGACCGAGCACCTGCTTCTGTCTGCTTTGCTGCACTGGCCCTACACGCCCGACACCGACTCCCCCTCCGTCCTGCTGCTCAGCCCCTCGGGAAACGGCAAGAGCCACCTCGTCCAACACGTCATGCGCCGTGCGCGATCTCGGCTCGCCAGCGCGGCGACGGCGTCAGCCTCCTCTGCAGATGCGCTGTCGTCGTCTTCCTCCTCTCAGGTGGCTCTGGTGACGCCATCCATGGCCAACGCGCTCGCCTCGCAGCAGCGGGACGGCTCCACCAGCCTGCGCGCCGTGTGCCGACGAGCCGTGATGGCCGCCGTGGCACCGGCTGGTGCTCACGCCACAGTTCACGACGCGTGGACGGTCCTTGTGCACTTTGATCACATGGAACACTTCCTCGCCACCGACGGGGACGCGACCGCCCTCGGTGCGGCAGGCGACGCCGACAAGGACGAGACCGACGAGCGCAACGGCGCCGAGGGGGGCTTCGCCGCCTTCAGCGCCTACCCAACGCTCATGGCGGACCTCTACGCCCTCTGCCACGGCTGCCCGCCGCTCTTCAGCCGCGAGGAGTGTCAGCAGCTGGGCCTGCACCGACTGGTCTTTGTCTCGTCCTTCAGCACGGAGCGCGGTGAGTGCGACCTCCACCCCTTTGCCCGCGCGAAGCTCTTCGACGTGGTCTGCAGCCTCGACACGCCCAACGAGGCGGAGCGGCGGCGTTTTCTCGACGCGACAGTTCGTGGTGACGGCGGCAGCAGGAGTTCGGCTGGCCTGGCCGCGCTCGCCCAGCGCACCGGCGGCCTCACCTACGCCGGCCTTGTCGAGGTGAGCGACCTCTGGTGGTGGCAGCGGCGGCACAAGCGCACGTCCGAGCTCGCGCAGGCCGACGCCGAGGTCGCGCAGGCCGACGCCGAGGCCGCCTTGGCACAGCGCGTGGTCGCCGAGTTTCGGGCGAGTGGCACCGTGCCTGCGCTGCAGTGTCGGCGCAGTGCCGGCTACGTGGATGTGCAAGCGACGTACTGGACCGACATTGCCGGCATGGACCACGTGAAGGCGCAGCTCCGGCAAATGGTGACGCGGCCGCTGCACGCGTACGCACAGTACCAGCAGCGCGGTGTGCGGCACTCGACGGGCGTTCTCCTGCACGGTCCGCCTGGCACGGGTAAGACGATGCTCGCCAAGGCGATGGCCACCGAGCTGAACGCCTCGTTCATTTACGTCGACCTGCCGGAGCTCGTGCAGGCGGAGGTGGGTGAGTCGGAGAGGAAGCTCAAGGGCTTCTTCGATGTCGCACGTCAACGGAGTCCTTCCGTCATCTTCATGGATGAGCTGCAGGCAGCTTTTGGTCTCCGCTACCACGACGGCAGGGACGGTGCCGCCAGCAGCCCAGCCGGGTCCTCGCACGATGCCCGCCTTGTATCCCACTTGTTGCAACTCCTCGATGCCGCGCAGCAGGACACGGAGCACCTTGTCATCTTTGTCGGCGCGACGAACGTCGTGCACCTGCTCGACCCGCTCCTGCTCCGCCCCGGTCGGTTGGACACGCATCTGGCTGTGCCGCTGCCCGACGAGGCCGCCCGTGCAAGCCTCGCACGTCGCGTCGTGTGCGGCGAGTGGGGAGCGTGGTTTGTGGCCTCCGCCGAGGACGGGACGCGCACGTGTCTGGCGCACTCCGCCCGTGTGCAGGCTGCGCTCGTGACGCTGTTCGTGGCGGCCTCGCCGCAGATGAGCGGCGCCGAGCTGCGGAATGCCATGTCCGTCTTTGCCCTTCGTCTTGTGCAGGCATGCCTCCCCACCGTCACCACGGCAACGACCCGTCGTGCGGCCGCGGAGGCAGAGGAGCGTGTGGGTGAGCGGCTGATCGCGTTCCTTCTGCGCCAAGGCATCGAGGAGTCGGAAGAGACAGCGGGGGACAACGGAGCGGAGCCCATCAAGGCCGTGCTCAGCGATGCGGCCCTCGACCTCGCCAAGGCCGCGTTCGCCATCGGCCAATCGTAAGCGAGCGCGGTGTCTGCCCTGTGAATGTGAGAGTGAGGGAGGCGTTGCACTTGTGCGTGGGTGTATATTTTGACACGATCGAATAATACATAAACTACACGAAAAAAAAATGAAAGCTGCACGAGCAATCAAGAACAATTAAGACTGATCGATGGCAAAAGGCATGGGGCAAGCAGCATCGGCTATCGTGCTGCGCTATAGGGGTGTGAACCAAGAAGAAACAGTGATGGCAACAGGTGCCCCTTTTCACAAACTTGTGTAGTCTGTCTCACTTCAAAAACTCGCTCATCATGTCCTCTCTCCTCTTCTTTTTTTTTTTTCTGTTCTTCCCTGACGAGCCAGTAGGTGGAAAGGTGCCACAGTATCTGGTCGCGTGTTTGCCTGTTGCTTGTCGCCTCTTTTCTTCTCTTTTTGGCACCCTTTCTTTGACATCCATCTTTTTTTTATTTTTTTTTTTGAATGTACGATGACTACCGCACTGTGCCCTCGCAGCAGGCGGCGATCCGTCCGTGGCAGCACGAGCGGCAGGAGGGCCTGCTCCGTGCACTCGTGCACAGCCCGCACTCCGCCTCCACCGAGCCTCGCGCTGTCTCCTCCGGCCTGCAGGATCTCCTGAATCGCTCGGCAGAGTGGGCCACGCAGCGGTGCAACAGGCTGCACGCCGTCCGCGACGCACGCCGTGAGGCGGACGAGGCCACCTATGATTTCCAGCCGCACATTGCGCACCGCCCCAACAGTCCGGATCGGCCACCTCGCAGCGCCGCCGCGTACTTTGCCGATCAGCTCGAATGGCAGCAGAAGGTCGAGCAACGGCGGACGGCCCTGCGCGCGGCACAGGTGAAGCAGTCTGATGACGCGCTGGCGCAGGCCCTCGCAGAAGCGCGGCAGCTTCGCGAGGCCAACAAGGCGCGTGTGCCTCTGCGTGCGTATGTCTCGCCCACCGACCCGACGCCGCACACGGACGCCCCGCAGCCCTCGCCGCGCCACGCTGCCCAGTCGACGACGCGTGGAGGAGCGTTTGTGCTGGCGACGGCAGTCCGTGCGGAGCGGCGCGTGCAGGCTGAACAGGTGACTCTCGTCGAGGAAATCAGGACGGCCGCCTCCCCTGTGACCAAGCGGAAGCACGTGGCGTCAACGAGTCCCACCGCCGCCACTCCTTCTGCTGCTGCTGCAAGTGGTGTGGCTTCTACCAGTACCCCCGCTCCCCCCGTGCCCGCCCATGTCGCGCCGAACAGCGATGAGCCGCCCGTTCCGCCCGTCAAGCGGCTCTCCAAGGCGGAAGAAGGGCACCTGGTGGCTCGCCTACTGGACCCACGCCGCTGCGGTCACACCTCCCATCGACCCCATGACGCCGAGGAGAAGGCGGCGCGCACGGCGACGGTGGCACCGGCGTCAGAGACGGAGGCGGAGAACCGCCGCGAGGCCTTCCTCGCACGGCAGGCGCTGTGGGCGTTGCGGACACACATTCGACAGGACGAAGCCCGGGCCGCGAGGAGTGCTGATCGTGCCGAGGTCTGGCATCGCGTGCACACCTTTGCCCCGCAGATCTCGCCGCGCTCGCGTGAAATGGCCGCGCACTTCGCGGACCGACTGGAAGGGATGGCTCAGCGACCACACACGCGTCCAGCGCGGTATCCCCTCGCACAGCTTGCTGAAGGAGCCGATGAGGAGGAGGACGAGGAGGTGCAAGGCGCGGTCCAGGCGGTCGCGCATGACGGCCCGTGGTCAGTCGCCGAGGCTGCGAGGGCGGCCGCACAGATTGAGTTCTGCGACCCGCGCCTGAACCGCCTGCGACAGCGCCGTTCGCACGACCCTGTTCGGCGGTTGCTGCGCTACACCGATAAGGCACAGCTCCGCATCGCGTCGCCACCGAAGTCACGCCCCACTGTGAACTCCACACGCCGCCTTTTACCACCAGTGCCCGCCTCAGCAACCACCCCCACCGCCTCTCCTCTTTCGTCGTCAGCGTCGTCGTCGTCCGTTGGCGCGGATGTGACCGAGTCTCTCGATGCCATGGAGGACGAGGACGATGCTGTCATGGTGTCGTCAAACCAGATAGTGGCGGAAGGACAAGAGGAAGCATGGGAGGAAGAAGATGCAGAGCGCGAGGGCGGCACTGCCGCCCAGTCGTGGCCACCCGCCCCGCCCCACCCACCGCTCTCCCTCGCACGCGACGCTGACAAGAGCGAGGACGACAGCGGCCTCGTGAGCAGCACCCGGTACCAAGCAGCCCCATATGCAGCGCGTCCCGCTGCGCTGGATCCGGCCGCCACGTGGTGGGTCCCTGAGCGTCCGGCCAGCCCACCCGTCACCCCGCGCTGGGCGGCGTCAGCGCTGTGGTCTGAGAGCGCAGAGGCGAGGCCCCAGCCGCCGCCGCCCCGTGCAACAGTCGCAGCGCGCGTCTGGCAGACGCAGCCGGAGGACGCGGCGCATCCTCATTACCGTGCGGGCCAGCCGAGCAGACCGCCATTGTCGCCCACCTCCGCATCCTTTGCACGTCAGGCACCACCACAGCGTGTTTCGCCGGAACCACGTGCGCAGCCGAGCCCCGTGCACGCGTCCGTCGTGGCCGAGACGGCGCAGGATGCCCGCCTGCTCGCAGAGTGGTGGCGTCGATTGGGCGGGTCGTGCCTCGACCCCGCTGTGGAGGAGTCGGCTGAGGCGGCCTTGTGGCATCGTCTCCCCCTCGAGAAGGTGCTCCAGGCGATGCAGGCGTTGCTGGACATGCTTGGCGCCCCACCCTCCGCGAGGCCGCGCCTTGGATTTGAGCCGAGCGTGTTCGACCTCCCGTTTGACGTGCAGGGCCCCATCGCTCGCTTCAATGTGTACCTGGTGTTGCCGCCTCGGCATCCTTCGTCACCAAGGGCGCGTCTGACGTACGGTGAGCCGCTGGCCGGCGCCATTGATCACGTTGCGTTTGCCAAGTTGTACCGGTGGCTGTTGACGGCTGGTGCACCAGCGATAGACGAGCCGTTTGCGGGGTGAGCGATCGCTTAGACTCCGCGGCACGCCACAGTGGTCCTCCCTCACACGAATCAACTAGAAACGTCTTTTTTTTTTTTTACAAGAGTGTACTCAAATACCAACTTGTTCTATCGCACATAGACGCACCAATTCTCTGGTGTGCGTCATTGCGCCTGCGTTGTCGCATTGTGCGCGGCTGATCACATTTCTCCACACTGCTGATACTTGCAGCTGCAACTGGAATCTGTTCCGTGCACTGCTCCGTGCTTCACGCATCATCTGTTCCATCCACGAGCATACACACACACAGACGCACACACACACACACAATCAAATGTCCATCCTCCTCCCACTCTACGCGTTCTCTCTTTCTCTGTCTGCTTTGGGAAAAGTCCTTACCGCCTTCAGCACGCACTCGTAGCCAACACAGCTTCCGCTCGCCCTCTCTCTCTCTCTCTCTCTCTCGCATCCCCACACTTTTTAAGTACCCCCAAAAAGCAACAAGATGTCCGCTCCCATGGTCTCCACCGCCACTACCACCTGCAATGCCGCCATGATCTTCTCCGGTGTCAGCGGGGCCCTGGCTGTGACCTTTGGTGCCCTCGGCTCCCACGCCTTCCTCACGCGCATGGACCCCATCCAGTTCAAGGCCTACAACATCGCCAACCAGTACCACATTGTGCACTCGCTCGCCATGCTCATCACGGCCGCCGCGGCCCCGCGCGCGACGAACCCGGAGGTGTCGAAGCGCCTGTGGTGGGCCTACGGCTGCTTCGCCAGCGGCACCGTGCTCGTGGCGACGTCGCGCTACATCCACAGCACCGTGCACAAGCCGGAGTGCCTGACCAAGGTGGCCATGGTCGGTGCGGGCCTCCTGCTCGGCGGATGGGCCTGCGTCGCGGCCGCTGCGATCGCCGCGTAATTGGGAAGAAGCGAGTAACGGAAAACAAAGCAAAAGAAAAGCACGTGTAATCAGTACGTACGAGGGCATGCACTCAAAAACAAAAACGACGGCGAGGTGAGGGGTGTTTGTAGGTGTCGGTATGGGATGTTGCAGCCATGAGGATCATGCAGAAGAAAACGAAAATGAAAATGCTGCCAGAAAAAGGCAGCGCAGCATGAATCGGTGCAACTCTCGTTTCCACGTGCACATACACACATTTCCTTCATTCTCTCTTCAGCGGCGCTCGTACAATGGTACGTCTCACGTGTCACCACAGTGACATCATCTTGTGTTTCTTGTGTATTTTGGCTCATTTATTTTTCGTCAAACTATAGCTCAATCAACTTGATTTTTCTTTCGTCAACTTCAAAAACAAATACTACAACCTCTTTTTTTTCTTCTGTTTTTGTTTTCTTTTTTCCCATTTCGGCCTCCGTCTCTGTCCGTGTTCTTTTTCTTCCTGTACGTTGCCTCTGGTACGCGCAAGAGAAGAGAGTTCCAATCTCCCACTCCCTGGAAAACGAGAGAAAAAAAGAAGTGGGGAAAGAGACAGGTGCTAATGCGAACACGCAAAAAAAGGGAGCATCATTGGTGATCCATTTTTTGTCTACGTTACCAACAACTATCTACGTTTCTTTTTCTGGTTGTGTTTTTTCTCTTTCTTCTCCAAGAAGTAACCCAGCGCGGCGTTTCCAAGAGCTTCCTATTTGGGCGTAATTAAAACAAAAACAAAAAGAAGTGCGTGGCTCCATCATCCACGGAACGATGACACATCAATCCGTCAACGTACGTACTGTTATCCGACACACATGCAGCGTCGAAAGCACAGCCATTGTGCGTCTGCGTCCGTCTGTGTTTGCGGAGTTCACGCAGTGAGGAAAAAGTGACGTCGATCACAGGACTAGAAAATGAGTCAGCATAGCGGGGTGAAGCGAATGCTCTGTGCTGTCTAGCATCCCGTGCGTTGCCTTACACACACACACACACACACACACATCACTCACAACTCCCAATCGTGCTCCTCCTTTCGCCAAAAACAACTCGTATTCTCCTTACCTCTTCTCGTGCGAGGCGCACAGTGTTCTCTGTCCTCTTTCGCTCTCCTACTAGTACACACGCATTAGCACATCGACAAAACGAAGTCAAAAAACAAAAAAAAGCGCATAGCTATGTCCGCCGCTTCCGCTGAGTCCGTCGCCAAGGTCCCGCTCATGATTGCGGGTGCCGTAGGTGTGAGCAGCATTATCTGCGACGCCATCGGTATTGGCATCAAGAATCGTCTTGCCGCCCGTCAGCGCCGTGCGTGGCAAACTGCCAACAACTACCACATGGCCCACAGCGCCGTGCTGCTCGGCATCGCCTTCATGATGACCCTCGCCAAGAGCCCCGAGTCCAAGTCCTACCTGAACAAGGGCTTCTACTGTGTGCTGGCCGGTGCCCTCGGCTTCGGCGGCTCCATCTACGGGTTGTGCCTGCGCATCGCGCCGAAGTGGCTCGGTCCGATGACCCCGACCAGCGGCCTTATCCTCACGCAGGGATGGGTCTACTGCGGCCTCGCGGGTCTCTACTGGTAAAAAAAAAAAAGCACGGACACGCACGCACGCACAGTCTCTGTCCCTGCGAAGGATTTCGCCTGAATGAGACAGGGAAAACGAAAGAAGGAGAGAGGTAGGGACAAGCGGACGTGAGCAAAACAAACACACGGTATACAAGGAAAAAGACCAAAGAACACAAATTCTAGGTCTGTACTCTGCCGTCGGTTCACGTTTGCTCTTTTCCTTCTCTTCTTCTTTTTTTTCCACCGCATAGCTTTCACGAACCGTTCATCAGCACGTGCTTTCCTCGCATGTTTTCCTTGTTATTGTTGTTTTGTTTTACCAACTCTGTGAATTCAAATTCAATCGGTCAAATAAACAAGAAAAACGTCAGTATCGTTGTTCTCCACGACTCCAACTTCTGAAATCAAATTACCAGCATCAAAAAAAAAAAAGCAAGCAAAAAAAAAAAAACGTAGGCTTCAACTCAGCCGCTTGATTTTTCTCGTTTATTTAATGCGTCATCCAACACGCGACTTCTCTTGTTTTTTTTGTTTTGTTGTACATGTGATGAGTGAACATGTATGGGTACGTGCGCCGCCACGTTTTCCTTCGCTCCATCATTATTGTTGTCCTCGTTGGACCCGAAGTAAGTGGACGTGCACACACTCACAAAAAAAAACTCACATGCATTCAACTCCTTGAGGCGTGTCCACTGGTGATTCTCTTCTTTTCCTTTTCCTCGTGTTCTTGTCCAGTGGAGTGGTGCACACAAACACACACGCCACGAGCGAATGTCAAATCGGCTGCAATGCATCAAAACTTTGAAAAGGAAAGAAAAACAGCAAACAGGCGATATGTAGGCAGCGTATTATTATCGTGCGCCGATCATGGTGAAGGATGGCGTCGGCATCGTCGGCACCAAGTTTTTGTGTCTACAACTCGCGCTTCCTCTTTCTGACTCGCAAGAGAGCGTGACAGGGCTCGCCCACATGTGGTGACTACCCCCACAAGGCCATCAGAAGGATGTGATGGTGTGTTGTACGACCGGAAGACACCCCCCTTGCAAATTTTCGCAGTGCCACGCTGACGGTGGTTTCTCATGCTTGTTTGGTGTACATTGGCCTCTTCCTCAGCACGCATCTACGTCTCTCTCCCTCTCTCTCTCTCAATCCCTTTTGGTTGTAGTTCCTCCTGCATCCAGCACTTACTCGCGAGATATCGTAGGGTGGTTACACGAACGCAAAAAAAAAATCCAGTAAGCGCACACGAAACACTCACCATTCTCACACTATCCATGGCACCCAAGACCAAGGCCACCAAGGTGCCCACGCCACCGCCCTCCTCCTCAGCGGCCGGCAGTGCCGCCCAGGACCCCATGTTGCAAGGCACGTACATGCACAATGACGTCGATGACTTTGAGTCGCCGTCGCACGATCTCGACCAGTTTGATGAGCGCCTGGTCGGCGGCACCGCGGCGCACTCGCCACAGCCCGGTGCGCGGAGCGGCACAGCGGCGGCCGGCTCCGGGGCCAAGGCGGTCGCACTGCACAAGCAAATGAAGTCCGACGGCACGGGACCGAAGCGCCCGCCGATGCGCTCGAGCTTTGATGCGGCGGCGGCAGGCGGCGTTGGCACCGGCGGTGGTCATGCCCATCGCGGCTCCGTCACCGAGGAGGAAGCGGACGCGCAGGAGCAGCGCCGGCAAGACATCGATGACGTGCGCAATCTGGATGCGCGTTTTGGTGGGCCGGCGGGCTCCGACGACGATAGCGATTGAGAGCAAACCGGTGATCTGATTGACGACCACCATCTGCCATGTACACTACATTCTCGTGGTTTGTTTCCTTTGATTTGTTTGCTTGTTGTTGTTTTGTCCAAGAGGTGCCCACGTTGGCGCACTCTCGAATTGTTGACGCTCTCCCATCATAACTCAGTACGCGTGTACATGGAGATTGCTTATGTCAATGTGGTCGCGACACCAGAAAACAAACTCTCTGTACATCTATATCTACAGCACACTGCCTTGTTCATTGTTTGTCAAGGCACGTCAAAAACAAAACAAAAAAGGTACAGAACGAACAGGTGGAATGGTTAAGTGCGATTTTTACAAGGCCCTGACGACGACCTGCCATCCGGTATCGTGAGTGCGAGGTCGACTCACGACTGTGCTGATCTGTCGACGCATCGTCGTCAGTATCGCCAGATGTTCCGTTCTGTTGACCCGTGGATTCTCTCTTTCTCTCTCACACACGCACACTCGTCACTCCCGCGCTTTCGAACTTTCCCATCAGATGAAGTGAGCAAAAATAAAAGAAATTGATTCTGCCCTTTTTTTTTTTTGTTGTTGTTGCTGTTGTCATCTCTTCACTTGTTCTCTGTGAGGCGAAGTCTTGTCGCTATCTCGTTTTAGCTAGCTTTTCTCCCCTTTCTTTTTCTCTCCCTCGGGCTAGTCGCCCTTGTATCGATTTGCTCTCTTTTGCGTAGCTCTCTTTCTCTATATTCATCTTCTTCTTTTTTGTTGTTTTCAAGACGGCCCGCACGAGTTTTGTGATAGCCTCGTCGAGAACATTCACCCGCTCATTGAAGTGTTTCGTCCACATTCTCTCAACAGCCCACCTGTCGTCCTTGTAAGACTTTCAGCCCATCCTTCTTGCTTACCTAAATTCTACCCTTCCACTTCTTTTGACTTTTTTTTCTTTTGCGAATCAATATCGTCCTTGTTCACGCAGCTTCGCTGCAAACCTCAGAAATCGCCAAACAACTACAACAGAAACAGAAAAGGTAAAGAAACGAAAATTAGACGCAATCGCAAGAATGCCAACGCTCGAGGACATTCACGCCCGTTGGTCAAAGGCGACCGTGGGCGAACTCCAAACATTCATTGCGACGCTGCAGCGCATCGTGGAGCGCGATGAAGAGCACGTGCTGCCGCGCAGTCGCACCTCGCTCGCTGCCAGCATGCGGCTTCAGGGCCGAGGCGACTTCTCGGCTGAAGGAAGTCTGTCCAGGGGCGACGCCAGCAGCCCACCACCGGGCGTTGCGGAGCTGGAGGCCTTCTTGTCGCAGAAAGCCGTGTTGCTCGAGATGTACGCCATCCTGATTGCCCGGCACCACCTGTCCCAGATTGAGGCCGTGGTGGCCTCGGGCGAGGCGAGCATCGAGGCCTGCACGTCCAAGAATCTCCTCGAGACCCTCAGCCGAGACACCGGTGCCCCGCTTGTGTGTGGCGCGTGTTCGGCCCAACTGTGCGTGCCGCGCACCAACACGTCCCTCAGAGTCGACGACTTGCCGCAGCCGCTCGACACGGACCCGCTTGCCACTGACAGCCAGGCGTCTGCAGCCGCCGACAAGAAGGACAGCCAGAGCGCGGCGAGCACGGCACCGGTGGGCATTGGTCTGCCGCACATCTTGCGCATCCCTCTCAGCGAGGACAACGATTTTGCCCTCAACTTGGACCTGCTCGTCGATGTGCCGGCCACCGCGTATGAAAAGGCCGTTGCCCGTGCGAGCGCCGAGGAGTCTCTGCGCCACCACAGCCTGTCCGTCACGCCGGAGCTGTCGTTCCTCTCGGGAGGACCGGAGCCGCCCCTGCCGCAGGCAGAGAAGAACAAGAGCGGCACAGTCGAGGACACCACGGACGCACCGACCACGCACGCGACCTTCTCGCCCGAGCACTTTTTGTGGACCATGCAGCAGGTGCCCTTCACGCTGAGCTACGTCTACGGCGCCAACGACATCAGTAGCACCACCACGCGCACCAGCTACGCGACCATCACTTCCTCGGCGCCACGTGCGCGAGGCCGCCGGTCACGCTCTTGCAAGGCGCACCGCCATCGTCTTACCAGCGACGACAGCTCCGACCTGCACCGTGAGGGCCGCAGCTTGAGCAGCCAAAGCGGGGCCCGCACGGAGAGCACCACCGACGGAAGCAGTGAGGACGAAGAAGACGAGGGCAGCAGTCGGTCCGGTGACGAGAGCGAGGGAGAGGACGAGGATGATGACGAGGAGTCGGCGGCGCGGGCGACGGCGTCGACGAGCCAGGACCCTCTGGCGGGGCCGCTGAGGCTCGATGCGACGTGCACGCCCGCCGAGCGACACGCCTCGCCGCGCTCTCGGTACACGGACAGTAAAAAAAGATCACGCGCTATCCGTGGCGACATGGTGACGGTGCGGCTGCGCGTGAGCTTCCCTTCCGTGCGCTTCGTCGACAAGCCCGAGCCGCTCTCGTTGCACAGCTTCTTGATTGCGCAGCCCGTCACGCGGTATGGACCAGCCGTGCAGATGGTGATGCTCGTCAACATCCTCCCACCTCCGATCATGCTGTTTCGTCCGACCCGGTACAGTCCGATGGGCACCCGTGCACCGTCGATGATCGTGACGGAAGGCGCGCCACCCGCCGCCGAGGAGAAACTCGCGTTCAGTGCGCTGCCCCTGGTGAGCCCCGAGTTCGACGTGATGACCGTGCAAGGGATTGAGGGCACCGCCAAGGCCTACCTGATCATCCGCGCCACGGACCTGCTTCACAGCGTGGACTTCACCGTGCGCTGCGGCGACCTGCGCACGCTTGGGCGGCCCTTCATCATGTACTCGAAGGAGTTTCTCGGCCGCGAGCTCGGGCAGTATCTGCTGCCGTCGCTGGGCAACTCGTCCCCTGTGACGCCCGTGCGGCTCTTGGGCGACACCGGCGCCAGGGAGGACGCGGTCCTCCAGGCCGGTGCGTACGGGCAAGAAGAGTGGGCGGTGCCGATTATCCTGCCGTACAAGATTCCCGCCGACACAGGCGCGCTGGAGGTCTCACTGCACCTCGACGTGCGCTTCTGCTGCCAGCCGCACCGCAGCTTCCGCCAGGTGTTCCCCCTCCGCATCGTCTCCGCGACGGCGAAGCCCAGCGCCAGTGCGGCTGCTGCCGGTGGCAGTCGCGGTCGCAGCGAGGTGCGCGCTGACCGACGCGACGACGCCCTGCACGAGGCCGCGACGGCCCCGACGCTGGCCCCCGTCGAGGCCACTGAGCACCGCTCGATCGTGCCGACGCTCTCCACCAAGAACCTGGCCTCGGTGCAGCACCCAACGACGGCAGAGGTGACTCCCAGCAGCAGCGCCCGCTCGCCGCCGCTCATCCGCTCACGCCTCACCAGCATGGTGCAGCTGACGTCGTCCGCGATGGATGTCAACAGCGTCGGTGTGGCCCACCTGCGCTTCTCTCCGCAGTCACGCGCCAGCGCTGCCCGCCTCATCTCCACGACGCGCCTGCACGTGAGCTCCTTCGCACTCTGCGACGGCGGTGCATTGGTCATGTGCGCGGAGCGCGTCAAGCGCGATGGGCGAAGTGGTGACACGAGCGCGGACGTGAGCCTGCGCCAGTCGCCGACGGCCGCGTCACTCAGTCGCCAGGCATCCTCGCTGCCCGCACACGCGCGTCGCCACCACACGTACCGGAGCTTCCTCGGCTTCTCCCCGATGAACGCGATGAACAGCTGTGTGTCAATCGACGCCGTGGTGATGGTGCCGCCGGCGGTCACGGCCCTCATTGTTGCCGCCGGCGTAGAACTGGTGCGGTACCTGCGGCCCGACGGCGCGCGCGCCTCGCGGGGCAACAGCGGCAGTGCGACCCCGCAGAGCACGTCCGCACGCAGCCCGAACGTGAGTGGCACCAGCCCTCCGGCTGGTGGCGGTCACGGGCATCTTTTTCCGCCGACGCCCATCTTGCCGGAAGGCTGGCAGCAGTTGGATCTTCGCTACGTGCTGGCCAAGGGCTGGCTGTTTGAGGCGCGCCAGGGCGAGCCGCGCGCGCACAACACCGCCGTGCTGCGCGACCCGGTGGATGGGCAGTGTTTGGTGCTGCGCATCGGGGCGGAGCACATTGAGGAGCAGGTCCAGACGCAGCGCCGCGAGACCTTCAGCCTCCCGCCCGATGACCCGCTCTTCCCCGCCAAGGAAAACTCCGGTAACATGTCCTCGCGCGGCTCTGGCCGAACCACCACCACCACCAACAACAACAGCGCGAGCAACCCAGCACCCGGCACGTCGATGGAGGTGATTGTCTACGTCCCTGCCCAGTCGCGCGCCTCGCCGGTTGCGGAGCAGCAGTTCGTGGCCGACAGCCTCGCCGTGGTGACGCGTACGTGGGACGCGCGGCTGCTGTGGTGGGCCCGCGCACAGACCGGGGCCGCACCACCGCTGCTCGCCGACTGCCAGGCCAGCCGTCTGTGGGAGCTGGAAAGCGGCGACGGCTTGACGCTCATCGTCGTGGCCCTCGGACCCCGCTGCGAGGTGGGCGAGGAGGACGGCGTCGTTCGCTGTCTGGCACCGACGTCAGAGGCCACGCACGAGGACGCGGACGCGGTGCAGCTGCGCACGGTCGGGGTGTACTGTCTGGAGGAGAAGCGACTCCTCTACCACTTCCAGGTCCCCTATGCACCCGCCGTCACGCCGACCTCGGTGTCCTACCCGAGCATGCCGTCCGCGCGCGCCAGTCGCGCCGCCAGCCGCGCCACCTCACCGAGCCGCCGCCGCCGCCGCCACAAGCGTGGCAGTGCCTGGCGACCTGTCACCACCGGCTTCGAGGTCGTCTCTCGCCGCGAGGAGACTGGTGCCGTGCTGTACTGGGACTCGGACAGCGTGGTCGCCGTGCTCTGCAGCCCGAGCTGGTCCCATCACGAGATTTTCCACGTCTCCTCGGTGGCGACGAGCAGCAAGTTCGGACGCAGCCTCGCGGAGGACGAGGCGGGCGTGTCGCCGTGCGTGTCGGGCGGCGCGGGATTGGACACATCGACGCCGACGATTGTGGCGGTCACCTCGACCACGCCCTTGGCCGCCCCTTCGTACGCCTCCGAGGACGCGGCGGGCGAGGGCCATCACGGCAACGAGTGGCTGGCGTTTGTGCTGCTCTCCGATGGTCGCCTCGTCGGTCTCAAGTACGCGTCCCTGGACCGCGTCGTCACGCCGCCTCGTACGGAGAGCGCAGCCCACAGGCCGGCCCCGTTGCCCTCGCTGAACGCGGTCGTTGTCGGCACCGTCTTCAATCCTGCCTTTGTCAATCCGTTGTTGCGCGTGCGGGACATTGTCTTGTGCTACTACGCGATCAACACAACGGAGCGTGTGCGTTGGTCGCCCCTGCAGTCCTACACGTCGGCGCCAAGCTCCACGCCAGATGTGTTCTCCCAAGCCGATACCGGCCGACAGTCGCCCGACCCTGTGGGCGTCGAGGAGCCAGGCCCGGCTGGTGTGCTCTACCTGTACGGCGTGGAGGCCGAGTCCAATCAATTGTTGAAGGATGCGGTGCTGGTGGAATCGTGATGCTTGTGCAAGCTCACCCACAGAGACCGAGCGAACGAAGGCAAACAGGAACCAGCACAAAACAAAACAATATGTTTCCTTGCTGTGTCTTTTGAATTCACTTTTCTTTTCTTTTTTATATTGCTCTCCCTTCGCGTAGATGTGCGCATGTCGGTGTTGGCCAGACGGTGCGGAACGTACCGGTTCTTTTTTTATTTGGATTCGTGTCTTTTATATATTGGCCGGTTCTTTCGTGCAAGAAAACAGCACTTCATTGTCCTAGGTCGTGACTTTCCTTTTTCTTTTTCTTTTTTCAGGATAGTGTATATATATATATATATATGCGGATCTATGAGTACGTGTGTGTGCGTGTATATATGTTCGCTTAGTTCATGGTCAGTACATGCGCATCAACGCATTCATCGAAATAAAAGAAAAGTGTGGACACTGTTTAGCAGACAAGCAGCGTAGGTATACGTCGCGTGCAAACGTCTTTTGCGTTCCTGGTATTTGGCAGCACATGCTTCGCTTAAAATCTCTCTTCGGAAGAACGCAGAAAGCACGATCATTGTGTCTCTCGACGTTGACGACGTGACCCGTACTCTTCATTTCTTTCTTTCCGCCCTTCACCTCTTCGATTTCTCCTGCCATGACGGAACGGATTGCTAGTGTCGTGGCACGCTTAGTCACCCGTCTTCGCACAGACAGGCAGATAGACACACCAACACGTTCATACTTCATAGATTGGTGCAACAGTGCACCTCGACGATAGAGACGAGACGGCAAACAAAACAAAAAAAAGAGTGGATCCGAATATCGACAAGTACCTCCCACACCCCACACCTACGTCTCCTGCTGGCTATGTTCGTGCCACTGGACTCGGTTGCCACCGCTGCGAACGACACCTCTCAGGGACACAGCACTGCGGCGGCCGACACGACTCTCGGGAGGGGCGAGGAGGATGCGGATGTGAACGAGTTGCTCCGCAACTACTTTGGCTCTCTGGAGGCCAAGGACGAGGACATTTTCCGCCTCTACGCCGACAACCAGCGCATGCGCGATCTCGTCGAGGCGAGCTGTGTGGCCCGACAAGAGCTGGACACGCGTCTGCACACCACGCAGGTCCTCGTGTCCTCCTTGAAGACGGAGCTCAACGAGAAGCGCTGCCTCGTGGAGGCACAGGAGGCAGAAGCCGCGGCCTTTCGCGATGGCATCGCCGATCTCCGCGTGGTGCTTGGGAAACCATCGGAGCTGGACTTCACCCTCGATGACTGCGTCGCTGAGGTGGAGTATATGGTGGAGAACGACCGGCAGCGACAGCGTCACGCACAACACCTCAACGCCAGCCGCGAACGACTCGCCCACTGGGTCGCTGACATGCTCGACGAGTCGGAGAAGCGGGAGCGTGCGGCCCTCGAGGAGACGGCGCTGACCACCACGCGCGTGCTCGCCACATCGGCGGCACTGAGCGCCGATGACGCTGCCCGCGTGGAAGCCGTGGAGGGGGCTCTGGAGGCACAGCACGCCCAGCTCCTCGACGCACAGGCGCAGCAGAGCCTGGCCGCGCAGACCACGCAGAACCTCGCCACCGTCTGGCAGCGCGAGCTCGGCGACAAGACAGAAGCCTTGCAGTCGGCGCAGCGGCAGGTACGGCAGCTTCACGATTGCCGTGAGGCCGACCAGCGGGAGGCGGCGCTGGGCTTGCAGGCTGCCCACGCCACCGTGGACGCGCTCATGCACCGCACCCTGACTGCAGAGGGGCTTTTGGTGACCTTGCACACGACAAGCAAGCGCCTGGCGTGCGACGCGGCCGC
The DNA here is from genome assembly GCA_030849645.1 of Wallacemonas sp. Wsd. Taxonomy (NCBI): domain Eukaryota; phylum Euglenozoa; class Kinetoplastea; order Trypanosomatida; family Trypanosomatidae; genus Wallacemonas; species Wallacemonas sp. Wsd. Next base: position 67,681 of record JASANQ010001321.1, read on the forward strand.
CACACACGCCGCCCGCGCTGCCGAGCGAGAGCGCGAGTGCGAGACCCTGCGTGACGCGCTGAGGCACGAGTGCGACACACACGCTGCCACGCGCGTGCAGCTCGACAAGGAAGCCAAGGCCCGTCAGCAGCTGGCCACTGTGCAGGAGGGGCTACTGTCCACGCAGGCCGCGCTCGAGGTGATCAAGGTCAAGTACACAGCGCACCTCGAAAAGGCGAGCCTGCAACGACAGCGGCAAGCGCTGCTCGACAAGAAGCACCAGGAGGAGCTCGCCGTGAGCGAGGAAAAGGCCGAGCGCCACACGCGGCACACAGCGACGCTGCAAGGGCAGCTCGACAACCGCGACGAAGACCTGCAGCGCGCGCACAAGGCCCTCCAGCAGAAGGAAAGGCAGGTGGCCGTGTTGGAGGCCCAGCTCGACACGGTGAGCGCGCGCGTCGGTGTGCTGGAGAGCGCGCTCGCTGATGCCCAGGACGCGCAAGAGGCTCTGCAGGCGCACCATCACGCCGTGCAGCGCGAGACTCTGGAGGACATGGAGGCTGCCACACGAGCCATCGTCCATCACGCAGAGACGGACGCACGCGCCCAATTGCTCACGCTGGAGAAGGCGGCGAGCCAGCGCGAAGCAGCGCACGTCGTGCAGTGCGCGCACGTGGTCGAGACCTACAAGGCAGAGCTGTGCGAGTGGGCAGCGATTGCCGAGGAGGCCAAGGCGCACGCCTACGCCGTGGAGCAGGACGTTCACCGCGAGCGCCAGGCCCGGCAGCTCCTGGAGGCACAGCAGCGCACGGAGACCACTCTGCAGAAGCAGATTGTGTGGCGTGCCACCGAGCAAGCGCGGCTCGCCAGCGCCAAGGCCGACGAGGACGACCGAAAAAGTCGTGCGGCCGCGCGCGAAGGGGCATCCGTGATTGACAGTCTCCGTCGCCGGGTACAGACTTTGGAGGAGGCGGCGGAGGCCAGCGCGGTCGCCATGGAGACGCTGAGCGTCATGCGTCACGGCACGCAGCCGGTGCCCGCGCGCGGTTGGCGCTCCGCTGAGTGCGCGCTTCTCGATCGCATTGACCGAGCCATGGAGGCCTCGACCGCCGAGGTCACCACGCCGTCACGGGTCGTGCAGTCACCGTCCGACCTTTTTTACGACTGAAGGGTGGTCTATCGCGTCTCCCGGCATTGGCATGGTTGTGTGTTGTGGATTATTCACTTCTTCTTCTCTCATCAACAGCAACAACGACAAGAAAATGGGAATCCCCAAAAAAAAAAATGTACATTGTGTGTGAGCGTAGTGGGCAGTTTCCACGGCACGCTGCCCTGTACTCCCCTTCCCCCCTTCCCTCCTTTCTTTTGTGTATTTTCATTATTTCCTCCCTACCTCACCTCCTCCCCCAAATCTTTCTGATTCGACTATTACAGAAAGCCGGTGCTTGTGAAACGCAACGAAAGCAAAAAAAAAAAAAATTCGTCAAGATGGAGCAGAACGACGCCGCCGAGGCTGACATTCAGGCCAACGTGATGGCGATCCCGACCTTCGAGGCCATGGGACTCAAGGACGACCTTCTGCGCGGCATGTACAGCTACGGCTACAAGGTGCCGACCGCCATTCAGAAGCGCTTCATTGTGCCGTTCGTGAAGGGCCAGGATGTGATTGCGCAGGCCTCGTCCGGCTCTGGTAAGACGTCGGCCTTCTGTGTGTGCCTTCTGCAAGCCTGCGACCCGCAGGTGCGCGCGACCCAGGCCCTCATCCTCTCCCCAACCCGCGAGCTGGCCGTGCAGACGCAGGAGCTGTGCAACAACCTGGGTCACCAAATGGGCATCACCGCGTACGCGTGCATTGGCGGCAAGAGCACGGAGACGGACGTGCGGCGTCTGGAGGCGGGCGTGCACATTGTCTCGGGCACGCCTGGTCGGGTCTTTGACATGATCAAGCGCCGCAGCCTGCGCGTGCAGGGCCTGCGCACGCTCGTTCTCGATGAGGCTGACGAGATGCTGGGCAAGGGTTTCAAGGCGCAGATTCACGACATTTACCGACTCGTGCCACCGCTGCAGGTCGTGCTTGTCTCCGCCACGCTGCCCGCCGATGTGCTGGAGATGACGGAGAAGTTCATGTCCGAGCCGGCCCGCATCTTGGTGAAGCGCGATGAAATCACGGTCGACACCATCATGCAGTACTTTGTCCCCGTCGAGGAGGAGAAGCACAAGTTCGACGTGCTCATGGACCTGTACGAGAGCATGACCGTCGCGCACACGGTGATCTTTTGCAACACCCGCAAGAAGGTGGAGCAGGTGGCGAAGCGCATGACCAAGGAGAAGTTCAAGGTCAGTTGCATGCACGGTGAGATGCCGCAGGCCGAGCGCGACGAGGTGATGCGCGACTTCCGCGAGGGCCGCTCGCGCGCGCTCATCTCGACCGATCTCTGGTCTCGCGGTATTGATGTGGAGCAGATCTCGCTCGTTATCAACTACGATCTGCCCCTGTCTCGTGAGCAGTATATTCACCGCATTGGCCGTACCGGTCGTCTCGGACGCAAGGGTATCGCCATTAGTTTTGTCCGCCGCGACGAGCTGCGCCTGCTGAAGGATATTGAGCAGTTCTACGCCACCCACATCGACGAACTCCCCAGCAACCTCGGTGACATTTAAATGAAGAGCGAAAGCACGCTGATGCACCGTCTTTCTTGTACACACACACACACACACACACACACAGGTTGAGTGATCAAAGAGAAGGAGCGGAGTGAACAAAGGAAAATAACAAATGGCACGGTACATGAACGTTTCGTGTCGCACAATTCCCTTTGCGTATTGCTTTATTTTGTTGTTGTTGTTGTTGTTGAGATGTATGTGCGTCTGTGCGTCTACCTTTTTCGCTGTCCTTTTTTTGTTTTGTTTTGGTGATGTAACCGCACTGCGTGGCCTGTGCGGCTAGGTTGTAACAAACAGCTGTTATAATGCAAAAAAAAAAAAACTTAACAACTCGTGCCAAGGACACACGTACACACGGGGTGAGGTGGACGCACATGGCGCGAACAGAGATGCATTTTTTGCATGTGTGTGAACTTGGTGTCGTGTGAGTTTGTGGTCCACGAACTGAGGAAGAAAGACCTCACATTCGCCTCGCGCAACGTCTTCAGCACGGCACAAGGAAAATGGTGGTTTTGCCACCTCTCTGTATCTGTATCTCTCTATGCGTCTTTTTTTTTTTTTTTGTTCCACCACCACCACTTCACCTTTTCATCACCCTTCTCCCTTCCTCTACGTTTCTACTTGTGCCTGACTTGTCCACTAGCTCTCTGTTTTGTTCCTGTGCTTCGACAATCCACGCGCGCACGCATTGTTATCCTGCTCGTCCGTCTTGTGCCTCTGAGCAAGCCTGTGCGCCCCGGCCAATCCTCCTCCCACACACACACACATACCTACTCAATCATTGATTGAGTGTGCGAGTTTTTTGGCATCAACTACAGTTTGGACTAGTCTGAACAGAATAGCAGCACCAGCCAAAACGAAAGTACGCGATCCGTGCAACAGTGATAAATACAAACACTGATTTTGCTTCCCATTTTTGTTTCTCGCTTACTTTTCTTCACTTTTTTTTTTCCTTTTCTTTAACCTATCTATTCTAATTTCCTCATCTCTCCTCTAAAATCATTGTACGGTACATCTCACAGCAAGCTCTCTTTTTTTTTTTTTTCTGCCCCTTGTTTCCCCCTTTTTTTTTTCTTGCGCCGTCCTCTCTTTTTTTCTTCATTTTTTTTCTCTGTCCTATCTCTCTCTCAGGTTGATTGTTACGCTCCCCCTTTCCCCAGTGTTTTCTCGTTTCCATCATTCCTATTGTCTATTGCGTGGCCCTTTTTGAGTGTGTGTGTCATTTTTTTTTTCTGCTGCACCTCCTACTTGGCTCTGCAGCGCCGCCTTTTTCTATCCCTTTCTACAGTGTTTCAGTGATTACACTGAGCAAAATAATAAAAAACCAACACACAAAAGAAGGGAAAGAAAACGTCGGTTCTCATCAAAAAAAGGAAAGAACCGCACCAAAAAAGCCATCAACGCAAAAGAACCCAAATTGAGGCCTAACTAATCCGCAAAAAAAGGCACTTTTTTGCCAATAAAAAACAAAGTCTTTCAGACTCATAACATAAAGCTCTTGTGGTGCCTAAATATACTTACTTTCACAGAACGACAATAACAACACCCAGTAAGAAGAAAAAAACATACGGCTATTCCTCGTCATGCACATATCACCGGACTCGCCATCACGCGGTGATCCACCTTCCAAAGAGTCGCCGTGCCCTTATGTTGTCGGCAGTGATGTCTGCAGCGAGACGATGCACTCGGACGATGGACACGATGACGCCACACCCCGTACCTTGAAGTTCACCTTCTCCACATTCCGCAACCTCCTGCGGCGTGGCGGCAATCAAGAGGAAGACAACGGTGTCAACGCACACGACAAGGCACCGGTGACTGCCGTAGTCGTATCGACACCAGAACTGGCCCCGACTCTCGCGAAGGCGTCTCCACAAAAAGTATCCGAGATGCTCTCCTCGATTGACGCGGACGAACTCGACGACGACGGCGCCGATGGACTGACGCACTCGTACCAGCGCGAAGACAGGCGGAACGCGATGCCGGCCAGCACGGTCCGCCGTACGCGTCTCAGCAACACGGCGTCCACAGCGCAGAACACCACAACTATGGCGACGACAGCGACCACCACAATGGGCTCGTCGGCACGCCATCATGTGCTCGCCTCGCGTGACCCGAGCGGATACCCCGGGTGCAGCACGACACCGCGAGCTCTCAGTGTCAAGGAAGGACATGAGGACATCATTGCCGACACGGCCAGCCCGTTTGACTGCGCGTACGTCCTCGGCGAGTACCCTCGCCGTGTTGGACTGACCGAAACCCAGTACCGGCGGCTCCTCGACCGCTACCAGCGCTTGGCCGACGTGACCACGCTGGTGACCCGGTGCGAGCGCATCGCGGCGATCCAGTCCATGGACGACCTCGACGCGCAGAGTCGCGAGGCAACGCACGAGCCCTGCGCCAACGACGACGAGGACACGGACAGTCCACGCGTGACGCCGCACAGCCGCGAGTCGCGCACGCGAAAGACGTCGTCGGACCGCACCACAACGACGGAGCCGACAGCCGTGCCGACCTCGCCCACCTCCTCCGCCCTCGAGGCCCGTCCGGTGCACGCTGCCAGCAAAGGCCGCGTGGTCTCGCCGCCGCCGCCCATCTCCCTCTCCGTCGACATTGACGTGGAGGAGGTCAGCACCCACAGCGCGTCCACGTTTGCCACCGGCACCACCCCGCAGAGCGGCTCCTTGCGCGCGGCGACACCAAGTGCCGGGGCGTCGCCGGTCTTGTCCGCGCAACCGCGTCCACGTGCCCCGGCACCGGCCATGCCAGCCTGCGTGAGCGATCCGTACACAGTGTTTCTGTACTGCTGTGCGATGGTGCGTCAACGCACGGCGCTGCTGGACAAGCTCGCCGCGGATCTTGATGCCGCGCTCAGCATGGCCCAGGCGCGCTGTGTCAAGGCTTTGCGACACCGGCGCACGCCCAAGTCCGACAAGTCGGAGCGCGAGCGCGTGGATGCGGTGCACGCGCTGCTGTGCCTGTGGCGCGATCGCGCAAACAACCGGGTCGTGACCGCTGCCGTCTACGCCGAGGCGGTGGAGTGCCTCGACGCGCTGCCGCTGGCGATGCCGATGATTGCACGGCACACCTCGTCCACCACGAAGCCGCCGTCGTCCAGCGCGTCCTCGTCTCAGCGTCGGCGCAGCGGCCAGACCGCGGGCAAGGCCTGCGTCGACGACCTCGTGCACGCGCCGTGGGTGACCGGGGAGCAGGCCAGAGCACGCGCGGACTTTCTTCAAGATGGCCCTCGCCTTGGCGCGGCGCAGGAGTTTCACGTGCACGCCGTCGCCAGTGAGATCGCCGCGGCGTACGCGCGCCAGGCCCGCCAGTCCGAAGCGAGCGAGTCATTTCTGATTGAGGCCAGCGCCAAGCTGGTGCCGGACTCGTCGCGGCCGCAGAGCGCGCGGCGGAAGACATCCACGCCAGTCAGCTGGCGCCGTCGTCTGCTCGAGTCCAGCGGCGACGAGGCGGTCACGCGCCTGTTGCTCGCGCACCTGTTCCTCTTCAGCGACCCCAGCAACATGCGCACACCGGACGCAGATGCACTCGTGCCGGTGTCTCCGCTGCAGCTGCTCTCCTCGCCGCTACGCCCCGCGCTGAAGCCGGCCTCATCGTTTGCGCGCGAGGGTGCGTTTGAGCGACGTCAGATGAGCAACGGTAACAGCCGACCCTCGGAGAAGCACGTGAGCTTCCAGCTCGAGGACACACCCGCGCTGATGGCCCGTGCTGCGAGCGCCACCGCCTTCTGTGCCAGCGCGCCTGGGCACGTTGAGCAGCTGATGACATGGATGGCCTCGCTGCGCTCTACCGTGATGCACAACGTGAGCGACGTGTCCATGAGGCTCGAGCACGTTGAGCAGGTCCACTACTTCCAACTCATCCAGATCACGGGCGGCGTCACACGGCCGGTAGTGAACACGCAGGCGCAGTTGTCGCAGCCGCCGTACAGCGCGCGCAGCTTGGACAGCCATTCGCTGACTAGCCCTTCTGCGCGGCAGAAGACGGCCCCGAGCTCCGCGCGGTCACTGGGAAGTGAAAGCCGCGACCGCGACAGCAACAACAACACGCAGCTGAGCCAACCGCAAAAGACGCGTGTGACGTGCGGCGATCCTGCTGAGTGCGTTGTGATGTGAGAGGCACACAAGTATTGACATATATATATATATATATATATATATATTTTTACATATATACAACCACGCAAGCGGTGATCAAGTTACTACAGTGGCGGATGATCACTGTTGTTGTTGTTCTTTTTTGTTTGTTCTTTTTTTTTTGTTCTTTTTTTGTTGCGTGGTTTTTTTGTTCCCACAAGCACATATACATCCTTGAGGAGAGACGGCGTGACTGCCTGCTCAACTCATGTCCCTCTGTGTCTCTCTGATTCTCTTTATTTTCGTTTTTTTTAATTATTCTGTGTTTCTAAATGACCTCATGTTGTACATCAGCTGTAAATTGTCCACTTGTATGTATGTGTTTTTGCTGTAGTCACTATACGCTTCCGTTCTCCATTTTGTTTGTTTGTTTGTCTGTTTTTTTTTTTTGCTTTCGTGGGATTTAGGCGTGACTCTTCGGTGGTTTTTTTGTGTGTGTGTGCATGTGAAGAAGCACCGAGCGACTGGCGAGACGATGATGGTGTGTGTTGTGAACTTTGCTTTGTTTGTTTCTTTTTTGCTGTGATTCGGACTAAGCATGCGCTTTCCTTTGAAAGCACCGACTGAATCAACGTCACACAGTTTGTGTCGGTTTTTCATGGTTTCTTCGTTCCGTGTTCTTTTTTTTTTCTTTTTGAACTGATTGTACTTCGTCACAATAGCACTGCAGTTCTTCATTAAGCCCAGTTTACATAGTGATTCCGTTCTTCATGTTTACCTTTTTCGATTCCACAAGTCGGTATACACGCATGGTTTAAGTCTCCATCTCAAAAGAAAAGAAAAAGTGGTACCACCGCGAAGCCGTGACGTCGGTAGAGGGCCTGAGACAAGACTGAAAGTAAAAGACAACAAGAAAGATTTCTCATCACTCACTCACACGAGTTGTGCCGCGTTGTGCCTGGCAGTGAAACCTTACTGCTTTTTCTTTCCCTCTTTGACCTTGCTCCTGTCACCTGTATAGCCGTTTCGCCGTGTGGTTGAGCTTTTTTTTATATATACGTCTTTATGATTTTTTATACTACATGTTTTATTTTTCCTGTTTTTTTTTTCGACACTATGCGTGCACTTGTCGGACCGAGATAGGGTAAAGAAAATGGAAATGTAACTGGATGCTAAACCTAAACGCAGGATTGACGCAATCGAGTGCACAAAAAAGGGCTTTGCGTACAAGTCGAGTGCGAAACCCATTGAGTAGATGTGCTACTTCTGTCTTTTCAAACATCGCTTACGATTCGTTTCTTTTTCTTTTTACGCCATCACTTTTTTCTTTTTCTTTTTACATTGCTATTATTATTTTTGCCTGTCATGGAGCCCAAAGCTACCTTCTTTCTTTATTGGTTCTGGTATGCTGTGGTGCCATCTACTTGTGCCTCACGTCGTGATGGTCGCACGTGCGGAAATGTAGGCCTTGGCCCCAGCTACTGACGGTTCTTTTTTGTTTTTTTCTTCCTCTGTCACAAATTTTTCTTTTGATGCGTTCACGAAGTTCGCCAGCAAAACAAAATAGTTTAGTGTGTTTCTGTGCTTTTTTTTTTTGTTTCTTAGTTTACATGTGTACTCGTGTGTGGTTTTTGGCTGTAGCTTCTGTGCGTACAGTTACAGCATTTATGTACCCTTTGTTGTTGTAGTTGGTTCCTTCTACCCCGCCTACAATGTCTGATCGCGTCAGCTACCGTGACTCCGAGCATTCACACCCACCGCGTGGTTAATCGGGTCCGTCCCTCGGTTTAACGTACATGCACCTCTACCTCAGTCCACCGTGTTCTCTGATGAGTGCGATCGCGAGCGTTGTTTCTTCGCAGGTGCTCAACCGACCGTGGGAACCAGAGGAAAAGGAAAACATACATGGTGCCACCGAACTTAGTGAAGTGATAGATGGCCGTTCACAGAGTACATGCGTCACCACATCATCCGTGTATAGTCCTTCTCTTGCTCCTTTTCCTTTACACACCTATACGTGCACAGGGCGTAACCACACACACACACACACAAACACACACACACACACACAGGCATGGATCACCTCCCGCAGTTGCGCGCCACGGCTGGCTTTGACGATGCCGTTCCAGGAGGGCTGGCGGATCACCACAAGGACAACAAGCGCCTGCCCGCAGACGCTGCGAGCGCCAGCGATGCGCTCGACGCCTTCTACATGGACGTTGAAAAGGTGGCCGCCACAGTGCGCGACATGGAGAACCTCACCACGCAGCTGCAGCAGCGCCACTCGGAGAACATGCAGACAGTCGACGAGACACGCTCCAAGGCACTGCGGACGGAGATTGAGCAGCTCAGCGACGAGGTCGGCCAGCGCGCCAAGGCCGCCAAGGAGGGCCTGGACGCCATGAGCGCCAGCACCGCCAAGCTCAAGGACCCGCCGGACATGATCGAGGGCAACAGCGCCGTCATCCGCATTCAGGAGAACCTCTACGCGTTCATGGTCAGCCGCCTTACAGGCTGCATGGCAGCGTACCAGCGTCACCAGGAAACCAACCAGAAGTACTACAAGGCGCAGACGTTCCGCCAGATCAAGATCGGCTACACCAACCCGGATGGCTCCACGATCGACGACTCCACGGCGGAGAGCCTCACGCAGCAGGTCATGGAGAACAACATGACGAGCTACGTCTTCCAACAAAGCCGCGATGTGCTGGCGGCCGCCATTCAAAAGCGCGATGATGTTCGTCAAGTCGAGATTGCCATGCGCAAGCTGAACCGGCTCTACACGGACATTGCGGTGCTCCTGGATGAGCAGGGTGAAGTGCTGGACAGCATTCTGGCCAACGTGGAAGCGAGCAGAGGCTACATGCGCACCGGCGAAAAGGAAATAGTCAAGGCCCGCAAGTATCAGAAGCGAAGCCGCGACAAGATGGGCTGCGTGATGGCCTGATGCACGCGGAGGCGTTTTCCTGACACCCCCTCCCCCCTTTTTTTTGTTGGTGGTGGTGAGTACCCACTTTTGTTTTCGTTCTTTCTCCTCATCCGGTAAATCTCACATACTTCGCACGTTGTTTCACACTCACATGTTGTTACTCTTTTGCTTTTTCGGTCGTGACGTGACCACCTCACTCTTTTTTTTTCTTTCTCTTTTTTCTCCTCTCGTTTGCTCTTCGTGCTGTCGATGTCCCCTCTTCAAATTTTTTGCTTTTCCATCTCAGCCATCAGCCAGTACCAAATAGCCAAAACAACAATAACAAGAATAATAACAACAAGCCAGTTACATGTGTTGAGTGCACCTGTGCCTGGCACCACTGCCGTGCAGTATATCGCGTGTCCTTTCCCCGTCACCAGACCAGTTCACACTAGTCGCATTAGAGTCAAGTCATTCACACACACACACACACACACACATTCTCTTCTCTCTTAATCCTGCTGTCGCGTGTCCCATCAGTGTGGCGTATATATATTCTCTTGACACGCGCGCGCACACACACATACTTAAACTTGTATACGTACGTGCGTACGCGTTTGCATTTCCTTTCAGCATGGACCGCCTCCCACAGTTGAAGGCCACGGCAGGTCTTGGTGCGGCTCCTCCGCCGGGACTCAGCGTCCGTAATTACGACGACGACGGCAACGCACATCCCAGCGCTGACCCGGCCTCTGTCACTATCATTCCGATCAGCGAGATCGACAAGGATGCTAGCGATGCGCTCGACGCCTTCTACATGGACGTTGAAAAGGTGGCCGCCACAGTGCGCGACATGGAGAACCTCACCACGCAACTGCAGCAGCGCCACTCGGAGAACATGCAGACAGTCGACGAGACGCGCTCCAAGGCACTGCGGACGGAGATTGAGCAGCTCAGCGACGAGGTCGGCCAGCGCGCCAAGGCCGCCAAGGAGGGCCTGGACGCCATGAGCGCCAGCACCGCCAAGCTCAAGGACCCGCCGGACATGATCGAGGGCAACAGCGCCGTCATCCGCATTCAGGAGAACCTCTACGCGTTCATGGTCAGCCGCCTTACAGCCTGCATGGCAGCGTACCAGCGTCACCAGGAAACCAACCAGAAGTACTACAAGGCGCAGACGTTCCGCCAGATCAAGATCGGCTACACCAACCCGGATGGCTCCACGATTGACGACTCCACGGCGGAGAGCCTCACGCAGCAGGTCATGGAGAACAACATGACGAGCTACGTCTTCCAACAAAGCCGCGATGTGTTGGCCTCTGCCATCGAGACGCGAAATGATATCTACCGCATTGAGCAGTCGATGCGCAACTTGAACCAGCTCTTCAACGACCTGGCCTTCCTCGTCAACGAGCAAGGCGAGCTCATGGATGTCATTCTCGCAAATGTCCAGGCCAGTACGCGCTACGTGGAAAAGGGCCGCAAGGAGCTCAAAAAGGCCCGCAAGTACCAGAAGAAGAGCCGCAAGAAGATGATTTGCTGCATTGTGTGTCTCATCATTATCGTCATTCTCTTCGTCATCGCTGGCGTGCTGGGTGGTACACTCGCGACATAAAAGTTGAGGAAGAGAACCGCACAAACGGAACGGAGGAAAGAGAACCGAACAGAGAGGAGGAGTCACGGTCTCGTCTGTGTGTGTGTATGTATTCTGTTTGTTTTCCTCTCCCTGTTCAGTCTCCGAGTGCACTGCTTGCAGCGTGCATTCTGTGGTTTCTCTCTCTCTCTCTCTCTGTGTTTCTCCCTCGCTCGCTTTCTTGTATTGTTTTCTCTCTTTCTTGTTCCTCCGTTTGCTGCATATTGCGCACGTGCACAAGACGCTCAACTCCATCCAGGGTCAACAAAATGGATCCAGGTGAGAGACTTGTTCTGTTCACGTTTTGCTTTTCTTTCGTGTTTTTTTTTCCCGATGTGCTCAATTTTTTACCGTACTTTGTTTGCTTTTTTGTTCGTTTTTCTTTAGGTTGTGTGTGTGTGTGCCATGTTCTCCTCCAACTTGCTTCAATCTTGTGTGTGTTGTTTCGCCGAGGGAGAAGGAGGAGAGTGTTTGTTGCATGGCCCGGTGAAGTCTCGGTGATCAAGCATTACCATCACTTTGACTGGGAAGAGAAGAAAACAAAGCAAGCGAAATCATGCGCGCTCCTCGTGTAATCGCCACGACACCTAGTTTCATCGGTGTGTGCAGGTGGACTTGCATATTCGGTTCCCCTCAGGGTCAGATTTCACGGATGCATCGGCGCTTTGCGTCATCTCACAGCGTTACAAAGTGTCCCGCGTCCTATCCGCAGAACGCGTGGTGGTGCCTCTCCTTCTCCCTGCTGCTTTCTAGGAGTTTGTTTTCTCTTTTTGCGTTATACACACCAACACACTTCCGATCATTCTCTCCCTCTCTATCTCTCTCTCTCTCTCTCCCTCTCTATCTCTCTATCTATCTCTTTCAACTCCCTATTGTGTTTGCTTGCGTCAAGTATCGAAGAAAGTATCCGTCCTCCACGAGTCACAATAAGAGACGCACACGTAAGACGGGCCTAGTCGCGCTTCGTACAGCATCCGTCTCTCTCTCTCTCTCACACACACACTCTCTCACCCCTTCCCTCCACCTCCCCATTGCATCATGCTGCGTCGCTTCGAGCTGTCACTGATTGCCTCGCGCGGACGGGCGGTGTCGGCCTCCACGATCAGCCTCGTGGGTGTGCGCTTCTACACAGTCCAGCCACAGACGCACAGCACCGGCTCGCACGGCATGCGTCGCCTGCATGGTGTGGCGGCACTGTCCGCCAACCCCAGCACGAGCCCGGCGGCCGCGGCGGTGGCCATGTCGTCGTCGTCTCTGCAAACGGCGCGCCGTTTCGGTTTCTTCGATCGCTTCAGCTCCAACAAGACCCCGAAGGTGGAGCTCGACAACACCAACTTCGACAAGTCTAGCTCCCACTACACGGGGAAAGTCTTTGGCCTCCCTGCCGACGACGTTGTCTTCTACCTGAAGGTCGCCGCTGCCACTGTGTGCTGCCTCATTGTCATCTACATTTTCCTCAAGGGCTACCTCGTGCTTTCACACTTTAGCCTCCAGAACGTCGCACGTTTGGGCTTCTTTGGTGGCTTCTTCACCTGCGCCATTATGCTGACCACCTCTGTGGCGATGGTGCGGCGTGCGCAGATCAACGCCAACGCGGTGTACAACCAGTCCATCGCGCTGGTGATGCGCAACGAGAAGGTTGTGCAGTTCCTCGGCAGCCATCCGCAGACCAGCGAGTTCAAGTCGTACTGCGCGACGGGCGGCTTCAAGCTGCCCCTTGCGCGCCGCATTCGCTCCGGCTCCTACGAGCTGTCTGACCTGCTGGGCCTCAAGCAGCGCCGCCTTCAGATGTTGTTCGCCCTCAAGAACCCGACCACGGGCCGCGAAGGCCTCGTGTCGTGCGATGTGCGCAAGGAGACGACCGGGCTGCTGTCGTACACGAACGTGTACCGTTCCCTCGCGGTCACCCTGACGGACCCCGCCAAGGGCAGCAAGGAGGCTGAGACCGTTATCCTGCTCGGCAAGCCCGACGACGTGGTGTACAAGTCTCTGATTCGCTAAGGACGAAAAATGGAGGTCAGGGTAGGTTGTTGCTGATGTGAAGACGGCGTACCTCTCAAGAAAAAAAAAGAACACAAAAAAAACATAAAAGAAACAGCACTGAAACCTGTAGTCGCCACGGAGCTTGGACCGTCAAAACAGACGACAAGAGACGCTGGCAGGTGCACGACCAAGACAAAAACAAGCAAGCAATTGAAGAGCTGTGTCGGCGCTTCGGTGCAAGGTAGATCGGGATTGTGGTTGATGGAATGCACGGTTTCCTCTTTTTTTTTTCAATGTGATTCCACTTGTCACTACGTTTGAGTGATTGTCTGTCGTTTCTTAGACAAGGACTACTACTTACCATACTTGCGTGTGCCTGCGTCGGTGTGTATGTCTGTGTGTGTGTTTGCGCGTGTGATGGATGTGTGTTTTATTTTGTTTCGCTCTTGTCCACGACACACCCACACTCACACACGCTCGCACGATGTCAGGCACACCGTGAGGAAAAACAATCAAACACGGAGAGAACGAAAATACAACATGTTCGCGAAGGCGACTCAAGAAGGGTGTGAGGCATGACAATACCGTGCTGGACAAGTCCTGGTGCGTCATATCAGCCCCTTTGCCTCGCTTGCTTTTGCTCATGCGTGGTCCCGCGGGTGGACTACACACCAGGAAGCTGGCATGCGTGCGTGCTTGCTCCTCACCTTTGTTCCCTTTTGGCTGTTTCACCCGTTTCGGGAGAGCTGCAACACACGCAGAGCATAGTCGGGTGAATCACACGCACGGTGGCTCGCTCCACCACCACACTCTCATTGCAAACATATTTCATCTCTCTCTCTCTTCTCTCTGCTGATATTGTCTTGTTGTTGTTGTGTTTGTACGTGTTCCCCACTGTATCATTCTGGTGACGAAAATAAGGAAGTCAGGAGGGAGTTTTTACACGCATAGATACACACGGTGACGGACCATCGTCGGACATCACTCACCTTTTTCTTTTTTCTTTTTTTTGTTCTCCCCCACTCTTCCCCCGCTCTGTTCGGCAAAAAAATGATTCCCGTGAAGCTTGGGCTTGCCTATGAGAGCTGCTTTGGTGACCCTTATAGAACCGCGAGTGACCGCTACGCGGATGGTCCGCGTGGCTTCGCGCCGCCCTCATCGTTGCCTCTGTCACGCGCGCCGCTCCCGTCAGACGGTTGGCTGACATCGATACTCCGCGGTGCCATCCACTTCGACGGCGCACCCACACGCTCGACGCCGGCGGTCGTGGTGAAGAAGACGGAAAGGGCGGCCTCGCCACCACCCTCACCCCTCGCTGCACCGTCTGTGCGGGCCGATGTGCATGTCGAGGTCGCCGTTGAGGAAGCCCCCTCGTCCAGTGAATCCCGGTCCGTCACGTCGCCACCGCCAGAAGTCGCGCACCACGCGCGTCCCGCCAGTCCCTCGTCGCCGTCCACTTCCGTCGAAGAAGCGCACGAGGCGTCACCGTCTCCCGTGCCTGTGCGGAAGCGGCTTTCCACGCACAGTGCCAGCGCTGCACCGCCACCTGCTGAAGAAGAAGACGCGCTGGTGGCGACGACAGGAGAAGGGACGCGCGAGGTCGGCACTGACACGGGCGATGTAGCGCGCAACGAGGCCGCGCTGGCACACGAGCAGGCAGCGCGCCTCGATCACGTCGTCACACAGGAGCTGCGCGGCGGTGTGGTCGCACGCGCCGAGGAGGAGGACCGCCTCGCCGACGTGGTCGACCGCCTGTACGACAAGATTCGGCTCAATGCGGTGCAGGTGGTGGCCCTCGACGACCTCCAGTATCAACTCACCCAGCTGCGCCAGATAGACGCCAGCCCCGTTGCCGCCGTGAACAGTCGTGGTGGTGGTGGTGGTGGTGGCACAGCATCCGCCCAGACGAGCCCAGCGCCGCCGCCACCATCATCATCACACACACGGCAGTCGCCGGTCCACGCGGTATCCACAACGACGGAGACGGCTTTTGATCGTCAGGAGCTCGCGCTCTGCCTCTACGGGCTTCGCGAGCAGGTGGTGCAGATGAAGGCGGCGCTGGTCAAGGCAGAGGCGGACCAGGCCGCTGCACAGCGCGCGCGCCAGAAGGAGGCCGCCCGCAGCGCCAAGTCCGGCCGTCGCGTGCGCGTCGACGTGGTGCGCGCGTACGACTCGCCACCGCAGCCACGCGTGAAGCCGCCGTTTCAGCCCGTCGTGATACCACCCACCCGCGCGCGTCGCCGCCTCCCTGACAAGCACAACAACAACAACAACAACAAGAGCCACAACAAGAGCACGAGCGGGGGGCGGAGTATGATGGAGTTCAGCCTCCCGTCCTCGATGCGGTCCCCAATGACGCGCTGGTCGTCCGTCTACCACGACGGCAGCACGGCCAACTTTGAGATGTACTCGCCGGGGGCGGAGGATGAGGTGGTGGTACGGCGTCGGGCGGGGAAGTCCGGACGTGTACGCCGCCCACGACGCGCATCCTCCATTGAGACGGAGACGGTGCCCTCAGTGGCGTCCTCGTCGTCGGTGTCCTTGACCGCCTCCTCCTCGGTGTCGGGGTCCGAGCTCACGTCGTCGTCGAGTGTCGACAGCAGCGGGAGCTGGAGTGAGCGCCGCTCGACCGTGCAGACCGCCAGCACAAGCAGCAGCAGCAGCAGGTCCGCACTCTCTGTCGCCGCCTCACCGATTGATTCCAGCGCGGGCAGCCGCGACACGTCCCCCTCCCCCTCCGCGTCGACAGAGGCGTCCACGACGTCCTCTCGCTCAGCGCGGCCCCGTGCTGGCGTGAAGGAGGAGAATGATGACGATGATGACAGCGACGCCAGCAGCACCGGCGCGGACATTTTCTGGCGTCGGCGCATGGAGGCTTTGAAGCGCAAAAAAGCGCGCGAAGCCAGCTTGGCAGAGGGAGAGATGTCAGCGTCCGCGTCAGCACCGAGTCGACGTGCGTCATCCTCGGTGCCTGTCGGGTCGTCGTCGGCGCCGTCGACGTCTTCGTCGTCTTCGTCCAGTGCGCGGTGGGGCTCATCGGGAGACGACCTCTAGACTCGCACAGAACGGGACGAACTGCCGCACTGGACCTCTCCTTCGTTGTGCTTTTTCTTTCTTCTGTTTGTTCTCTCCTTTCGTTTTTTTTTCCTCTTCTCCATACATTCACAGCATTCCAAACAGTCGCCGTCGTCTACTACCTGTTCCTCTCTCACAATGCTCATACCAGCGCACCTTGTCCTCTTTACTTTCACCCCTCGCCACTGCTTGACTCCTTCTCTCTTCTGCTTCTTCTTCTTCTTCTGCTCCGATAGCTCTTGCACAGAATTACGTCACCACCACAAACCCACCCATACGCACACACACAAAAAAAAAGCGAACGAGGTAAGAGGTGCCCATGTCAGCTGCACCACACAGCCCAGTGGTGGCGAAGCACCTCCGCTTCTCCGCCGACGACGACCAGTTCGCAGAGGTCGGCATCTGCCAGTCTACCGGCCGCGAGGTCACACTGTGCTACAACACCTTCGGCAACCCGAGGAAGCCGTGCGTGCTGCTCATCCAGGGCATCGGCACGAGCATGTTGGGGTACTCGAAGGAGTTCTGTGACATGCTTGTGGCGCGCGGCCTGTACGTGATCCGCTTTGACAACCGTGACATGGGTCGCTCCACGCGCTTCGACGACATCCCGCCGCCCGCGTTTGTGCGTTGGGTGGTGCCGCAGTGGGCGTCCGTCGGCGAGCGCATCGCCTACACAGTGCGCGACCTCGCCCGGGACGCGCTGGGGCTCTTGGCGGCGCTGCAGATTGATCGCGCGCACGTGTTTGGCATCAGCATGGGCGGCATGATTGCGCAGTGCATGGCCCTGCTCGAGCCTGCGCGCGTGGCGTCGCTGAACCTCGCCATGACGGACGCCGGTCGCGGGGACGCCATTTGGCCGAGCCTCGCCTCGTACGTGCGCTTCCTCTCGCGGCCGCGCAGCAACAGCGTCGAGGACCGCGCCGCGCACATGCTGACCTTCATCAGCTACCTGAGCCAGGGCCAGTACCGCGAGAACCTTTCCGTGGAGGAGCTGACCGAGTACTTCCACATCGGCTACCAGCGCGACGGCGACAACAACGAGCGCGGCATGCCCCGTCAGGTCGGTGCGATTATGCGCGAGCCCGGCCGCCTCAAGGAGCTGCGCAAGGTGCGCTGCCCGACGCTCGTCATCCACGGCATGCTCGACCCGCTCATCCCGTACCAGAACGGCGTCAACCTCGCCGAGGCCATTCCGAACGCGAAGCTCGTGCTATTCCCGCGCCTCGGCCACGACTTCCCGCCAGCGCTATATCCCGAACTGGTGGAGGAGATCTACCTGAACATTGCCACCACCTTGCCGTTCTAAGCGTGAGAGAAGTGGTGGGCGGGGTCTTGCATGTGTATCAGTTTCGTTTGCTTTGTTCTTTTTTTTTTTTCGCTGTCTTTTCCCGATTCGACTGATTCTTTTCGTTCGTTCGTTGTTGTCGTCGTTTTTCCCCCTTTCTTCGCTTCATCGCATCTGCGTCGCTTTTGCATTATCGCCAACTCAAAGCAAAACCAAAGCAAAGAACGAGAAGCGCTCCAAACGTGCACTCGAAGTAATCGTAGGCACTCGCCCAAGGGTGCGTTGCAGAGACGGAGAGACGCAGCTTTCGCTTCCCACACACTCTCTGGCCATGCAAACCCACAGAGTCTTCCGACGCGGTTCCCCACATCCTCCCTTTGCTCTTCTCCAATCCCCCTCACTTCACTGAGTTGTCATTTCATTCCTGCTCAAACAAACATTGGCACCCCTTCCGCGGCGACGCACTGGCGGAGGCGCGCGCGTCGCTCGGCCAGGCCACGCGGGACTGCGACATTGCCGTCGGCAACGCGCGCGAAAATGGCGGCGTCGCGCCTTGGAGGGTCCCCTCAGGGCGGCTCCCCCGGGGGCAGCCGGCGCGAACAAAAAAAAACGAACATTACCGACGGTAATTGGGCCTGGCGGCGGCCCTCAGCGCCCCTGCACCCGCCGAGGAGGACGAGTTACCGACGGTAACAGGCGCCGGCGACCTCGGGCAGCGAGCACTACCGACGGTAACCGGCGCCGGCGACCTCGGGCAGCGAGCACTACCGACGGCAACAGGCGCCGGCGACCTCGGGCAGCGAGCTTTACCGACGGCAACAGGCGCCGGCGGCCTCGGGCAGCGAGCTTTACCGACGGTAACAGGCGCCGGCGACCTCGGGCAGCGAGCATTACCGAGGGTAACCGGCGCCGGCGGCCTCGGGCAGCGAACATTACCGACGGTAACACGTTATGGCCGCCCGGCCGCCCCTCCCCTCACCCGCACGCCCACTGCCTCCACCCACCACAAACCCCTCACCTCTCACCCAAACGACCAGGACGCCTAACGTCAACTAGCCGCCCCGCAAAGCAGGCGCCCACCAACACACACGCCCACCAACACACACACACACACCTAGCCCCCCTTCCTCTTTTTCGCACATTCACTTCTTTTTTTTCCATTTCCATTTCTGTTCTCTCTTTACCGTGCTGATATCCTTGTTTCGTTTCCTTTCCGTTGCCCAGCCTTGCGCAGCCCCATGACGGAGCAATCCAGCACGCCGCCCTGCGCCGATGCACCCGCACCTCAGCCCACCCCGCTGCCTGCACCGCGTCGATTCGTGTATGACCCGTACGGCGGCGAGCCCCGTCGCGAAGACCTCGACCCTGCCTTCGACATCGGCCAGTACAGCGTCACTGGTGAGGCGGGCGGCGACGACGACAACCCGGTCCCGTGCATCTCCTTCCGGGACATCATCCTGTCCATGCAGGCCCTTAACGCGAGGCTCCCGCCCCCCACCGAGACGAGCGTGAAGCGGTGGGTTCGACGAGCCGTGCGACGCTGCGCCAATGTGCAGTCCGAGGAGATGACCAACGCCGTCGCCGATGCCTTCTCCGACGCGTACCTGCGTGCGGCTGGCATGGACGAGGCCACGCTCGCTGCCCAGGCCGAGGCGGCGGAGTGTGCCGCCCGCGAGGACGTTTTGGACACGGCGGGGCCTCGGAAGAAGCGCCCGCGCAAAGGACGTGGCAAGAGCAAACGCAAGGGCAAGAGCAAGGGCAAGGGCAAGGGCAAGCGCGGCAAGCCGACCGATCCGGTCACCCCGGAGCGCAGCAGCAAAGGGGAGCACGAGGAGCAGGAGGAGACGGAGAGCACCTCGGGCACAGAAGAGGAGGACGAGGAGTTAGTGGCGGTGTGAGCGTTCGTGAGAGCGAGAGAGTAGAAGCAGGAAAGAAAAGAAAAGAAAACACGCGAGCATATGCCATTGGCCATCTCCCAACGCCATCTCTCTTTTTCGCGTGGTTCCTTCTGCGTGCGGGTTGTCTGTGGGTATGTGCGTGTGTGTGAGCCATGCGTCCTTTCCTGCCTGAGCGCTTCTGCGTTGTCCCTTCGTCTCGCGTTCTTCTTCGTTTATTCTTTATACGTCTTTTTTGTTTGCTGTGTTTTAGTGAAATTCACATTAGCTTATTCCTTGTGTTTGTTTGTTTCTTTTCTTTTTTTCAAGCAGCACATCAACTCGAACAGTAACTCGTTTTCTCACGGTCGCAAAAGCCACGTGGGCACACAGACACGGAGAAAACGCGCGGTCCCCTCATTCGATGGCCAGCAGTCGCTGTGCTCATCTGAGGCCTTCGTCGTTGTTTCCTCCTCTTCACCTCTTCTCCTTCCGAACATTCATCTCTCTTTTTTGTCGCTGTTGTTGCTTTTGTTCTCCACCGTGTGTAGGCGGCGCGCGTGTCCCTGCGTCAGTCAGTTTTTGTTTTTGCTTTTTTTTTTTTTCGGTGACCTTGTGCGCGACACGGGTCTTTTCACACGCATCACAGATGATTGTATGCGCACGAT
The DNA here is from genome assembly GCA_030849645.1 of Wallacemonas sp. Wsd. Lineage (NCBI taxonomy): Eukaryota > Euglenozoa > Kinetoplastea > Trypanosomatida > Trypanosomatidae > Wallacemonas > Wallacemonas sp. Wsd. Next base: position 87,844 of record JASANQ010001321.1, read on the forward strand.
GCTCCCACCACCGCCGTACACATATCAACGTAGTTTCAAGCTGCAATGTGTCCTCCACGAATGGGTGCACGTGGAGAACAGCAACAGTATCCGTAGGAAAAAACAAACCCAAACAAAACCAAACGAAAGGAACCAATCCAAGGCATTCGATGCACGAGAAGCAAAAGAGGCGCCCTGGTCGTCCAAGGTTCCACCATTGTGTGCCTTGCTCGCTCTTCCACGGACCACCGCGTCGCGTGCCATGAGTGTGTGCGCTCCCTGCCAAGCACACTTGCACGAGCGGACACGGCCCAGTCCAACTCACACCACACAACGCAGTCACTCACCTCGCTCTTCCTCTCCTCTTCTTTTCCGCACATTGTTTATCCTTTCGGTGCGACACTCTTCAGCGCCGGCGCGGCCACGACCACCTCCAGTAGGCACGGTCCCTCCGTCTGCCGCATATCTCCCAGTGCGCTGACGAGTTCGCCCACGTCCAGCACCGGCTCCTCACGCACAAGCGCGCAGCCGCAGGCCTTCGCAACGCCGGCAATGGACGCATCAAAGGCAGGCGTCGGCAGCCCGGTGCTGCAGAGCCCGTCGCGGCTGAGGTAGGCGCCGCTGCTCACCACAAGGTGACACAGATTACTCAGCGGGCCGGCAGCTGTCGGGGCAATGGCGTTGGTGGCGGCGAGAGGCGCCTGCACGGCAAACGCACCGAGGTGCGCGACGGCGTCGGCATCGGTCTGCACGCCGTACACGCGCGTCTCCGGCGCTGCCAGCGCGACACCTGCCGCCACGGACGCCACATCTGCCCCAGTTGGGACAATATGCGTGTGCGGGGCCGCGCCGTCGCGGACATGGCCAGCGGCCGCGCGGGCCGTGAGAAGTGGGCGTGTCAAGGGTCCCTCAGCGCACACGACGATGTCGCCCGCGTTCACCTGGCGTGCGATCTGCTCGGCGACCGTCGTCAGCGACAGCGTCAGGCCTTCAATGGGGCTCACCGCCGAGTCATCCGCGCTGCGGTAGGCGTCAAGGACGTCGGTGTCCAGCAAAATCGCGTAGGCACGCGTCGTGCGGCCGTGCAGGTGTGTGAAGGCCGCCTCCACCGTGGACTCCCATGCCGAGGACGAGGACGCCAGCGCGGCGCCGTCGACTCTTTGGAAGGGAATGCCGAGGCTTTCGAGGATCTGCGGTGTGCGCCGAGCACCGCGCGGCCCACGACGACAGCCCAGCAGCATGACACAGGAGAGGGACGGTGACGTCTTCAACGTGGCACCGTCTACCCCATCTGCCGTCCTTGTCGCTGTCTGGTCGACGCCGAAGCGGTGCAGAGGGCCGGCGAGGTCGAGCAACGCATCTTCGTCCGCACAGAGGCACGCGGTCTTGCCCGTGGCCATGCAGTGACCAGCGGCGAGGCCGACAAGTTGCTCGGCGCTGGTGCACAGTGCGTAGTCATGGGGGCTGCTGTGGTAGCGCGCATACGCGAGGAGCGGCTGCAGCGTGCCGTGTGGGAGACCAAAGAAAGCCTCGGTACGGCGCTGATGCAGCGTCTCCAGGATGTGCTTGGCCGACAAGGAAGACGACGTCGACGACGCCTTGGCCCCCCACAGACGAATGCTGTGGCGCATTGAGAGAAAACAACGGAAAAAATGAACAAGGAATAACTGTGAGGAGGAGCACGATCTGCAAGGAAAGAATGAGAAAGAGAGAGAGAGAGAGAGAGAGAGAGAGCAGAAAAGAGGAAGAAGGAAACAGAACAAGGAGATGAAAACAGACCGAGAGAGGGAAACCAGCAAGCGGGGGGACTAATCGCCGGTGCGGTGTAAGCCAACGAAAGGGAAAAAAGGCATGAAAGAAATCTCAGGCGCAGGGGGGAAAAAAGAAAGTGTGTGGCAACAGCGCAAGCGCAAAGGCGGCTGACATCGCCAGGTATTCTTTCTTGTTTGTTTTGGGGCACAGTGTGCTTCGGGTTGAATCAGAAGCCCAGACAATAGACAGAGGCCCCCTTCGGGTGTCGACAGTTCCCGCCGACCATGAGCAGCCCGTGCGTGCCACAGGGAATCCCCACTGGCGTGTACCGCCAGTGCGGTGGCGATGTCGGCGCCGCCGTCTCCAGGCGCTCTGCCGCCACGTGGAGCAGCGACGTCTCTGCTGTGCGATCGCCTGTCGGAGACCAGCGCACGCACTTGACGTCATCGCAGCCCTCGGAGGCGTCCTTGCCGGCGACAAACACCGCGCCGAGCACGGCCACGTCACCAGAAGCCGTGCGAGACCACCAAGGGCAGCCAATGTGTCCGTTGCACGAAGGCAGCTGCGCAGTCGGCGGCTGATTATCCGAGGTCGTCACACACCCCCAGAGCGGCGTGAAAGTCTCCTCGCGGAGGTCAAATGCCCAGCCATCGCTGTCACTCGCAATCGCGCCAGCCACGTAGTGGGCCCCGCCATAGAGGATCACGACCTTGTCGGAGACGCGCACCAGCGGCGAGCACAGGAGCCGCGCGCTGGGCCACGGCGAGTTCCCCGTCGGGCGAAGACGGCGCCAGACCAGCGTGGTGACATCAAGCACATAGAGCTCGGCGCACTGCGCAGCTGTCTCTGTCTCGCCGCCAAAGATCCAAAGGCAGTCGTCGACCAGACTGGCCGCATGACGGCTGCGTGCGGCGGGCACATCGCCCGTTGTGGGCTGCGGCAACGACACGCGCACATCGACCTCAGCCGTCTCCGCGGATGAAGTCTGGCCCTCCACGAGGTGCAGCTGCACGGTGTGCAGTGTCGCGCACCGCTCGTAGTTGCTGTCGAGGCCGCCAAAGAGAAGCGCGGTGTCAGCAGTCCACCGCGTCAGGCTCGCACCGTCCTTTTCGAACGTTTCGTCGTAGGACAGCGGCGTCCAGTTCAGCGCGCCAATCGTCGTGGCAGACGAGTCGTCTGTGCCAGTCTGCGCGTGAATCTGAACTCTCGCCGCCTGTGGAGTGCCGCACAGTTCGCCGTCGTAGTACCCACCGAGAATAACGGCCCATGAGGGTGTCGACGAGGGGTCTGGTATCGCCGACGGGTGCGCGGGGGTGGCGTACGCGCGCGGGGTGAGCAGGCAACCGCAGTGGCCCTCGCGCTCGCCGAGGGGCCCTAGCTCCGTGTCATCGTCGTGATCGTCCGATTTCTCCGGCCCGCACGCGTACCACCGCATGTTTGTATCGAGTGCTTTTCTGTTTGCTTGTAAAAAAAAAAATGGTGAAAGGAAAAAAAAAATAAGGGACAGGAGAGAGAAAGCATGAGAGAAGGTATGGAAAGTAAAGTAAATCAAACAAAAATTGAGAACGCGTGGGAGAAGCGTCGTAGGAATAGATCGCTCGTTTCATCTGAGAAACAGGGGTCTGGTTTGGAGAATTATTTTGTGTCGGGACGGAGGGGCTTACAGAGGAAGAAAAAAAAAGACACTACAAACATACACACACACACACTATCTCTCTTATGTTTCGTCTCAAGGCTTTTTGTTTTTAGCTGTCGTCGAACTCTTCTTGGAGCATCTCCATCCGCTGCCGGAACTGGGCGGCACTGACGTCCTTGGTGTCTGTGCTTTCTTCGTAGAGCAGCTTGATCGCCGTGGCGCTCCACGGATGCTGCTTGAGCACCGAAAGGGGGCTCTGCACCGCCGTGGTCCCTGCCGCATCTTGTGAAGGCTGTGTCGAGAGCTTGACTGACGGGCCGCACGCGCGTCCTTGAAGCCGTCGTGGCTGCGTGTTGCCCGGCAACTGCGCGAGCACCGGCACGAGGTCTGTGTCAGAGGACCCGCGGGCCAACGTCGCGTGTCTCGCATTCTCCTTCCCGTCGATTCTTTCCGCATGGACGCGCTGGGTGTCACAGCTCTCTGGGACGACGGTGCTGCTGGTGGGTGGGGCCTGCCAGGCGGTGTAGAAGCCGGCGAGCGCCTCGCAAGTTCGCTCGAGGTCGTCGTCCACGTCGATCGCATCGCGGCACCACCGCGAGAGCCGCCGTTGATACTCAGGTTGCCCATAACGACGCTCCAGGAGCACAACGACGCCAAAGTCATGCGCGTGGCGCAGACACCGACCCAGGGCCTGGTTCACCGCACGCACGGCATCGTTCGTGTACCACTCAGGACCGCTGTACGTGCGCTGCGCGGAGACGCGCCACGACTTCAACGGCTGCAGCGGTACACCGACGCACATCACCAGACGCGCCATGTCATCCGTGAAGTCGATGCCCTCGCTCACCTTGCCGCGGTAGACGGAGAAGAGCAGCGCTGTGCGACGCTGGGCTGTGTGTTTGAAGGCCTCCAGCACGGCCACGAGCTCGACCGCGGTGCGGGGCTCGCAGAAAATAGGCGGGGCATCAGGCGGTGCTTGTGAGGGACCGTGTCGGCTCTGTTGGCTAGCGGCGAGCCGGTGCTGTGTCTGCGTGTAGAGCGTTTGCAAAACGTGGTAGTTGGGCACAAAGATCAGCACGCCGCCCGTCGGCACGGTCGAGGCCAGAGACACCACCGTGTGGGCGAGACGCGCCATGAAGGTGTGGTTGGAGAGGGAGACGTACGTGCACTGCAGCGGCGAAGGAGTTGCCGCTGTACCGCGCAGACCCTGAGAACGCGGCCCTTCGCCGGGGAGATGCGTCAGGGCACGGAGCTGATACCGCTCTGGGCCGACCACGTGCTGCCCCTCCACTAAGTGCCACATGTCGGGTGTCAGGCCGAGGTCCTTCGCGAGCTGATCGAATGGGGCGAGCGTGCCCGAAGCCAGGATAACGCGGTACGTCGTGCGGAGCAGGTGGTGGAAGGCGAGGCTGCCGTCGAGGCAGCGCACTGCGCAGAGCAAGGGACGGCCGTCACCGCTCAGTCCGCCGTCGCCGAGGGCCGTTGCAGTGGCCTCCATCGGCAGCCTGTGCGAGGCCGCAGAGGTCGACATCGCTGGGACTGAGGGTGCTTGGGCGGAGAGGGCAAAGGCCGAGGGGCGCTCAAAGAGAAAGCGCAGCACCACCAACCATCGTTTCAGGTGCGAAAGCGCAAAAATGGAGAAGTTGAAGGGGTTGAACGTAACGCCGAGGCTCATGACGATGCCGTAGATCTGCTGGTACATGGCCATGGCGTGCTGATCTGGGGTGCTGCAGGGTGCCGCCCCTCGACGACGCCGTCCGCCATCGTTGCCGTCGGCGACCTCTGCGCACTGCCTCGCCGCCTGTTGCATGCGCTGACACAGAGTCGCCACCAGTGCCTCACCAGTGCGAAACATCGGTGTCTCTGTCTGGGTCGAACGGTCAGTCTTGGCGTCCTCGCTGTCGACGGCGATGGACACAAAAAAGGCCTCGAGGCCACGGAACACGGCGAGCAGCAGCGCAAAGAGCTCCGTGAGCGTTTAGTACGTCAGCTTAAAGTCGCGTGGGTAGCTCAAAAAGGTCGCCGGATCGGCAGCGGCGGTGCCGCCTTCTGTGGCCGCTGCGGAGCGGGCCGACACCGCGAGTGGGGCCAGTTCGCGCTGAATGAGCGCCAGCACCGACAGCGGCACCTCGAGCGAGAGCGCCTCCTGGCAGACCGACGGCACATTGTGGGCCTCGTCGAGCACCACAATCGAGTGGTTGCGAAGGCTCCCCTCCATCTTGCACTCGTGACGGATAATTGGGTCGAGCACGTAGTTGTACGCGCAGAAGTTGATGTCGGCAAAGAAGACCAGGTCGCGCGCGGCGTAGTACGGGCAGGCCTGCTGAACGCTTCCTTCGGCCACGAGGTCCTCCACGTCCCAGAGACGGCCACTGCGACCTGCAAGGGTGTCGTCGCTGATCGCCTTGCAGGCGAGCTCGCCGAACTTCTCCACGCACGGGCACTGACCAAGCGAGACCAGCTTATCGCACACTTCACCGAGATTGTTGCCCTCGACGGGGAGCGTGTGGTTGGCCTTGGCGCGCACCACGGTCGGGTTCACGCAATAGTGCTCGCGGCTGCCGAGGATGTTCATGCGCACGGACTGCGAGGCTCCCTCGAGCTTCTGCAGCTCCTGGATGGCCTGCTTCAGCTGCGCGTGTGTGCGAGCGGCGTAGAAGATCGTGCACGGTGGCGGGAGAAAGCGCTGGCGCAGCTCCGAAGAGCCGGTTGGGTCGAGCTCCGCGCGCAGCCGCTTGCCGGCGACCACGCGAAACGCCTTGAGGAACGCCGGGGCGGTGGCCCAGGCCTTGTCATCGGCATCCGCCCCGGCCTCATCCTCATCCACCGGTGATGGTGCCTGTTGGCCTCCACGACCGCGACGTGTGGATGCGGGGTGTAGTCTCGTCGTGGACGATTCGACCTCCGCAGCGGACGCACGCGGCACGGTGTCGGCGAGGGGGACCGCGGCGAGGGGCTCGGGTAGGAGTGGGGCTGGGGGTCCACAGAGCCCCGGTGCGGCCGGCGCGCGCGTCTGCTGTCGTCGCCGAGGTGTCCAGAACTGCGCACGGGCAAGGACGCGCAGCGCCTCGGCCTCGGTGCGGCATCGCAGGCTCTCTTGAAACTGGAGCACGCTGGAGAGCAGCGACACCGTCTTGCCGCATCCGGTCGGCACCTCGCACGCGAGCAGCGCCACCGGCCGATGCACCCACCGTGATGCGCCAGGGGAATCAGCCGCCGGCGAGAGGCCCTCCAGCACGGCACGGATCGCGCTCATCATGCTGCGCTGCACCGCGTACGGCTCAAACGAGGAAATCTGATAGCGGCCGGGCGAGGGCACAGTCGATGATGATGATGATGGTGGTGGTGGTGGTGGTGATGGTGATGTCGGTGGGGCAGTCGCTTGCGAGGCGTCGGGTTGAACGGCGGCGCTGGCACGGCGCTCCACACGCGACCGCACAGAGGCAGGTGTCGTACATGTGGTGGAGGTGTTTGTGTTGGTGAGCGGGGATGGCTCGCTGCCCGTGAGCAGGGCACACTTTGCCGGCTTTGGTTGTTCGTCTGTACCGTTGACAAGCGATGCACGCGGCGTTCCGTTGTCGGCGTTGCCCGTGGTGGCGTGTGTGGGGTCGCCCGGCAGTTGTGAGAGACCGGTGAGCAAGTCTGCGAACTCGCGATCCCACTCGGCATGGCGTGCGGCAATAGACACCAACTTGGGGTGACTGGGGTTCATCGGTGGAATTGAAGAGAAAAAGCAAGAACCTTCGCTTGGTAAATCTATCGATATCTATGACAATATATGAATGTGTGTATGTATGTATGTGTATGGCAGATGCGTGACCTACGGAATATATATGTATGTGGCAAAACCAACAGGCAGTATCCTGCACTCTTGTAATGCGCGTTGCAGAGAAAACAAACAGGCGGAGGAGGAAAGGAATAAGATAGGGTCTGTTTCATCTTCACGACAGGGCCCAAGTGAAGGTGTTGCGGTGTCGTGTGAGGTCCATCCAGATAAGTGTGCGGGTCAGGTCTTGCTGTTATGGTTGTTTGCTTTTTCTCCTGCCGCGTCGTGTGGAATGTGAGGAAACTGGTCCATCAGCGACACCGGACACTTCGAAGTGGAAAGCAGAGTGAAATGCCTGTCAAGTGTTGCAGGCACATAGCCATTAGGCGCCTTGCAAGAAGATGGTCACTTCTTTTTTCTGTGTGTATGTGTGTGTGTGTGTGTGTGTGTGTGTTCATTCAATTGGCTTCAAAGCCGAGCAGCACAACAGTGTCTGTTTTACTTGGTCTGAACGTCAGAGTAACAATAAATCCCGCACAACGGCATCAAGAAGAAGAAGAAAAACTTGGTGACTCCGTACAGCACGAAATCAGACGTAGCGTACGCGATGCTTTTGTTGTGTTTTCTGGCTCTTCTCTCCGTCCTCTTGCTCATCAGAGCTCAGTGAATGCGGTATTCACCTGGCCCTTGATGTTCCACCAGTTATTCCCCGTGGAGCCCGAGTCGGAAGTCGCCGACGTGTGCCACGGTGGCGGAGTCGGGGCACTAGCGGCCGCGGGTGCGCTCGGCGACCCCGACCTGTACGAACGTGGAGCGGCCGTGCTCTGGCGACCGGCATGACGTGCCAGTGGAGGACGCGGCTGTTGGTGCCATATCTCCGCACCACCGACATCGCCCTCGCTCAGCGGAACCCGACGTGACGGCCGCAGCTGCCCTGGCCGCGTGGCCTCGCCCGCCGTCGCGTCGGCGACCATTGCCAGACGACTGCCACCACCTCCGCGCTGGGCGGCCTCGGACAAGTAGCGCGCAGGGACAGGACCGGGGTTGAGCGGGCTGGTCTCGCGAGCACGCGTGTCTGCCGCCATGTGGGCACCCGCGCGCAGAAGGCCGTCATGGTCATCGATGCCGCCGCCAGCAGCGCTCCCCGTGTACGGGCCGTGCGGCATGGGCTCAGCCGGTGCCTCACATGTGGGGGCGGCCCTCAAGAAGCTCGGCGGCTCCGGGGCCACTTCAGGCGCCCGTCGAGCCCCGGCACGGCCAGCCCGTCGTGTGGCACTCTTTGCATTGTGTCCGTCCTCCTCCGAGTCATCCGCTCGGTGCGTGCCACGGAACAAGTTCCACCACGACGGACGTGCACCGCGACGGCCGCGCGACGGCGCGTCACCTTCGTAGCGTGCGAGTGGCCGACGGCGTGACGTCGCCGAACTCGTGTGTGTGCCTTGCGTGCCCGTAGTGGCACCCGAGGCGCGGGCCTGTGTACCCTCACCCGCGACCCAGAGCAGGACGCCGTCATCTTGCGCGTCGCTCGGGCCTGGTGAGGTGCGAAACAGACCTGCGTCGGTATTCGGCGCATCTCGGCGGCTGCCAGGTGTGGCGGTGGTGACGCCGACATGCAGACGGCGACGCGAGAGCTCGCGGGCAATGACGCCGGTGCGGTCGCGCTCCCCGGCCGCCATGGCCAGCTGCATCAGAGTCAGCAGCTCGTCGTTCGCCAAGTTTTGCAGCGCGCGGTCGGACAAGTTGCCCTGGTAGCGTCGGTACCGGTCGGGGAAGAAGTAGTTAAACAGGCGTGCAAAGACCGATTGTGGGCGAAAGAGCGGGAGACTGTGGAAGCTGGTCACCGTCTCGGAGGGATCGAGCACGGCGGAGGTGCGCGCGGTGCGTGTGGACGACGGTCTGGCGGCGTTCTCCTGGCCCTCGCGACGACGGAGCTGTTCCTCGGCCACGCGGCGACTAAATGACTCAATGAAGGAGAGCTCGCTTGTGTTCCACTCTGACGGGTCGTACGGCGGGGCATCGTCAAGCGGCGTGCGACCGCGCTTCCGAGAAGCACGCTGTGTCATGTGGCAGTGTTTGTAGAAAAAAATCAACGATGGTATGTCTGTCGGTGGTGTGTCCGCGTGTGTGTGTGTGTGTGTGTACGTGTTCGTGTTGCTTTCGCTGTTAGAGATGTTTAAAAGGGGGAGTGAGAAGCAAAAACAAAAGCGCGCGCAGTGAGGCGACACCAAATTCCCTGTTGGGGAATCAAGGCAGCCAAAAGAGAGGGACAGTACGTGGGATGGGCAAGGGAAATGAAGTGAAAGAGGTGGAGACAAGTGAGAGGCTTCAGTCAAAACGGGAGCATAAAATTGCGATGAGCCCAAGCACATCGGCTTCGGTGGCGTGATTTCCATCCATTCTTGCAGATTTCTCAGAGAGAGAGAGAGAGTAGTCAATTTCCACGACAGAACACATTGCGTGAGTTTTTTTTTTTCCTTATTGATTGTTTGGCGTCGTAACTCGTTCTTGTTGTTCTGTGACAAATCATTTGGTACGCATCTCGAGCGCATAGTCCTTCGTTCATTCGTTCGTTCTTTTCTTTTTGTTTTTTTGTTTTCTTACCAACTGACGTTCCATGCATTCTTGTTCAGCGAACGGAACGCGGGGAGCTTATGATTGCGGTTCTTCACCGTGGCACCGCGCCGCAATCGGGGCTCGACCTTTGGTGCCCCTGCGTACCGCCGATTGCGTCGAAGCACCTTGAAGAACACCTTTTTCCCTCGCATGTTGGGCGACAGGGGAATGTTGTGCCCCGCATACTGACGCAGCTCCTCCTCGGTGAGCTTATCGGCAAGCGGCTTCTCGAACAGCTGGCGCTTCAGGTTCGCCGCATCCACGGCACGGCGCTCGAGGTTGCTGAGCAGGTGGCGCTGGCCCCAGGCGTGCGCCTTGCGAAACGGGTCCTCCTCGTCCGGCAAGAAGAGCGGCCCCTCCAAGTCCCAGACCTTCTTCTCCGACTCGACAGACTGGTCCACGTCGACCGCGTCGCGCGTGAAGCCGAGGCCGTCCTCGTAGCCCTCGTAGATGTCCTGCATCGACGTCACATAGCCCGGGTCGCGCTCGCCCAGACCATCCCATGTCGACTCTGGCGCAGGCAGCATGACAATGGACTCACTACCCGCACAGCGCGCGCGCTTCATCAGCTCCGACACGGCCACGTTCGCGTAGCAGCCGCGCTCGAGCGCGAACTCGACGGCCAGCGTGGCATTTTCGCGGTTGTACGCGTACGACAAGTTGATCGGGTGGCGCACAATGGGTCGTGGAGGCTCGCGGAAGTCGCGCAGCCCCGTCGCGGAATGTCGCGTGTACCAGTCAAGCCGGTACTTGTCACAGAGCTGCGCGTAGTACGCGCCGACGGGGTTGTCCGGGAGGCGAATGCCGTCGAAGGAAAAGCCCGGGTGCACCACGTCGACGATGGTGAAGGCATCCTTGTTGGCCTCCGTGACGACGGTGCTGTAGTGGTGGGCGAGGGCCTGTCGGTCAAAAATCGTGTGCATCTGGCGGCGCACGGTCGCCGGCAAGACGTGATCACCCACGAGCACCTCGGACCCGCCAAAGTGATGGAGACGAAGGGTGAGCGCCTGGTTCCACAGGTAGCTCGACAGACGCTGCGCCGTCAGTCGTCGGCTCTGCGGCTGCAGATCGAAGTAGGCCTGCTCCAGCTGCCAGAGCACGAGATCTTGGCGCTGGTTCAGCGGCCCGCCATCGGAGCCGGTGAGTGGCTCGTGCAGACTGGGGCTCGACAAGAAGGGAGCCTCGTCGAGGTCCTCCGGCTCCACGGCGATCTGCCGCAAGCGACGCACCACGTTGCGACGGTACTCGTCCTGCACAGCGTGCGGGTACTTGTGAGGGCGCTGCAGCAGATCACGCAAGGTGCGCTCCCGCGCGGTGTAGTTGAGAAAACGGAACGCAAACGCGAGCCAGTTTTGGCGGAGCAGCGCGAAGCCCGCGTCCTCGACACCGCCAAACCACGAGAAGCGCTGGGCACCGTAGTAGTTGGGAAAGCCATGCGTGCGAAAGGCCTCCATGGCGGCTTCCACATCGCGCGGCGAGTCGGCAACGACGTCGCGCAGGACAAGCTTGAAGTGGTTGCCGTAGAGGTCGCCAGGCGTGAGGGCGGTGCGTTCGTAGGAAAAATCCGAAAGGTGCATGTGCCAGCCGCGCTTCTTGAAGGCCCGGTTCGCGAGCAGTGCCGCGCTGGGCGAGACTCGCTCCAGACGCACGCGCTGCACCGTGTCGCCGATGAAGTCCTTGATGCCGGAGACGCTGATGGCGTGCGGGTGGATGCGGAGGGTCTGCGCAATGTTGGCGAGTGCGACGCTGTGCGAAAGGTGCTGCTTGTGGAGCACGCACTGCAAATAGTACTCCCCCGGCCGCGACCCGTTCGGCGTGGCGTCGTCCGACTTGGGAGCGGTGGTGGTGGTGGCGGCGAGGAGGCCGTGCGGGTCCCGCTCCATGGCGGCCTCACGCGCGGCCAGCTGGGCTTCCTGAGCGGCCAGAGAGGCAAAGACGGTGTTGACAGACGGCGTGGGCACCGGTACAGGCGGGCTCTCTGAGGCGTCGGAGTGCACTCGGCGCGGCAGACCACTGGAAGGCTCGATCGCAGCCGGTGCGACGTGATCGAGCGCAGTGGCTGTTGTGTGCGCCGTCTCTGATGTCTCGGCGAGGAAGGAGGCGGCCTCCTGTCGAAGCTCCGTCACGCGCTGCGTGACGTCAACTTGGAAGAACGACTCGTCAGGACTGCTCACCGCCTTCTTTGCCCCTTCTTCCTTCTCCTCCGTGGCCGATGAGGATGTTGCATGAGAGGCGGCCGAGCCGCGCGCGGCGTGCTCACCGGTGGGATCTGTCAAATCCAGCGGAAGCGATGGGATCTCAAAGTTGTAGTCGCGCGACAGCGCACGGCCGCCGCATTCGGCCTCGTAGTCGGGCACCATCTCCGTCACCCAAAAGTCTGTCCAGTGTTGCCGAAACAACGCGTGAAAGCCAGGCACCTCGGCCGGGCTCGTGCGGCCGCCCATGCCAAAGCGGTGCAGCACGGCTGCCTCATCCTCGAAGAGCGGCGCCGGGTGTGTGAGGACGACCGCCCGAGCCGCCGCCTCCGCCGCGTCCCGCGCCGCCTCCTGGTGCGCCTCCAAGGCCTGCACGGAGCGGTGGGCGGCGGCCAGGCGTTGGGCTTCTTGTCGGGGTGTCATGGGTCGGATGATGTCGGGAGCGGCCGACGGCACGCTCCTTGCGGTGTGCGGCCGCGCGATGTCAGTGACGCTCGGTGAGGTGTGGGGACGGGCCCTGGTTGCCGCACCGCGAGACTGAAGGGCGTCGAGAGAACGTCGTCGGCTCTGCGGCCCCCGGCGTGCGTGCGGTGTGCGAGAGGAGGACACGGCCGGTGTTCCCACAGCAGCAGTGGTGGCAGTGGTGGTCGTCGTGTCTTCGTCCCCGTCCGCGTGTGCTTCGCGCGGATAGCGGCCGAGAAGAAACGTGAGCACGTCAAGTCGCTCCAGCATCGCACGTGAAGGGCGGACGCACCAGGGCTGGTTGTCGAGACTGACACTGCCTTTTTCGGCGTCGGGTGCGTCTGCTGTGAGGCGATGAGTAGAAGACCCACTGGTGGTGGTGGTGTTGGCGGAAGCGAAACAGCGGAGTGGAGATGTGACGGCCAGTGCACGGCCAAGCGCACACGCGGCGTGTCGCAGGCGGCGCGAGGGGGCACGTGCACCGACCAAGGTAAGGGACTGCGCTCGCATCTGAAAAGGGGAAAGGAAGTGAACAACAAGGAGGGAGTCAAACGTCGAGGAGCGAAGAGGAGAGCATGAGTGACATGAAGTCGAGAGAGAAACGTGCAGAGAGATGAGGAAACAAGCACAGTGCCGAATGGTGGTCTCCGCTGTCATGCTTTTGTCATGACGAAAAAGAAAAAAGTAGAACGACGGAGCGCATCATGGTAGAGCGTGGCTTCTCGCGGGTTGCCATGTTTCGCGAAGTCCCATAAAGGTACTTCAACGGGCTCTGATGATACTTTTCTTTTGTTTTTGCTTGCTCTGTGTTTCTAATCAAGTCTGGGGATGGTGCCCACGTTGTTTTTGGTTTTATTTGTGTTTTTGCACGCGCACGGTGAGACGTGTGTGTGTGTGTGTGTGTGTGTGTATGTCTTGTCATCTGATGGGCGAGCACTCGGTGCGGCCTACTTGGACGCGCGTGCGGTGCCCTGACGACTGCCGCTGGCCGCTGCCGGCTTCGACACGCCGTACGGATTCGAGGTGCGCGACGCCAGCTTCGCACGCGGCGGGTGCGGTGGGGGCGTGCCCGCGCTGCCGGTCACGACGCTCGCGCGATCCGCACTGGCCGGCTTCGTTCCGCCCACGCGCGCAGCAGGGGCCTCACGACGCCGCCCCGTCATCGACGAGCGCTGCCTCGAGCTGCCCGATACGGCGCTTGCACGACGGGCATCGCTCGTGAGGCTCGCGTGGGTGGCCGTGGCCGCCGTCATCTCGCCTCCGCGAGTGCGATCTGCCGGACGCGGCGAGACTTCGAGTGCATTCGGCAGTGGGGAGCCGATGGACGGGCTCGTCTCAAAGACAAGGTGCGCGGGGAGCGCGGTGGTCAGACTCAGACGGACCCGCGGAACACGCCGGACCCCGACGCGACGCGTCCATTCGTCCATGTCCCACATCATTTGCCGCTCCATGTACGTCTGCACATCCGAGTCGACCGGCCCCGTGCCGGGCGACCCCACCATAACTTCCTTCGTCACCGTGGATGGGAGCTGCGACCAGGTCAGCAGCAGCGGGGACTCGACGCCGTAGCGTGCCTTGAGGCGAGCGGCCACGTGCGCGCGATTGGCAGCGAGGCGCTGGGCGTCGAGGCTGCGCGCCAAGGCGGCCGCCTCCTGTCTGAGCGCAGCCGGCGAGGGCGACGAAGGTGGTGAGCGGTGTGAGGGCATGCCACTGCTGTCCGTGCGACCGGCGCTGCTCTTGTGGAGGCCGGTGGCGCTGGCGGTGGTGGCGGATAAAGCAGTGGTCGGTACGGGGACGTCTGTCATGAGGATGGACTCCGCCTGCATCTTGGCGAGTGCCTCGGTGTTCGTGCAGTACAGCGGGGTCAGCCAGGGGGCGGCCGCGGAGGAGGGGCGTGGTGAGCCGGTCGAATCCGCCGCCGCCGACGACGGGCCGGCTGTCGATGTTGTGCCATTCAGTGCTGTCGCTGCGGTTGTCTCCGTGTCGGCGTACACGCCGTGGTGTGCCGCGTAGAAGACCCAGTTCAGCACCGTGCGGCTCTCCTCGGCAGGACTGGGGCACGCCTCGGCGTGTGCGCTGCTGCTGTCGGCTCGCAGCGCCGAGGAGGTGCGCACAGAGGCCGCACGGGCCTCCAGACCGTGGCCGCCCTTGTCGTCGTCGCCGAGAACGATAAAGTCCTGTGCCGTGTACGCCGCCGTGGTCGACACCGCCGCCGTGCACAAGGCGTGGTGGCCGAGGGCCTCACTCCACGAGACAAGGTGCTGGCAGTGGCGGCACTGGACGTAGCCACCCGCGCCGAGCACGCGCCAGCTCCAAAGCTCCACAGTGAGCGCCGATCCAGGTGTCAAGGCGGGCACCGGTACCTGCGGCGGGGACACAACGGCAGACGGGGCGTGGCTCTCGTAGAGCTCGCCGCGAGGGCCGAGCCGCACCGGCGTCGCGACGAAGCTCGGCCCCGACACTTCACCGCTCATCTTTGGCGATGCCGTAACGGTGGGAAGGGGTGCCAGTGCCGGGCAGCACGGCGAGAGGACGGCGGTGCTCGCCTCCTTCTTGGCGCGCTCCCAAGCTGGCTGGTCGACGAGTGCGTGGCACAAACGGCACCAGCTCAGCGAACGAGCGCGATCGCCTGTCGGGCTTGCATTGACGCTGCGCGTCTGAGGAGCACGGGTGCCGATATAGTCTTGCGCGAGGTGCTGCAGCAAGGCCACTACAAATCGACGGTTTGGGTGCGTGTGGTGCGCTTGTTGCTCCAGTCGCTGAAGCGCGTGCGCCACATCAGCGGGCCGCACGACGGCGCTGAGTTTCGCCAGGAGCTCGCCGGTCACGCAGTCGAGATCCACGTTTGAACTCACAATGGCCGCTAAGTGGCTGCGCACGAACCACGCCGCCTCCTCCGGCAGATCCGCCATTTGGAGAAAGGTCGAGGCGAGCAGCAGAGACACGGCGTTGCCTGGGGTCATGACGGGGGCCTCGACGGAGCCCGGTGTGCCGCGCACGGCGGGGCCTTCGCGTCGCAGCTCATCGTGGAAGTGGACCCACTGCAGGAGCCACTCAAAGACCGGGAGCTCGCAGCTCGCCTTGAGTGCGATCGGTGCGGTGGGTGTGGCGGCGAGCTCTGTCTCCTGCTGGGCAATCGCGGGTGCAAAGTAGCGCATCGACGCCCTCAGCAGCTCGGTTTCGCAGCGGTAGGTACCGGTGCGGCCGGTTGACCGATCGCGCACGGCAATCTCCACCAGTCGGCCTGCTGACATGCGGTAGGGGAGGGGAGTGAAGGGGAAGGGGAGGGGAGCGCTACAGTGTTGAAAACGAGAAAAAAGGACTGGGACGCTCAACAAAAAAAAAAGAGGAAGAAAAAAAGGGGCGGTACCGAATGAAAGAGTGCGAACAGATGGACTCGCTCACGCGTAAGGAAACGCCAACAAGAATGAGGGGGAAAAAAGTGAGACAGTCGAAGCAACTGATCTCTAAGTGAACAAATAGAAGCGAGGAGATCAGCTGAGGAGGGACAAGGAGGAAGTGGGAGGTCCACGGCAGTTTTTCAATTTTCAAGGGTTGTACGTTGGCTTTCAGAATGGCAGAAGAAGCAATCGTCACACGCGAGAGGCTCGGCTTCCGTGGCGGGATAGTACGTGTTTGTGGTTGTTGCTCATTTTTTGTGGTTGTGTCTGTGGCAGTTCATACTATTATTCGGTGTTATATTGGGGTCTGAGTACAGATGACTGTCCGTTCCGCTGCTAGGAAGACCCAATGACGTGCGAGTACAGCGGGCGGTTCAGCAGACCGCCGTCAGTGCGCGTTGTCACGGCGTACTGTGGGTGCGGCAAAAAGTCAAACGAGCCTGGCGTCATGAGCTGCTCGCTGGTGGGTCGCACCGGATTTGGCGACGGAGGTGTCACTGCTGTAGACTTCTGTGTCTGTGCCATGGGCAGGCGCGTGCTTGACACGTAGTATGTTTTCTTCAGACCCCCGGAAGAAGAGGAGGAGGTGGTCGGACGCGTCACTGTGGCAGCGATGGCCTTGGCTGCTGCGGTTTCGTCATCCATCGTGCGCGTATTCAGCTGGGATGTCGGAGATAAAAAGACAGAGAGAGAGAGAGAGAGAGAGAGAGAGAGAGAGAGAGAAAAAGGGCAAGGGAGAAGGCGGTGTGAAGGGATGAGAGAGGGCGGAATGGCACAAGCACAAGAGTAAGCTGGCGCAAGTAACACAGCCATCACAATTGGGAACACGTGCTCGGCCGCGTGTGAGCACACCCTGTTTGCTTTCCACTGCGAGTACCACCTAGTGCCCATCAAGCACGGACAAGGCAGAGACGCCAGGGATTGTAGGAGACCACACGCATACAGACGAGCGAAGAGACACACTCGTGAGGCTTGCACATGCAGCATGTTTCAAGTGTGTCCTCTTTTTTGTCGTTAGTTTCTCATGTCACGTAAAATGTCTCACAGGGGGAGGGAGAGAGAGAGAGAGAAGGCAAATCAGATAGATCAACAAAATATGTGAGTGGAAGAAGAAAAAAAAAAGAACATGTGCGAAAGAGTGTGCGCAACAGTCCTACGATTGGAAGCACAAACATCAACAGAAAAAGGCAAAGAACCGAGACGGAACGAGGAGAAAAATGGTATATTTTTTTTTTAGAGGCTCTCAACCATATATGATGTTCGTTCTGGGGCTATCCTCACTCTTACCAGTTCCTTTTTCAATCACACAATTTTGTTGTGAGCATTTTTTTTTCTCTCTCTCTGTCCATGAAGCTCCTCTCATTGGCCATCGAGGTGAGACTATGCATTTCAATCGGTGAAGCAAAAACAAAACAAAGAGGATCAGAAGAATGAGAACGGAGCCAGTAACAAAAAAAAACTCACAATACATTCCACTAAACTGACAAGTTCACACGCACGCAAATCGGGAGAGGGAATACGAAACAGAGTAGTGGCTTGAAGAAAACAAAAAAAGGGAATGCACAAGGCTTTGTGACTGAAAAGATACGAAGAGAAACACTACGAAGGGTACAAAAGAAAGAAAGAAAGAAAGAGCGGTAGGCACAGTACAACAGTTTGCTCTTACATCACAAATCACAAGCATTAGGAGGACGAAAAAGAAAGACAGAAGAGACACGCCGTCTCCAGCAACAGCACGTAAACAACAGCACAGCCAGATGAACGGATTTTGTTGTTGTTGCTGAGAACGAGAAGGAAGAACAAGAAAAAAAAGGTACGTGCACGCAGTTTGAGTTCAAGACGTGCCTACACGTGGACTAACGCCACTTCCAGCACGGAGGAAGTGAAAAAAAAAAACGCAAGAGGGAACGAAAGAAATTAGAGAGAAGCTCACCACAGTTCGTTTGTGAGGTTGCCCGCGCTGAGAGAGACGCTCCAATATCGCCGAAAAGAAACAAGGGATGAAGAAACAAAGCAATGAAACGTGAACGTGCCTCAGTCAGAAAAATACTCCACGTTGTTCAAAAGAAGGTCTAGAGTGCCATCTACCAGGCGACTTCCCTAGCCTGAAAATACACACACACACACACGCGCGCGCGCATTCAGGGAAAAGATGCGCAAAAGTGCACACGGCACCGCAACGTCCTTACTGTTGGTCGGACACGCTGTTGGGGATAAACAGTGGTGGTGGGCGGACCTTTTCCTTCCGCATCATCTTCGAGGTCGAGTCCGTCGAGCCGACGAAGAGGCCGTCCGAGTCGCACGAGGCTTGACGGAGCGGCATGCCCGCGCTCACCTCATTCACACCCCCAGAGTCACGCCGGGACCCGCCCCGCGCGTACCCAAAGCCGGCCACCCCACCGGACCCAACGCGCAGCTGGCTGTAGCTGCTGCCGAGCTCACCGCCGGCAGAGTACGAGTCAGTGTGGGCACCACCAACAACACCCTGGCGAGCGCCGCCACCGCCTCCACCTTCGGTCAGGTGGGGGTTATGTTGAGCGACGCCCATGGGGGAGGCGAACATGCCGGGGCCGGACAAGTTCGATGGCGAAAAGTGAAGATGGTTGTAGTCGTCCCTGTCGACGTCGAACAGACGCGAGGAGCCGTCGGCACTGCCGACCTGCATGCGCGATGAACTCTGTAGAGCACCATTGCGACCCACATGGATGGCCACGCTCTTCGGACCGGCACTGGTGCCGTTGCTGTTGTTATTTCCGTACGGTGAGGCCGAGGCCAGCAGAGAGCTGTTATTGGTCGTGCTGGTCGCCTTGAAGCTGCTGCCCGGTGCGCCGGAGCCCAGACGACGCGTGTCAGTGTAGCTCTGCGCGAGCAACGACGTGCCCTGACCTTGGTAGCTGCCACCGTAGCGACCGCCACTCGTGAGACTGCTGGCAGCGACCGGTGAAGCGTGCAGAAGACCGCTCTGCTCCTGCCGCATCGAGCGCGGGGAGTGGCCTCCGCGCTTCAGCGAGTGATCCTCGCCGGACGGCATCTTGATGCCGACAGAGATGGGCATGGTGGTCTTGTTCGCCAGCGACGACGACGGCATGGGCAGTGCGCCGGTCGAGGCCGAGGCGCGAAGGGTCGAGCCGAACTTGTGCACACCGGTGGGCTGATGCACAGGCTGTGGCGGGAGCGGGGAGGCCACCGACCCCGGCAGCGGAGAGGCACGCGGCTGTTGCGGCTGATATTGCGAGGGCCGGTGCGGTGACGACAACGGTTGTTGTGGCTGTTGCTGTGGTTGTGGCGGCGGCTGCGATTGGGCGAGACCCCTGTAGAGTTCATGTCCGGGGTAGTAGTACGGCGTGTGCTGCGTCTGCGCAAAGTCGGCCCGCGGCGTAGCGCTGCGTCCGTGTGCGTGCGTCGGTGTGCCCTGGTGAGGTGTGGAGCGACCAGAGGCGGTCTGATGCCACTCCACGCCCGCGGCGGAGCCCACGCTGCCCACCAGCCCACCGCCCGTCGCGCGAAAGCTGGAGCTGTACGAGGAGAGTGGCGTGCGCAGGTTGCCGCGCGTGCGGATGGTCACGTTGATGGGCATTGCGTTCGCCGAGGGGTCCGCCATCTCCGGCGGCATGATGGTGCAGGCGTTGCGGTCCTCCTCCACGCTGAAGGCGCTGGTGCCAAAGCCGAAGGAGGAGGCCACGCCTTGCCGGAAGCTCCCGCCGTGCGCGTTCGACGGTGAGGGTAGTGGTGTGCCAGAGGGGTGTGCGGGGACGCCCGTCCGCGCGTGCGTGCCCGGCATCGCCGCCGCCGGTGCCGCGCCAGCCGTGGTGCTCGGACGCTTGCCCGTCGGCATGGCAGCACTGCGTATAGGCATCGTCCCGCTGCGGCTGCCGCTGCCGGTGCCGGTGCTGTGGTGTGCGTACGCCGGCGTGTGGCTCGAGCCGCCCGACGGTCGCACACCGACACCGGGCCCGTCGACGGAGCCGTTGCTCGTGTGCGAGCCGGAGTGGAGCTCGGTCTCCATGTCCTGCTCGGGGTTCGCCTGCGTGGAGACGAAGCCGCTCTGCGCATTGTAGATGTCGCGGGCGTGGGCGGGGCCTGGGGTGGGGCTGCTCGAGGTGCCGGGCTTGCTGCCTGGGGTCGGCGACGAGGAGAGAGAGCCGCTCGAGAGCTGCTGCCAGGGGCTGGTGCGAATGTTCGGTCCGCTGCCCACAGTGGCGCGCTGCTCGGTCAGGCTGGGGCCGTGTCCACGCGAGCCCACGCCGCCACCGCCGGAGCTGACGCTGCCGGAGATGCCGCCCGAGCCTGTGCGGGGGACGGGGGGCGAACCCGCGGCGGTCGCACGCGGCGCCGATGGGCCTTGTGCGGCAGCCGTCCCACCGTCCGGCGTTGTCTGATCGGTGCCCTGGTGGCTGCCACCGACGGAGCTGGCGGAGGCGAGCAGCGAGCGCTGCGTCTTGTGCACCTGATGCCGGTACGTGTCGGACGGGTCCACGCCGGACTGAATCCACTTCTTCAGAAAGTCGGGCGTGATGGCGTAGGAGACCGTCTGCCCGGCCGCTTCCTCGCGCCACACAAGGAGGCCCTGTAGGATGCCCTCAGGGAGTTCCAGATCTGGATTGATCACCCAGTGATCGTCGTGCGCGGTCGCGCGACGGGCGACGTGGCATGCATGTCGGCAGAGAGAAAGAAGCAAGTCTTCAGGGTACTCCCTGGGGCTCGTGCACGGCGACCACACACCGTTGGGCGTCAGGTGCGGCACGGCACGCTCAGATGGCGCTATTCTCGCGGCGCCGTCCTCCGGGTCGCGGTAGCGCAGCACCACACCCGCCGCGACGGGCGTCCATTCGCTGTTCTGAGCCGCGTAGTAGTAGGACTTCTCCGAGGTAATCCAGACATCACCGGAGGCCGACTGCAGAGCCCCGTCCGCGCGACCAGGCTGCTGGGCGGTGATGAAGAGGCGGCCGTCAAGAACGTTCTCGTGCAGGTTGCGCTGGGCGAGCTCCTGACGGAAGCGGGCGGCCTCACCACCGTCAAAGTTGTCGATCTGCGTCTCGTAGAACCACACGGCCCAGAGCAGGAAGCGGTCGGTGTAGTCCGCGCGAATCAGACCGTGTAGCACCTCCTCGTCAATGACAGTGCGGATCGCCTCCAGACAGTAGGCGGCCGTCAGCGCGCACTGCGCCGGCGGCGGTGGTGGTGGTGGTGCGCACGCGGTGCCGGGAGGGGGCGACGGAGAGGACGTGCCGGTGGCCTGGGCAGCGGCAGCGGCGGCTTCGGCTTGGTCGAGCGTCTTCTGCATGTGAGCGCGGAGCTCGCGCAGAAAGCACAGCCCGGGCACGTCTGTTCTGTGGATGCGAAACGCAATGGAGCGGGGAAGCACGGTGTTCTCGTTCTTGGCGAGGTGGGCGTTCTCGACAATGGTGAACTGCTTGCTGTTGATGTCACTACGCGGGTTCAGAAATGCGGCGGTCTCCGTTCCATGGGCGGGCTTCGCGGCCTCAACAGCAGCCGGGTTGGCAGTGGTGGTGGTCGCTGTCGTCGTGTCTGTGGTTTGGTACGGGTCCACGTGAGTGGCGTAGGACGAGTAGTACGGGTCCAGCAGTGGGTCCGCGTAGGGGTCTGCGTAGGGGTCCGCGTACGGATCAGCAGGTGCGGAGGCAACGCGCGGCATGTGCGCATCGCTGCCATCCGGTGCAAGAGCGGCACCCGCCGATGGCTCCACAGGGGCACCGGTCTGAAACAGCGAGAGCGCTTGCTGTGTCATGGGTCGCGACCAGTCCTCAATGATGCCAATCTGCCGCAGCTGCATCATGTACGTGTAGGCCGCCAGGAGCGTCACCTGAGCACGGTAGTTGCCGCCCGCACCCTTGGAAAGGTAGAGGGCGTACTCCATCGGGTGCTTCAGGGCCGCACTCGGGGGCAGCGACGCCGGGCAGAACTCAACGTCGCCGATGAAGCCGAAGATGCGGACGCGGATGTTGTGCTGCGCGATACGAACGGTGTTCTCGAACGTCATCGCAGCGGCATTGCCACCACCCCCACCATCCTTGTTGCCGTTGGCGTTGTTGTTGTTGTTGTTGCCGCCACGCCCCGCCTTTCGGCCCGCACCGGGTGAGCTCGCACCACCGGCGCCGCCGTCCGCGGCAAGACTCTGCGCAGCGACCTTGGAGACATCGTAGACAAACGCGACCGCGCACGGCACGGGCGTGAACACACGCCCCGCTCGACTCAGTGCCACCAGCTCGCTGTCCGTCTCCACCACACGCTGGTTGGACAGACTCATGTACAACTTGTACAGATCCTTGTCGCTGTGCCGCGCGGCCTCGGAGATGGCGTTGACATCCGAGCACGTGTGCCGGCTGTCGCGGTAGTAGAACTGATTGGACGGCTCGCGGTAGACGGCGGCGAGCTGCTGGAAGGCCGGACAGGAAAAGTTCGGGAAGTACTCGGGGATGAGAGGAATGAGAATGACCTCGTTGTGACGGTGCGCACCGGCGGCGGCGCTGAGAGCACCGGCGCCAGGCTTGCCTGTTCCTGAGACGACGGCCGCGAGTTCCTTGGCGCTGGGCTCGCGGATGGGGCTCCGTATGAGCGTCTCTCGGCTAGGCGCACCTCCCATTTGTGTCTGTGTGTGGGGATGGGTGGCCTATGGTCTTTTGATTGTTTGTATTTCTTTCTCTTCTGATTTTCGACGTGCCACCGCGTGTGAGTGTTGTTGGTATTTTCTTCGTTCGGTGACGACGGCTAATGCACTCTGTCTCGTCCACTTTGGGTATTTGTCGGTGTGTGTGTGTGTGTGTGTGTGTGTGTGTGTGTGCGTGCGCGATAGTGGGGCGGAGTGGCTCTCCCTGTGTGGGGACGTAAAGTGCGGAGTGAGCAAATCGCACTTTGTCGGCTGGGAGAGAGGGGGAAAAAGTAGAGAGATGAAAACAAGAATGTGGCAGAAAAAGTGGAACGGAGAAGAGAACAGAAAAGAGAAAAAAAACGTCGACTTGAAGACGAAGACTTGTTAATGTGGAAAAGGATCAAAGAAGGGTGGAGTACAACAGAATGATCAAAGTGGAGTGAACACAGAGAAAGGGAAAAAACAGTAGAGCACTGGAGAGGGAAAAAAAAAAGGCGTAAACGCAACAAGAGGAAAGCTACTAAGTGATGAGGGGAAAAGAGCAAGAAAAACAGGAAACGGACGTAGAAAAGGTAGCTCTGTCAGCTGACCAGTTTTTTTTCCGTTTGTTTGTTTTCCAAGTATAGTGTGCCCGAAACGACTGAAAAGAAAAAAAAAAGCACCAACTGAGGAGCCTCTTTCTGTCAATTCAGGATACAGCGAAGAACAGTAGCAGCAAAAAAAAAAAGCGGGAAAAGAGAAGAGTGAGTGAGTGGCTAAGTGAGTGAGAGTTATGTCACATCGGGGGAGACGAGAGGTGCGAACAGTCGCTTACAGAGCTGTGAAGCAGCTCCAGTCAGCCAGTGATCCCCCTCTCACCTCACGGGAAGGAGCGGATCTGCTAGATAGCCGCTTGCTCTCCAATGCGCATGAAAGCGTGACGAGTAGCTTCGCCGCAAAAGAAAAAAAAAACACGGCGTGGTCGTGGCTCGCAGAGTCAGTCGTCGGTTCTGTGAAGCCGAGCTTGATGCGCTATGGCATGGGGTCCGGTTTTGTTTGTTGTTTGTTTTCACTACTGTAAGTGTGTTTTGTGTGATTTTCTGTTTCTCATCGCTGGTAAAATCCAGCGTCACAGAGAAAACAAGGAGAGGGGCCAAAGGGGACAACGAAATGCACGTTCTATGTTCGACCAAGACGAACTGCACAGACAGGAAAAAAGAGAAAGTACGCGGAGAAGCAAAAGTGGACCAACAAACAGAAAAAAAACGAGTGAAATAAAAAAAGACGGACAGGGGAAAGCACGGTGTGTGCTTGTGTAGGGGAATGTCTACTTGGTGCTGTGTAAGCTCTAGAAGAAAAAAAGGGGGAAAGTAAACAGTGAAGAGCACGAAACAAACATAAGGGGAGAAAGGACAAGAAAAAAAGGCGTACAATTTCCTTTTTCGCAGCCTCAATAACAACAATTATTTTTAAAAGCATGACGGATGTACAGAGTTCCGTCACATGCTGCATTACTGCCGATTTTTGTCCTTGTATTCTCTTATCCTCCTGTCGGTGGGCAATATCCAGGACACCGTCACAAACGAATGAAAGGAAAAACACGAACAGAGAGGCGGAAAAGGGGAGAGAGAAAAAAAAAACAAGTAACGAGGTGAACCAAAGAGAACAGTAAACGACCGAACTATCGAGCAGGACGCGGTTGCGCACGCTGCGCCTCAAAGATGCTCTGCTCGA
Source organism: Wallacemonas sp. Wsd (assembly GCA_030849645.1). Lineage (NCBI taxonomy): Eukaryota > Euglenozoa > Kinetoplastea > Trypanosomatida > Trypanosomatidae > Wallacemonas > Wallacemonas sp. Wsd. Next base: position 111,971 of record JASANQ010001321.1, read on the forward strand.
GTCCCTCCAGCGCCACCAGCTGTGCACAGAGTGGAGCAGCAGCGGCAAAGAGGCGATTGTCCGCAAGGCCCTCCTTCAAGCGGCGCATAAATTCTTCGTTCGCGCGCGGCGCCGTGCGGATCGGCTCCGTCTGTCGCGCAAACTCCGACGTGATCACCATGGCCTCACCATAGAGGTTGCGGTTGCGGCACAGATTGCGGATGCTCGAGCGCAGCGCGTCGATGGCGCACTGCAGCGACATCTGCGTCGCGCGCTCCCCGCTGGCGCCGCGCGGAGGCCCCTCCGCGGGGGCCCCTTCCATGCTCTGATCGGCGCTCGTCGGCGGCGTCGGGTCGGTGTGCGGACCGCGCGTCTGCGGGACGTGCGGTCGCGTCGGGTGCGGGCCTGCCCCGCGCGTGGAGAGATCGCGGGGCGGGGTCACGCCGCCGGTGCGCGCCGCGGGCAGCGGGGCGTCGCGCTTAGGCGACGCGTCGGAGGGTGTGTGGTTCGCGGAGGAGCCCGGCGTTGTCGCGGCCGCCGCCGGGGCCGCCGTGCCGACCCACTCCTGTCGTCCTCCACGGCTGGCGGGGCGGCGACGTGCTCCCGGTGGCGAGGCCACCTCACCACGCAGTCCTCGGCCTGTGCCGTCGGCGCTCCCGTCCTCCTCGAAGCCCTTGGGCACGGCGACCGTGATGGGGATCTCCTTCTGGCGGGTGTAGTGGATGGGAGCCTGGTTGCCCTTGAGGTTGGCGAACGAGCGCGCATCGGGTGTAGACATGCGCGGGGAGGCGTCTTGCCCTCCGCCGCCGGCACTGCCGCTCCCGCGCGGTGAGCCAGGCGGACGACGCACGGCCGGGCTCGCGTTCTTGCGGCCCTTCTGTGCCTTGGCGGCAGTGGTGGCGGCTTCTTCGGCTGCGTGTGTGTCTCTCTCGATCGAGGAGGTCGGCGGGGTAAAGACGAGCACGCCGTCCTTCGCGCCATCTGCCGCCGCACTCGCCGCCGCCTCGTCCGCCTTCTTCTTGCGCCACTCATGGATCTGCCGGCGCACAGCGCCCTGCGGCTCCGCCTCCTCCGACTCGACCTCCGGCTCTGGTGTGCCGGTCCGGTCGCTGGCGTCACCCCCACCACCGCCGCCTTGCTTGCGCTGCTGCTCACGTTCTTGGCGGAGACGCTCGCGCCGCAGTCGCAGGTTCTCCTGCTGCTCGGCCAACAAGTCGCGAATCTTGGCGTTATTCGGTGTTCCGGAGCGACTGGCAGGACCGTCGCCGCCGTTGACGTTGGCGCTGCTGTTCGACACCACCGGCGAGACCGCGCGGAGGCCCGCCTTGTTCTCGTTGCTCGATCGCAGGGCGCTGTTGGAGCTGCCGCTGCGCCGGAGCCGCCGCGCACTGCCCGTGCGGCTCGTGGGTCGGCTGCCACTCGTGCCCGTCCCACCACTGCCCTTCGCTGGCTTCGAGGACACCTGCTGCCGTGCCGGCGATGTCTCGACCGTGCCTCGTGAGTTGGTGCGACGCAGAGGGCTGCCCTGCGTGCCCGAGTTCATGCGCTTCAGCACGTCGAACTGCTCCTGTGCCTTCTGCTGCCAGCCGGCTGTCTTGCCCGCGCTGGCGTCCTGTGTGGGGGTCGGCGTGCGCTGCTGTGGCGTGTGGCGATGGCGCGGGGCCGCGCGCGGCAGGGCCGGGGCATCCGAGGTGACGGAGGGTGTGCCCTTGTTCTTCGCCGTCGTGTTGGTGGTGGTGCGCTCGCGAATGGGTAGTGACGGCGCACCGACCATCGCCGTGAGGGCGTGGATGACCTGATCGACGGAGTAGCGCTCAGCCAGCTTGTCGGCCGTCATGTGTGCGAGCAGCTCGCGGGTCCGGCTCGAGCGCGACGAGAGCTGTGCGTTGGCGGACAAGAGGCGCGCGCCGAGGCTGCCCAGCACCCACACGTCACTCAGGTTCGGGTCGTAGCCGCTGCTGCTCTTCTTCGCCACCACCTCGGGCGGGTACTCACGCTCCACGGCGACACCTTGGGCGATGCGGTCGGTCAGGCCCTTCTGGTAAACACTGGGCGGAACTGGCAGCCCGACCACGACCGTCTCCGGCAAGGAGCTGATCTCACCGCTGACCCTGCCGGTGAAGTAGACGCGCTCCAGAGAAAGTCCGTAGAAGGGCAAGCGCGTCGCCTCCCGCAGCTGCTTCACCGCGTACGCCACCACCAGAAGCCACTGCAGGGCCGCCTTCTCCGGTAGTGCCTCGGAGAGCTCGTCGTCGAAGAACGTGGCGAGATCTCCACCGGCACCGTATGAGGTGATGATGTTCAAGAACGAGTTTTGCAAGAGTACGGTGTGCACTTCGACGAGGGCCGGCATACGCGAGGTGGCGGCGAGGATCTTTTCGTAGAACTGCAGTGTGCCCTTGACCTCGTCGTCGCTGAGCTCGGCGACATTGATGCGGCGCAGCACGCGCAGGGCATTGTTTGCCTCTGTGTCCTGCACAAGCAATGTGGCAGAGTTGGTGCCAATGCCGAGAACCTTCTTGCGGAGCATCACGTCTGAGTGGACAGAAGGTGTAGGGAGAGCGTGGGCGAGTGGAGAAGCAAAAATGAGGAAAACACACGTAGAATGCCGAAAGTGACCTTGTCTAAAAAAAAATGTCACCTACTGTGGAAGGGTGCTGTACTGTGCTGTGTTGTTGTTGTTGTTGTTGGCTGGCACTCGTGTGAGTGCTTGTGAGTTTGTGTGTATGTACACGAATTTCTGTTTGAGAGTTGAGCAGAAGCAAGTGCAGGTGAGGGAGAGAAAAACAACGGTGTCAAAGTAAAAGTGAATGGTAAGAGTATGTCTTGTGCTGATGCGAATGGTCATGTAATAAACTATCTCTCGCTCTGCACGGGGAAGAGTGTTTTTTGACATGATAAACAATTTACCATCAACGTACGCCCCTTTCAAGAGGCGCAAAGTTACTTGTAAAGAAAGGGTGTGTGAGATGATGCGTGTGTTCTCTTTTTATTTTCGTTGTTCTGTGACACGATGAGCTTTTAGAAGCGACTCATCGCGTGTGTGTGTGTGTGTGTGTGTGTGTGTGTGTGTGTGTGTGTCTTTCTGTAAATCTGTGAGACTGTGTCGGCGTCATCCTTCTCGCGTTCACGCCAATCCCCGAGATGTGTTTGTTTGTCTGGCGTCGGGTGACGAAGCCTCATCACGGTGATGGTTCGATCGCGCAGCTTCATTACTGCTCGCGTTGGAAGCGAATGACGCGATCACCGGAGACAGCCACTTGAGAGTGCAACTTTTCGAGTGTAGCGCGCACGCCATGCTGGTACAGGTAGCGTTGCACATGCGCAGGTGCACGCTGCAGCATGGTCTGCATGTCCGTGCCACCGCCTTGGGCGGGGATGAGCGCGAGCACAGCGCGAAGCAGCTCAGCGTGATCGAGGTCAGGGACGTCCACTTGCGCGCGCATCACCACCACCACGGACGGGTCATCGGGAAACCGCCAGACACGAAATGAGTCCGGGTGCTGCTCGAGGAGCGCCGCCACGTCGTCAACAGTGGACGGCAAGGCGGCTGAGACGTGCGTCGGTACGAGCAGCAGCAGGTCGTCAAGGGGCACGCACTGGGTCAGCGGAAGCGCGTCGTAGACTTCGCGCACGGCGTTCGTGGCGGTGCTGCCGTCCGGCATCCGCTCCGGAATGCGCGCGGCTGGATCACCGCCCGCCACACCGCCCAGACCGTACTGCAGACGCACATCGAGGATGGTTTCGGCGCACTTTTCAAACTCCGGCTTGAACACGCACGCGCGCATGTTGTCCGGTGAGATCAGCAGCAACTGGCCGTGCAGGCGCAGAAACTGCGGAAAACTGCCGCATTGGCTGCGCACAGCCTCCTTCTCGGCACTGGTGAGCAGGGCGTACAGCTTGCTTGTGTTGACGGTGGCCTCCTTGCGCTCGACAGGGTCATCGTAGTTCTTTCCCACAGCGGCGGCCTCGCACCGTGCCCACACTTTCGCCATCACCTCCGGGAATGGCGAGGAGGTCAGGTCGAGGTCGTCGAGCGCGTTCGGGGCGCTGCGGTAGGGCCGCACGCGAATGCGCGCGTAGGCGAGCTGGAAGTACTCCGGGTACTTGCAGAAGAAGCCCGTGACGCCGAGAAGCGAGTTGAACGAGGCGTGGTGGGATACCATGTCCGACACCTCGGGCAGCACCTCCGCCAAGGCGGTGAACTCCTTCGGGATGTGAGGAAGCACGAGCGCAATCAGGTGGGCTTCAGAGTGGCGCGGAGGTGGGCGGAACGCGCTGCCGTCCTGCACTGTTTGGGCGAACCCTCGGCCGGTGCGCGCCGGACGCGCAGAAGTGGCGGAAGACGAAGAAAACGCGTCGTCATGGGCAGATGCAGTGTCGTCCAACGAGGTTGTCCGGTCGTCAGCCACAGCGCGGTCCACGGTCGCCGTCCCTGGTGACCTCGCGGAGGCCAGCGAGGCGAAGGCCCCTTGAAAGCGCGCATCGGCAGCCCCGGCCTCTGGGTGCGAAAAGCCGGGCCTCAGTCGCACCTCGGCGATGCCGCCACGTGCGATGCGAATGTCCACATAGTAGCGGAAGCGCCTCAAGTAGAAGAGGAAGGTGGAGCCGCAATAGAGCTGCTGCAGCGCGGGTGGCAACGAGGCGGCGACGCGATCGGCTGGCACGTAGAAGGTGGGCAGGTAGGGCACAAGGGCCGACATGGCCTCCGTGTTGTTCTTGGGCGTCACGTTCGCGGCGGCCGAGTCACGCGGGGCGCCGTCGGCAGGTGCACTCGCGCCTTCTTCGCGGTTCACAGGCTCGCGCGGTGAAGGCGGAGGCGGCAGGGCGTTGGCAAAGGCGGCCGCACTCGCCGCGCGAAACCCACTCCCCGCGCCGTTCGCAAAGCCCGAGGAGGTGCGCGGTGCTGGCGCCGCAGTCGGTGGTGGTGTCTTCTGGTCGGAAGGTTGTCCGTCAAGGGGCACCAGGCACGCGCTCTGAATCGCAAAGCTGTCCGAGAGATGATCGCGCACGTAGGCCAGAAATCCGGCGCCGCTTTTGGCCGGGCCACCGGACGGGGAGGTGGGAAGGGAGCTCACGTACTGCTGGAGCTGTGTTTGCGCCGCGTTGGGCAACCGCCGCAGCGCATCCGTCGCGAGCATCGGCTGACGAGCGGTTGCCTCGCGTGTGGCGGATTTAAGAAGGGCCCGCATCTCCCACACCGCGTACACGGGCGGTGGAGACGGTGCGTGTAGCAGTGCACGTGAGGCGAGGCATCGACATGGCATGGCAAGTGCGGCGACGGGGGCAGCTCGACGGCACGGAGAGGTACACCATGTTGAAGACGCGGTGGCGCCTGTGCGAGGCCACGCAGACACAAACGCAGCGCCAACCCTACCACCACCAGAAACTGCGTGTCGCATGATCAGCCCACTTTGTGTGTGTGTATGTCTGTTTGAACAAGACACTTACAGGTAAACAAGAGCACGAGGAGAGCGAGTGCGTAGCGCGGGCGACCTCGGCAACGGAGACAAGCCAAGTATTCCGGTTGTTTCTTCAGGGTGAGCAAAGAGAAGTCGTAAGAGTGGGAGAGAAGTGGAAAGAAAAGAGCGACGAGTCCAAATTAATAGGCGCTTATCGTGCGCGAACGCGTCCTGGAGTCAAAGTGAACCAAGGTCGACATTTCTCCTTGGGCATACGCCGTTTAGATGGCAATCTAGTGTGTCTCGCCCGTTTCACGCACGTGCAATGAGGAGCACGAGAAAGCAGCGAGGGCAAGTACGTGACGAACTGGGGGACCTTGCGCACGTGACTGTTCGTATGGCTGGCGGTAGTAAGAGATGATCGTTATTTCTGTCGCAAGAAGTGTGGGCCGCAGACAACGAGCCCTGTACAGCACAGGTGCACATAGTGCATATACATACGAGGTAGAGAGAGAAAGCGCACTTTCTCGGCGCGTACGCCATAAAAAGCTTTGGGTAGGAAAAAAAAAAGGGACAGATACTCGCATGAGCGTTCGTTGGGAGAGAAAAAAAGAAAAGAGTCGTTGTGTATTTTCCTGCTTGCCTGAGGAATGACAACAGCGCACAGATAACGTGTTTTCCGAAAACAAAAAGGGAGGTATCAAGCACATTTAGAAAAAGATAAAAAGTGAATCAGAAAAAAAAATGAGTGCGTATGCCTACAGACCGAGTCCTATCAGTCAGACTGGTCACGTTTTGGAAAGTCGCAATCTCGGTTATTGTGGTTTGTTAAGTTTTATCTACGCATACCAGCCATGGCCAATCGAAAAGAAACAAGAGCACATGTACGCCAAGAAAAGAAAAAAAGGAAAATAGAGAATCATGGATCGCACTCAGTGCATTGGGTAGTACCACTTGTGTTTTCTTTTCGATGTTCTTTCCCGTTTACGTTTGGCGAATCAGCTATTTTTGAATCGGGTGACGGGAAAGAATGAGAATTAAAAAAAAAAGGAGGCACACTACAAAAAGATGTGTTGGTGACAAGTCGCGTCTGTCGGTATTTGTGTTTTTTTCTGTTGTTGTTGTTGCTCTCTTCTTCTTTTTTGTTCGTTTGTTTGTTCGTGTATGGTGGTTAGAATGTGGCGGTGCGACGCCACGTGAGAATTGTCTGCGCAGAGAACGTTTCGCCCGGCACCGGTTGGGCGCGGGTGGCGAGTCTCAGCAGCATGCCGCCATCGTCGTCCGGTGCGAGGGGCGTGTGCGTGCCATCACGAAATAAGTTTTGCACGTCACCGCGCCGCATCAACGGCGTCTGCGCCTCCACCGCCACGCGCGCAGTCCGCGGGCTTTCGGGGTGGGCCTCCAGCTCGTAGTACATGTCCATGGGCTTACCGGACAAGTCCGGCACCAAGTTCGCCGTCAGCTGGTGGCGAATCACAAAATTGCGCCTCACAGGGCTGCTGCCGTTCTCCGACAGTGGCGTCTCCGCACCCGTCACATCGGTCGCCTTTGAGGCAGACGGTGGTAGCGTTGGTGGAGGTGGAGGTGGAGTGGGTGGGTTCGACGTCGTCGGCTCCAGCACCGTCGAGAAGCGGCCAAAGCACGCGCTAAACGAGTTCAGCATCGCCTCGAGCACCATCGCCCGATCCTCCTGGCGCGCCACGTGGTCACTGAGCGCCGTGCCGACGCCGTTGACTTGACGCCTCCGCGTCGCGTGCGCAGCCGTCAAGGGACGACGCACCGACTGCGCGGGCGCGACTTGCAGCGAGAAGGTGCCCTGGGGCGTGTAGACGAGCATGCCCGACACCGCACCACCCCACGGGTACGTCACGCGGCCATCCAGCGCGCGCACCTCGATGCGGACAATCTCCCACGTGCCGCAGAGCTGCGCGCGGTCCATGTTCAGCTGCGCTTCGAGCCGCTCCAACGTGTTCGTGCGCGTCGTCTCCAGCGGCACCATCAGTGACGGGTCACCTTGGAAGGCGGGCCGCACGGGGGCAATCTCCTCGGAGTTCACCTTGCGCAGGACCTGATCCTCCGCGACCGCTTCGGGTGTGGCGGCGCGCTGCGAGTCGCGATGGTGCAGCAGCGGGAACGGACTAAAGCACGACTGGAGCGAGTAGAGCGAGCGGCGGGTCATGCGCGCGGCGGGCGGCGGCAGAGGCACCGTCGCCCACTCCGACGTGAAGGTTCGCTTGAAGAAGCGCGTGTCGTTATCGAACAGGTGTGACGGCCGGTGTGGCGCGGGCACAGCGCGGGCCAGCAGCGCAGTCCAGTCGATGCTCGCGTAGAACGGGTGGGCCTGGATGGCAGCAGTGTTCTGCAGGCGCAGCGACACGTCGCGCTCGAGCAGCTGCGAGATCAGCGAGATCGCCTCCGGAGAGAACCGGGCGGCCGGTTGGAACGGCAGCGTCGTCATCTCCACCACATTCTTGTACACGTCGCTGTTGTTGTCCGCGTGAAAGGGCGGTACACCGGCGAGCAGCTCGTACAGCAGCACGCCGAAGGACCACCAGTCGACTGCCGTGGTCTGCACCTCACCGTGAATGGTCTCGGGCGGCACGTACTCGGCACTGCCGACGAAGCTCCGGCGCCGTGTCTGGGAGAAGTTGCTGCGTGCCAGTCCAAAGTCCGTGAGATGGGCATGGCCATCCGCGTCCATGACGATGTTCTCCGGCTTCAGATCGCGGTGCGCGACGTCGTGCTCGTGGAGGTGGCCGAGCGCGAGGACAACCTCTGCCGAGTAGAAGACGACGTCGCTCGTGGTGAGGCGGAGGTTGGGGTAGATGTAGTCGAAAAACTCACCGCCTGGCAGGTAGTCGATCACCATGAAGACGTAGTACGGCGTTTGAAAGGCAAAGTGGCAGTGGACGGTGTACGGGTGCGGGGGCAGCACCTCCGTCAGCAGCCGCATCTCCTCAATCGTGTAGGACGTCATGCAGCGCTTATGCACGGCGGCCTTGTTCAGGACCTTCATCGCGTAGATCTGCTCAGAGGGCTTGTGCAAGACCTTGAGCACTTTGCCGAACGTGCCTTGACCGAGTACAGTGAGAAGCTGAAAGTCATCCAGACAAAGATCCACCGCCGCGGCGGCCACCGCGCCGCCCGCCCGGGTAGTTCGGATGCCGCCATCAAACGTGCTACCGAGGGAGCTGCTGCTATGGGACCGCGGAGGTCCAGACAGCGACCGCGAGGCCTTGCCCATCGTGCCTGTCGCACCATCGAGGCCGTTACTGTGCAGGGGGGCCATGGCATGCGCTTGGTTGGCGGACGGCGTCAACAGACCGCGCAGCGCGGGTGTCGCCAGGGTGTTGGGGCCGGCCGCGCTGTAGCCACTCGCGCCTGCAACGCTGGAGATGGAGGTCAGCGAGTGCACACTGGGAATCGTCTCAGGGGCGTGGCGCTCGGTGAGGACATCCCCGCCCCCGGCGGCGTACCCCGAGTGACGTGTGGCATCGGTGCCGTGGCTACTCGCCCGAGCCCGGCTATCGTCCTTGTTGGCGAGTGGCTTCATGTGCGCGAGCGTGGCCGCCGTCACATCGGCCGCGCTCGCGTCCTGTCGACTCGTCTGGGCCACCACACCCATGGTGGGCGCCGGTCCCGTGCGGCTGTGCGTGTACCGGGACACACGACGCGCAAAGTTCTCCGCGCACTGGGAGCACCCTAGCACCACTTCTCCCTGGCTGTCATCCGGGCGAACGGTGTCGTGCGTGTTCGGGGATTGCGTGTTCGGGGCTTCCGTGCCGTCTTCTGCGCGTGGCAAGGGCGAGTTGACCGAGTCGCTGCCGTAGTGTGGACGCAAGGACGACGACGACGATGATGCCGCGTCCGCACCGCGCGGGCGCGTGTGCGACAGCTGCACAGAGTGCAGGCAGTGCTCACAGAACTGGTGCTTGCAGAAGAAGCAGCGCCTCGGGAACAGGACAGAGGTGAACTCTCTCCGACAGTTCATGCACGTCGTGGCCGGTGCCGGCAGACGCACGTCCCCTTCCGCGGTCGTGCTACGGAAGAGAATGTGCAAGTCTTCATCCGCGGGTGGCGCGCTAGTGCCGCCGATCTGGCGCGATGGGTGGTGCATCGGCTGGAGCATATCGTACAGACGATTGCAGCTCGCAGAGGCGGCTATTTCGCGCGCTGGCATGCCTCGAGGGGCGTCCCAGCGTGCGCGCTGTTGCCGCGTGGCTCCGCTCTTCTCCTCGTCATGATCGTCCGTATCGCTCGTGTGCGCGTCGACGCCACCATCGGCCTGACGTGGGGATGGGGCGTGGGCCTCGTCGTCGGTGCTCTCCTCGCCCTCGATGAAGGAGTGCTCCAGTAGCTCTTGCAGTCGCGGCACGCGGCCCCTGCTGCGCGAGGCATGCATCTGTGTCGCTGCGATCGGCGAACCGAGAGGCGAGCTGCTGCCGTCCTCGCCCTCGCCGACGCCCACGTCATCGGCGTACGCACTGTCGTCATCGTTGTCGCCCTCACCGACTTCGCGGCGTCCGACAACGGCGTGCTTGGCCGAGGCACGCACGGAGAGGTTGCGGTTCAGTGTGTAGGCGGAGTCCTCCCCGTCTCCCTCATTGTCGTCGCTGTCGCTACTCGTGCTGTGTGAGCACGCCTGCTGATGGAGGTGGTGGTGGTGGTGGTGCGCTGTGCCGGCCATTCCGGGCTGCGCGCGTTCTTCCTCGCTCGCCTCGAGCTTCACCAGAGGGGCCTTGTCGTCGCCCAGACTGTTGGGGTTGATAGTCGAGAGACCGAGAAGTGCAGGAAAGAGCACACGCTGCCTTGTGTCAATCGGGACTTCGCCCTCGTGCAGGAACGGGTAGAGCGCGGTGTGTGCGGTGTAGTAACTGTTGCGCGGGACAAGGAGCTGCTGCAGGTACGCCTCCAGGTAACGGCGTCGACGATCGACGAGCTCTGCCGATTGATTTGTCACCTCCATCCAGTGACTGCGTGGCAAGACGGGGAGAGCGCCAAAGTCGCCGTGGTTGGGCGAGCCCCGGGACGAGAGTTGGCGCAGGGTCTGATCGAGGGCCTTGAACTGCTGGTAGCGGCGATACACACGCCACGTACGACGCTCCCCGGTGACGTCAACCACGTACTCCACGTAGGAGTTCTTGACGCGGTACATGGGGATAGAGACGGCAATGATCGTCTCCAGCTGTGGTCCGAGAGCGGAGGTCAGGGCTGGGGCAGCCAATGCGTCCGTCGAGGAGGTTGGTGCTGAGTCGGCAGAGGCCTGAGCGGATTTGGCGGGGGCTGGTGCGGAGGCGTTGGGTGTTGTTGTCATTGTCTTGACCGCACCCGGCGCGGACGCCGCGGCGGCCGTGGCGGTCCTGTCCGCCGCATCTTGCTGTCGCTTGAAAAAAGAAAACATGGTGCGATCAACAGCGGAGCTCTGTCTGGTGTAGACGATGGGGTGCGTGCGGTCTGTGGCTGCCTGTGTGTTCGATTCCGTCGCTATCTGATCACCTTGTTGTTGCTTTTTTTTTATGTGTGTGTGTGTGTGTGTGTGTGTGTGTGTGTGTGCGTGGGCGTGCCTTCGTTGTACTTTCGACTGCTCCAACCGTTGTCGCGTGACAGTTTACCTAGATGTGTCTACGAATCAATGCAAGCAAAACGAGAGAGAGAGCGCTACGACGGAAACGAAACGGTAAGGAGAAGAAGAAGAAAAAAAGGCACACCGTATATTGAGACTGTTTTTGCGCACAGGTGCAAGGAAGATGTGCTGTTGCCGATGTTGCTGGTGTTGTTGTTGTTGTTTTTGTGTGTGTGAATGTGTGTTTGGTTGAGATTGAACGTACACGAATTGCTCAAAAGGGCCTCGTCGTGTGCTTCCTTGTCTGCCGTTCTTTGGTGATGTTCTTGGTGATCCGCAACGTGGATGTTTCTTCGAACGCATGATAGACACCAAGGTAGCAATGGAGAGCGGCAAAGAGAAAAAAAGGAAAGTAGGGACAAAGAGATGGCGAGGGGTGAGTATTGTGGAAGGTGTGCGGACACGGAAACTGGCATTCCGATGACGGTGGGATCCTTTGAAGGGTGTAAAAGGCTATTCGTCGTCCTCGTGGTGGCTGGGAGCTGCGTGTTTGGCAGAACGCGTGTGCACGGTACGTAAGCAATTCCTCCTTCAGCAAGCAGAGCCTGTGCGATGTTCACGTTCGCTTTCCGTTCGCTCACGTGCCTTCTTGGATATTCGTTTGTCTATGATAGACTGACTTGAGTGTTATTCGCCAAAAAAAAAAAGGTACCATCGAGGCCGGAGCCCTGTACGTGTAACAAGAAGAAAAGAAAACGACAGAGAGATGTGTTCTAGTCAACGGCGTGCAGAACGCAAAGAGAGGCGCGTGACATTCGGCATGCGCGCATTTAGTACAAAAAGAACGAAAAAAAAACACACATTGTTTGTTTGTGTTTTGCTCACAGGCTGTTGTGGATAGTATTCTCCCTTACTTTTGAGTTTGTATGTGTGTGTGTGTGTGTGTGTGTGTGTGTGTGTGTGTGTGTGTGTGTGTGTGTGTGTGTGTGTGCGGTAAGCGATGCGGAAAGTGTTGACGGCAAAAAGAGAAAAAGAGTCAAGTTCACCTATATATGTGTATACGCGTAGAAACGGAAAGAAAAATGTGAGTTATGAAACTCTTCGCAAACCGTGTCAACAGCAATCATCAAACATGCAACACGAAAACAGGAGCTCACGCATGTGTGTACATGTATGTGTATGCACGGTGTTACCATTCTTGTGTCTGAGCTTCGTCAGGCTTGGTCTGTGAGAGTGCGGCGCTGAGTGCCTCGCCGACGAGCTGGCGCACGTCGCTGAGACTGAGGCCCTCGTGAATACGACGCATCGGTGTGACGGTGCTCGCCCTGTACAGCATCTCCTGCACCTGCGCCGTCTTGCGGCCTTCTTCAGGCGTCGTCAGCACCACGCCGGCCGACGACGACGCCACCGGGGCCCCTTCGACGCCCATCGCACCCGACACGCTCGGCGGAGCTCCCGTCGTGCTCCCGGCTACGCCAGCCGCGCCACGCGACTGCGGACGGTGGTGATGGTGGTGCCGGTGCCCGTGCGAAGGACTGTGCCTCGGCGGCTCCGACGACGGCCGCAGCGAGGTCCTCGCGAGGGCCGTCGGAGAAGGTGGCGTGGAGGCGCTGGTGGCGGTGCCAAAGGTCCCCGCCGGCGTGGTGGGCGAGCCAGGCTCTGGGGAACCGAAAGGCCCGGACAAGGGACTCGGACTGCCGCTTCCCATTTGCACGTTGGCAGGGGGCGTCACTGCACCCGCCAGTGCGGCCTGCGCGGCGGCCCGCACCGGCTCGTTGCCGCTGTTGAAGGAGTGCGGACCTGACGCGGGCAAATCGCCGAAAGAGACGCCCAAGTTCATGCTCTCGCCGCTCATTGGGGAGCCGGTCGAGCGGTGCGTGAGCAGCAGCGATGGGCTCGCGATGCCGGCCCCCTCGCTGTCGTTCAGACGCGGAATCTGCGCAAAGGACAGCGTCAGCTGACGGAGCCGCTCGGCGGTGACGGTGTCGCTCGCGGAGTCGTTCGCCACCGCGGCCGCCAATGTGGCAACCGCGGCGTCAGAGTCCTCTGCGATGGCATCGGAGGTGTGCGAGTGCGTCCCGCTGCCGCGACGGTCCCGGTCGATCGTGGCGGCCTGGAACACCGCCAGCGGCGTGGACATGAGCTGCTCCGGTGCGGAGGGTGAGGCCGTGGAAGCGCTACTGTGCGCCGCATCGTCATCGTCATCACCGTTGTCATCGCCGTCGTCGTCGCCGCTGCCGGCGCGGGGGCTGGTGCCGGATTGCGAGTAGCTCTCCTCCTCGTCATCCTCCTCTCTGGTGCGGGCGTCCTCGCGCTGCGGCTCCGCGCTTGGCGAGCGCGTCGGCGGCCGTGGGGAGGACTGGCCCGTGCTACCAGGGGCACCACCCAGCGCCATGTACGCCACCGGATCGCCCAGACCGCCGCCGAGACCGCCGTCAAAGACGCTCCCGGCCAGCGGTGTGTCGAGCAGCAGCACATTGTTGTTGCTGCTGTTGGGCGGGGCCTCGCCGCTCTTGGGCGACACCGCAGCATCGCCGAGCGACAAGTACACCTCGATAGAGACGTAGTACATGCTGTGGTAGGTTTGCACGAGGCCACGCAGCAGCTCCTTTTGCTGCCGCTCGTACGGAATGTCAGAGCGGAAGGTCAGGTTCAGCTGACGAAAGGATTGGAGCGCCTGGTCGTCTGTGAAGCTGACGTTGCGCCGGCGAAACACCTTGAAGAGAACGTGCTTCATGTAGTTCTGCATTGAGATCTCCTCCTCCTGCTTGGACGGCTTGAGGAAGCCGTGCACGGTGTCGCTCTCGTACAGGCACTGCAGCAGGCCCTCGACGTGGATGTAGCTGGTAAAGTAGAAGCGCGTATACGAGGGGCTCGACGGACGCGCACTGGAGGTCCCGCGTGGCGAGGATGCGGTCTCGGGATCTGGGAGGTTGACGAAAGGAAAGCGAAGACGGAACTCGCGATCGGCCTCGCTGGCGGCGCGCGCACGCTCTTCCTCATCCTCGCGCGAATCGCAGCAGGCACAGACGTCGTCTCGCACCTTGCGCATCACAGAGCGGGCGTCCTCCTTCAGGTTGCTGTGCTCGGACATGTACAGCGCACGTGCCTTCTCCAGCAGTTCCTTCACGCCCTGCTCCTCGTCCATCTTGGCGATGTCGCGGAAGTCCGACTGCAGACGGCGCAGAAGCCTTCCGCTCACGAGCGAGCCAATGATGAAGCGCTTGCTGCTGTTCACGCCGACGAGAATGTTCTCGCTGACCGTCGCCATGCACGCGGTGATGCCGGCGAAACGCTCGAACGCGTACAGCACGCGGCGCAGGGACGGCAAGCCCGTCGTGGCAGCCAGCGAGCGCAGCAGCGGCAAGTTGTAGGAGGAGTCGTACGAGGCGTAGTCGCGCAGCTTGGTGAGATCGGTGATGTCGTAGTGCCGCGTCCCCTTCGGAAGCCGAGGCCCGAGCGGCGACGGCGAGAAGGGTGAGGCCGCCGCGTCCTTCGGCGGACGCGCAGACGGCGCGCTCTGGCTGCGACGGTGTGGTGACCGCGACGCACGTCCCTCACCCTCCTGCTCGTCCTCATCTCCGGATTGGTGAGACCGCGGAGAGCGTAGAGGGCGGGCGGCGCACGCACGCAGGCTTGAGCTGTACGGCATCTGCGCACGTCGGTCGCGTGGGGAGGGCGGTGGCGGCGTCCGTGCACGCACGGTGCCGGGCGGGGTCGGCGGGCGGGTGTGCGTCGAGCGCTCAAAGGAGCCGCTCGGGTCTGCGCACGGTGAGCCGGCGTCCTCTTCCTCGTCAGCGGCGGCGACGCCCTTCATCAGCTCGCGCAGCAAAGGGTCGTGGCTGTCAGCGTCGTCGTCGTCCTCGTCGTCGTCCTCGCCGGCAGAGCTGGTGCCGGCCACGCTCACGCGCTCACTGTCCGACAGCGCGGCCTCTCGTTGAGGCGAGCCCATCGACGGAGCCTTTTTGCGCGGTGGCGATGGCGGGGCCTCGTCGGCGTCGGAGTCTTCCTCCTCCTCGTCGTCGTCCCTCGCATTCTTGCGCGCGCTGGTGCGGCCGTCGCGATCGGCCCGGCGACGCGCCACGAGGTCCGCGCGCCGCTGCCGCTTGGCACCGCGGATGTTCTGCAGCAACGTGCCGTACCGTGCGCGCATCTCACGCAGCGTCTCGTGGTTGGAGAGCTTAAAGTCGAGCAGCTCCTTGGGCAGCGCGCACTCGCTGACAACCTCCAGTTTCTCCGTGAGCTCGCTCAGGATCTGGAGCGGTGTGTAGAAGAGCTCCGCGCCTACGTCAGCGGCCATCTGCGCCGCGTAGTTCTGATCCTGCTCGAGGCGCTCGATTTCGTCTTCGTTGTCCAGCACGTTGAGCCGCGTGCGGAACCCCGTCAGCACGCCGTTCGGCGACATGGAGAAGCCGCCGGACATTTCCTGGCCGAGGCCGCTGTTGTGGCTGAAGCTGACATCGCGCCCGTGCCCGGCGTCGTCCAGCTCAGAGGAGACGGGGATGTTGAACGGCCGGTCAAGCTCGGGAATGAGCAGAAGCTCGCGGAAGCCGGGGAGGTGGAAGAAGTGGCGGGACGCGGCCGTGCTGGAGATGTGCATGAGGGCCTCAAAGTAGCGGTACTCCTCCTGCAGCAGCACCTTGGCAGGCTCGCTCAGTGTCTTGAGAAGCGGGTCGTCAACCTTGACGACCTTCTTCGTGAGCGGTGTCGCTTGACGTGTGAGCGCACTCATGACCACGAGCGCGGTGTCAATGACGCGCGTCTCTTCGGCAGCGACAATGGTGGGGTTGTGGATGAAGTTCACCAGGCCCTTCAGTGGCAGATCACCGGCGGCGAAGAAGCGCGCGAACAGCTTCTCGCCCAGCACGTGCGCCTGCGCGACACCCGGCTGCGTCAGCACACCACCCCACTTCACAATGAGCATCGCGCTGTCCACGCCATCGTCCTCCATGGCCACGGAGTTGGCGTGCAGCACGGCTAGTGTCTCGTTGAACGACGCCGCGTCGAGCCCCGTCACCGCCTTCACCTGCAGCTTCAGACCACGCGGACGGCTGTCGACAATCACCCGCACACGGTCCCAGCTCTCCACGTCGTCGAGGGTGCCAGCATCGCGCTTGGCTGCGACGACGTCGAACAGGGGCTTCAGCTGCGCCACCGTGCGCTTGGAGGAGCTGCCCTCGCCGCCGCCAAGGGTGGGTCCCGTGACGGTGGCCAGTAGGTCGGGGTCCCAAAAGGTGATCTTGAGCTTCTGCTTCGGCGTCAGCTCGGCGTGGCGGACGACGCCCATCACGCCAATCAGCTCGCGATCGGGCGAGAACTTGGAGATGCGCTTCAGCCGTTCGAGCTTCGAAAGCTGCTCGTTGGCCACCTCTGTGTGCGACGTCGGCGAGACGTACACGCCGACCGCATCGTCATCGACAGTGTCGCCGAGGAGGGCCATGGAGGGGTCCGTGCGGCTGGTCTGAGCCTCAATTTGGCGCGTCATGTCGACGACCACGTCGGTCAGGAAGGACACGTTCGGGTACGGGGCTGTGTCCACGTTGCCGTACTTCTCCGAGATGATCTTCTGGGCGAAGCGAATCGCGTCCTCGAGCTTCTTGAACACCACGGGGAATTTTTTGCCGGCCTTTTGCAAGTCCGCCACGCTGAGGTCGTCATACTCCTCGGAGGTGTAGATGGGCAGCAGCGCGCTCTCGAGCAGCACCTTCTCCAGCCGTCCGTGAATATCGGTGAGGATGATGCGGACGGGTCGGTCCTTGATGGTCCGGCTCACCGTCTCCAGCATCGTCGGGATCGTGGCGAGCGCAGCGGCGTCAATGTCGTTGACGCGACCGCACGTCACCAACACCACGTCGATTGGACGGACCTCGTTCTGCAGGGCCGCAATCAGGCGTTCCTCGAAGTAGCTGGTGTTGATGAAGTACAGCGGGGCATCAAAGCGCCACATGAGAATGTTCGGGTACACGAGCAGCTCGGGGTCCTGCTGAAGATCACCGTAGCGGAACGTTTTCATGTTGAAGCCGACGCTGACCGCGCGCGGACGGGCGATGCGCAGGACAATGAGCACGAGCGAAAGCGCGATACCGCTCAGCACGCCAATAGTGATGCCACCAAAGACAGTGAGGAGGAAGGTGAGCACCCACACCGCCGCGTCCATGCGGCTGTAGCGCCACAGCGCGAACGGACCGCTGAAGTCCAGCAGACGCCAGACGCTGGAGACGACAATGGCACCGAGTGCCTGTTTCGGCAAAAAGTAGAAGAGCTTGGTGAGAAACAGAATCGTGACGAGCAGGATACTGCCGACCACGTACGCGGTGAACGGGGTGTGCACATGTTGCTCGAGCAGCACAGAGGAGCAGCTCAGCGAGTTCGTGACAGGCATGCCGGAGAAGATGTTGCACAAAAAGTTCGTGATGCCGCTGGCGAAGAGCTCGGCATTGGCGTCGAGGTCCGGCATCACGCGCTGTGCAATTACGTACATCTGCACAAAGCTGATCATGGTCACTGTGATGGTGTAGGGGCCGAGGCCAATCACGTTACGCCACGGTGGAAAGCTCGGGAGGCTGAGGCCCGAGTCGATGTCGCCGACCACGCCGAGGCCAAGCACCGTGTCGAGTCGGAAGAAGCCCGTCAGGCATGTGGAGACGACGACGACAATCAGCTGGTGCGGGATCCACAGGGGCAGGCCACACTTCTTGATGTAGATGAGGTAGGTGCAGTAAACCATGAAGAGCAGGAAGCAGTAAATGGACTTCATCGTGGCCTGGTCCTTGAAGGCGATGAAGGTGTGGTAGAGCACATCCTGGAGCAGCGTCGGTGGCGGAGAGACGTCCACGTGCAGGTTGAACATGACTTTGAGTTGCACACAAATGGCCAGCAGTGCGGCCGCGCACGTGTAGCCGTCGCCGACGGCCTTGGCAAAAACAGTCTTGATGACCTTGCCACCATCCATGAAGCTCAGCGCCATGCTCAAGAGGCCGACCTGCACACCAAGGCTCTGGTATGTTTGCTCGCGGTCCTGTGGGGCGATACCAGGAATGGAAATGAGCAGCGTCGTGATTTCCGCGACGGGACCCAGCGAGAGCACGGCACAGGAGCCGAAGGTGCCGTACGAGAAGGAGGCCACCAGTGCACCACTAAGACCGCACGAGAGCGGCAAGCCCGCCAAGCTGGCCCACGAAAGGCACGTTGGGATCACCATGACGCCGACAATGAAACCGCCAATCGCGTCATCGAAGAGCTCCTTTTTGGTCACCGTCCGGGACCACGTGGTGACGGGCACGAAGCGCTTCAGAAACACGCGGCCGAGCCGCTTCGCCGTCGTCGGGAAGTCCTCCTTCTCCTTCTCTCCAATCTGCAGCGTGGACATGGCGCGATCGAAGAAAAAGAAAAAGAAGAAAGGGAAGAGAAAGGAAAGTTGGGAAAGTTCAAGATGCACACGCGCAGGCACACACAAAAAAAACTCTCACGTTCGTCGTTGAAATAAGGTGAAAGAGTTGACGATAGGTTCTGATAGATAGACCCGCGGGAGATGGGGTAGGGGTTGGGAAGAAAACAGGAAAGAAACGAGACAGAGTTCACAACAAACGAGAAGAAGAAAAAAGGAGAGAGAGAGAGAGAGAGAGAAGAGGACAAAGGGAAAGATATGACAAGTGTAAAGACAAGACTATCCAGCGACCTTCTCTTTAATAGGGGAGCAACACAATTACATGCAAAGGGTTGGATGTGAGGGAAGAGGGAGAGAGAGAGAAGGGATGTGTGAGCAAATCAAGCTTAGCCACGCCGCTTGGTATCGATGAGAGATCTCTGTGAAGCCGGTCGTTCTCTCCGTGTGATGCGCGACCGCTGCGCGTGTACATTAGCGTATCGCCTGCTTCTTTGAAGCGGCTCAATCGCACCACTGGCCCTTCAGATATTTACGTTGCGAAAGTCGCATCTCAAGTGTGTATGCTGACGAGGTCCCTGTTGAGTGTTTCATCTTCATCTCTTCGTGTTTTTTTTTTTTTGCTGGTGGCGGGCATGCAGCCGATGTGCAGATGCATGAAGTGGTCACCTCAGTTACTGAAACAAAAAGATCGCGACTTGCGCTCAGGCAGAGCGGCTCGGGGTGGGTGAACAAAACGGCAGGGAAAAAAACGAAAGCAAACTGAGCCGCCGCGAGGTTGAGAAGGAAAAAAAAAGCTGAAACCCGAAAGCCATTTCTGTCGGTGCTCTTGAAACTTTTTTTTTCGCTTCGCACAACTTTCTTCTTGTTCTACGCTTGTATGTATGTATGTGTGTGTGTGTGTGAGTGTGTGTGTGTGTGCGTGTGTGTTGCGAATCGTTGCACGGGTTGAGCTCTTTTCGCCAAACATTGCATCAGTGTTTCCTCCTGTGTGCGTCATCAGTCCACATTTTGATGGTAAATGTCTTTTTTTCATCTTCGCACCGCATACACCTAGTTTGTGTGTGTGTATGTGTGTGTGTGTGTGTGTGTGTGTGTGCCTTGTTCTTTTCTTTTAGTTCTCGACAGGCTTGTGGTAGGTGCACCCTGTCGGGTAGCCAGCAAAGATGTGATTCGAGCACATTGGCGACGCGCACAGCTCAGCCCCGCACACCGTGCACCGGTAACTGAGTGGGTAGCTGCACATGACACACGCCCGCACACGGCGCGAGTTCGTGGTCGGTGCACGAATGATTTGGTATGTCGTGCGGTGCGCGAGAATCAACGCGCGCAGCTTCTCCTCGTAGGCCTTCAGCGCGGGCTTGTTGGCGTTGGAAAAGGTCAGCGTGCACGCCCCGCGGGAGATGAACTCCGTGCAGAAGTAGGCCTCCGCGCGGCAGCCGTACACGACCTCTACGCGCAGCGCGAGCTGCTGTGCCTCGCCCTCGCCGCTCCCGTGCTTCGGCTTCAGTCGCAGCAGGTGCTCGACAAAAGTCAGCGACAGCGTGCGGTAGAGGCTCACAACATCGAGCGTCGCGTGGTTCAGATAGCCCATCAGCACAAACGGCACGCTCACCCAGTGGTTGACGGCCTCGACGGTGTCAATCGTCGTCGTGCACTGCGGCACAGAGCGGGCCGTGGGGTAGTGGTCGGGAATGAGCTCGTCATTCAGGTACACCTTCAGGCCCACGAGCATATCAAAGTATGGGTGATTGTACACGGTAGACTCGCCGCGCTCCATCTTGAGCGAGATCTTCGTCGCCGAGGCGTTGCGCTTCTTCACGGCGTCCTCGTCCGCCTGGTCACCGTCGGCGCGACCGCCCGCCGTGGACGCGGCCAGCGCCTTTTGCCGCTGCTGCTCGCGACGGAGGACCACAGGGGGCAGCTGCACGCGACCCTTCTTGACGTTCTCGACGTGCGCCACGCGACTGCGCCAGTGGTGCTCAATGTAGAGCGGTGTGTTGTGCAGGAAGCCGACGCCGTAAAGCAGGTCCTTGCCAATCTCAAACTCCGTGAAGGTGGAGGGCATGCGGTTGGGCAGCTTCACAAGGTCCGCCGGCGCGAGCGGAATAGGCCGCTTCGCAAACACAACACGTCCCTTGTTTTGGTAGTGGAAGTCCGTGATGGCGGTGTTGGCGGGTGCCTCCGTGAAGGGCTTTGCATACCACGACGTGGGCGGCACGGACGGCAGCGCCGGAGAGGCTGCGCTCGCGGCAGGCGCGGCGGCGGTGACCGGTGTTGTCGGGGCAGCGCGGGAGCGCTTGGTGGACTCGGTGGCCGGTGTGGCGCCACTCACCGCACGGCTCGCCTCGCGCTTGGATTTGGAGCCGGCGCTGGGCTCCACGGGGTAGTCCTTTTCTTGTGCTCGCGTGCGCGCGGCCGGGGCACTCTCTTGCCTCTTCGCGGCCTCCTCTGCCTCTGTGTTGGCGTCGGCGGAGATAGCCATCCTCAAATGATTGGGCACGCCTGAGCGCAGCTGCACGGAGAGTTCAGAGACAGGGCCGGAGACATCCTCGTGTTCGCCCGTTTTGAGCGAGTCGACGGCGGAGTCGGCCTCGTTGAAGGGGCGTGCCTGTGGGTCACGAACCGTCGTGGCCTTGCACCCCATTGACGCGTGTGAAAATACTAGTAAAGTGTGTCTCAGAGAGAGAGAGAGAGAGAAGGAAAGAGAAGCGCGCCGCAAGACACAGAGGCGGAGAGAGGATGGAAGGAGAAACGGATAAAAAGGCTGTCGAACAGGCTAAGTGAGAAAAAAAAAGGGAATGCTTGGTTCAGATTGCGCGCCGTCCAACTGTCGGGTGAAAAATAAAGTAAAGAATTGAAGTGTGACGCAGACGTAGTGTACAAAAGGCAAGATGAGAGCGTGAATATAAAAGAAAAAAAGCAAAGAAGAACGATGAATCAGGTCAATTTAGCAGCCTTGTGTATTGCTGTTGTTGTTGACGTTGAGATTTAAAATGTTGATAGTGTAGCGATATTTTCTTCTTTAGGTTTGCTTTACTTTTTTTCTCTTTATTCGGTTTTGACTTCTAATTGGAGAGAATAAAAGAGAGCAAGAAGACGTTGTTACTTATGTTGTTGTTTAGAAAACTGAGGTGACAAGTAACAAAAGAACAAAAAACACATACACATTGTGTTTGAGACATGGCACGCACAAAACGAGAAAACAAAAAGGCAGCGGTGGATAACAAAGAGGAAGGGTGGAGAAAAATGAATGTGTGTTTGTGAGAAAGGATTGTGTAGAGAGTCAGAGCAGAATGGCAGTTTTTGTGTATCTTCACATGCACACAAAAGGTGAGAGAGAGCGGCCAGATGGCGAAAATTCAAGGAGCCTTGCCGTGGCTCACAGGGCCAGAGTGTTTCTAGACAGCTGATTGTACACACTACAACGGACTTCAACCTTTACTGTGCTTATTGTTCACTTACTTTTTTTTTTTAGTTTGGTTGGGTTCGACAGCATACCTTGGCGGTTTGTCAAATTGTGTCATTGCGGCACTCTATGCAAGGAAAAAATGTTGTGTGTTTGTGTGTTTACATGTGCGTGATCGTGCGAAAGAGAGGGCAAAAAAAAGAAAACAAATACGATACAAAGAAATAAAAATGTCAGTTCCAACTTGCTTTTTCTTTCACTGCAATATTGGGTTGCATATTTTTTCAATGACGGTTCGGCTTGTCTGTCACTGATTCTTTTTTTTTTCTTTGTTTGCTTGCTTGTTTGTTTGCTTTCGATCACTTGGTGAAGGGGAGATCCTGATCGCGTTTCAGTCTCGGTGAGTACATTTTGGACGGTGACTGGAACGGGGCGGCACCTTGCAATCGCCGGCGATAGCGCAGGCGCTCTCCGGTGGTTTCCATGTCACGGAACTGCGGCGCGTGCCACGGCTCACGCGGGCCGCCGCGCTGATGACGAGGGTGACGGTCATCCTGTGCCGACAGCACGTGCTTCTTGTAGCCAAACAGCAGATGCCGGTTCCACTCCTCGCCGACCTGCTGTCGGAGCAGGCGCACAGGCAGCAGCCGACGACGCTTCGCGAGGCACATGGCATGCCGCAGGCGCTGCTGAGGCTCGCAGAGAACAAGGGCCGAGCGCCCAAACGTGGAGCCCTCCGCGACGAGACGCGCCGCACCACCACTGCCGCTCGTGCCGGAGTAGGTGGCCGCGTAGCGTGTGCTGTACGAGGTAGGGTCTGTGGTGGGCTCCGTGAAGCCGCGGGCATCCGTGAGCACGTTGAGATCATTGTACATGGGGATCCAGCCGTGCACGCGGCCGACGCGGCGGTCGAGTAGGTGAATGAGCTTGTGCAGATTGACCACGCGACGCTTTTCGAACTCCCAGGAGACGTCCGCGGCGCGTTCAAAGGTGCGTCGCATCATCTCCTTTGCCCGCGCGTCCTTCTCGGCCTCCTTCTTCGCCCACAGCTTCTGCATCTGGGCAATGATGGCCCTGAGCATCAGCTTCGCCTTCATCTGCTCGTAAAGGATCGACTGCACCTCGTCCCTACCGGCATCGACATCCGCGAGACCGCCCTTGCGCGCCTCGTCGTGCAATTCCACGGCAGAGACACGCTGCAGCACAGTGCCGCTCTCGCCGCCATCATGCCGTGACGAGGCCCGTCGTGAGCCCCGATAACTGCCGCTGTCCGACGCCCACGAGCCGTCGAAGCGCACGACGCTGCCCTGCCGTCCGGGCAAGGTGGGTCGCTTGCCGTGCAGGCTACGCCGGCTCTGCGCGTCGAGCTGCCCGCCGTGTTCGAGGTCAAAGGTGATGGAGGTCATGGGCATGGTGTGACGTGCGTCGCTCGACGTGGTTTCGTGCGGCCGCTCGGACAAGGAAGGTAACCGGGCACGTGTCTGCGCGGGTGCTGCTGCCGCGGCCGCCGCCGCCGCGTCCTCCTTTGCGACCTCCTTCATCTGCATCATGGCCTTTTGAATGAGGTCGTCCATGACAGTGTCGTAGCGCAGAGGATCCTGCCGATAGAGTTCGCGTGCCTGCTCTTCAAGAAACTGCATCTCCGAGAACACGGGGGCCGCGATGGCGGCGGTCATCGCCCCGGCCACGGTCGCCGTCACCGGCACCGATGAGGTCAGACGAGAGCCGCCGTGCGCCGGGCCGTTTGGCGCGTCGGTGGTGGAGGCCACGTGATGGAGGAACTGCTTGACGCTCGACACAAACACCGGCTCCTCGGTGGCATCCGTCTGCGCCGACGCACCATCGTCATCATCGTCGTCGTCGTCGTCGTCGTCGTCCTCGCCCTCGCTGACCCGCGCACCCGAGGAAGGCGTCCCGTGAGGGCGGCTCGTGGGCCCAGTCGCGTGAGCGTCGTGTGTGCCCTTCTTTTTCTTCTTCGTACCGGTGGCGCCGCCTGCTGGTTTGCGGCTCTTCAGCACCGCCTCGTACAGGCCCATGCGCTCGGCATCGGGGGGCAGGAAGATGTTCAACGCGCCCGTGTCAGCAGACTGTGTGGTGACAATCGGGGGCGGGGCGACCGGACCGCGCAGCAAGTTCTTCAGCACCGCGTCATCGCCATCGTCCTCGCTGCCATCGGCCAGAGAGGGGGCCATTTCAAAACGCGAGGCGGGCAGCGAAGGCGGCACACGCACGGGCGGCTTCGACGTCGTCGGTGTTTTCTTCCCATGCGGTCGGGTGGCGGTGTTCATCGGGGGCAGCGAGGACGAGGCCGGGGTGGCCTGAGTGCTCGGCGGAGTCGGCGAGACCGGTCGCGGCGGCAGCGTGTCCTCGGCGCCGAGAACAGGCAGGGTGACCACGTGACCGCTCCCCGCCGTGCCCGGCCGCGAGCTCGTCAAGATCTCAGACGCGTACAAGACACTGTGGCTGTTCTTCAGTGGTAGGCCGGCACCAGCTGGCGTGGATGTCAGGGTCCGCGTGCTGCCCGAAGTCGGCCGCGACGGGGCCAGGGGGAGCGGCGGCGTGGGACTCCGCAGGGACGGATTCGATGCCGAGGTTGGCCTCAGGGCGGTCTGCGCGACCTCGCCCCGCAGCGACTCACACCGACGCGACTCATCGGCCTCGGCCACGTCCGGGTCGAACTGCACGCCGCCGACGGTGCCGTACGGGCGCACGTCCTCCACCGACACGAGCGGGTGCGAGGTACTCGACGAGAGCACAATCGTCGGCGACGGCATCCAGCCGCCCACCAGCGGTGCCCCGCTCGTCGACGAGGACGCGAGCGACTGACGCCCGCGCAGGGCGGACTGCGACATTGCCTTGATGAGCTTCTCCGCGACATCGGCGGCAGCAGCGGAGCGGCGCGATGTGGAGAGGCGGGCTGCGACATCACCGGGGGGCGTCGGTCCACGCGAGGCCGCAGACCCGGCCTCGTTCCCTTTCACATCATCGACAGCGCCGGCCTCTCGCAAAGCGTCTTGAGCGAGTTTCTCCATCACGGCTTCGGCAATCGCCTCGGGTGTGAGGGCGGCGTCCGTCGACGGGTCCGCAAGGGCGGGACTACCCGCCGACGGGGTGACGGCGGAAGCCGACAGGGGGCGATCGGCGGGCGGAAAGTCGAGCGGTGACGAAGGCCCATCAGGGAGCTCAAACGCGTCCAGGACGGACTGAACCGCACCGGTTGTGGACGAATCTTGCGGCGATGGTGCGGGCTTCGGCAGCGGTGAACTGGCTCCATCGGCATCCGACTCGTTGCCCAACGGCCGCGACAACGTGGGGTCGGCGAGCGCCTCGGCCTGAATCACGGAGATGGCGACGCAGTTGTTCTCCATCGCGTCAATGGTGGGGTTCGCGTGCGTGGTGCCCCAGTCCTCGACCGGCAGTGGCTCCGTCGGAAACACAAATTGATGTAGCGGAGACTTCTTCAGCAGCTCTTCGGTTGCCTCGATCGTGTCGGTCGTGTCGATCGGCTCGGCCTCGGCGACAGGCACATCGGGTCGAATGTCCGTCGGTGCAGCCGGGGGACTCTCCACCTTTGGTGGTGGCGGAGCAGGCTTGGTTGGCACGGCGGCGGGCGGTGCTTTGGCCTTTGGTTTGGGCTTCGCGGTCGGCTTGGCGGACGGGGCGACCAAGGGCGGCTTCGTCGACGCGTCCTTCTTGGGTGTCCGCGCCTTTGGCGTCGCCACCGCGTCGGAGTCGACGTCGTCGTCGACCAGGTGATCGTCATCCACGCCGCCGGGGAACTTCTGCGTCCCGTAGGCGTCCGACGCCACGAGGGGGCTGTAGGGGGCATCGGGGGCCGGCGGTGCGTCGTCCTCCACGTCGTCCACGTGAATCACGTCGAATACAAACGCGCTGCCAGGTGGTGGTGGCACCACGACGCCGGCCGACTTGCCGTCACCCGTAGATTGGGCCTTGCTCTTCTTTTTCTGAGACTTGGCCGCCTTCTTGGCCGCCGCGGAGGCTTTGGCATCGGGCACGAACGTGAGCAGACGACGGATAGACGCGGGTGGCACGCGCACGCAGTAGGCCAGCCCCGCCTTGCGCACGCCGGGCCACGATGACTCAATCTGTACGGTCTTCAATTTGTTGGCCAGCACGGTGACGGAGATGTCGACGGGCTCTGCTGTGTCGTTCTGCACCTCCAGAAGATACTGGCCAAAGAGAACCGGTGCCTTGGAGGCGCCAGGCGGTGGAGGGACAGTGCCAGGAGGGTGCTCGCCAAACAAAGTAAAGGTCACACCACCCTCGGCCAGCTTCTCCTCCAGGACCACGCAGCGCGGATCGGTGACGCGAGAGCTCGTCTTGCCGTCCTTCGCGGTTGTCTCCGCACCACCGCCGTCCGCTCCATCCGCGGAGGTGGGGCGGCTGCCGAGATTGTCGGGACCCACTTGGCCGCGCCGCCCGCCCGCGCCATCGTCGCCGCGTGCCGCGGTGTCATTGTCGTCGTCGTCGTCATCATCAAGGTCGAGCGGGAAGACGTCGACGGGGGGCAAGGCCTCGTCAAGACCGTCCTCCGGACGCCGCACGGTCTGCGCGGAGCCCTGTGGTCGATGACTGGCCTGCGATTGCGTCGTGCCTGGACGGCCCCGGGAGCTCGCCGGATGGGTGGCGAGCGAAGAGAGACCGTAATCATCGGGTCGGCGGGCAGCGACGGCGGCGGCGAGTGCCTGCTGCCGCTTCTCCATCTGCTGCTGCAGCTTGGCCTCCATCTCGGCCACGTAGTCCTCCTGTGACTTGGCGTTCGCGTCCACGACCTCCTCGCGTCGTTGTGTCACCAGGCCGTCGTAGTTGTAGATCTGGTAGAGCTTCTTGAGGTCGTCGAGCAGGTTGTGGCGGAGGTGCGAGAGGGTGAGCGCGGGCAGCGGTGCCGTGCCCGACGTGCGCCGCGTGCCGTCGAGGCCCGCACCCGAGCGACGCGGACGCAGTGCGTGGCTCTGCGCGCCGACCGTGGCCGCCAGACCGCCGCGACTGCCGACGCTCGACGCCCGTGAGCCGTCTGTCCCGCTGAGGTCATCCAGGGGGTTGCCGTCCGCGCCATCGTGATCACCGGGTCCGTGGCTGTGGCTGTTGGCGTTGTCCTCGCCGTGGGACAGGTCCGGATCGGAGTGCTCGCCATCGCTCGCCGCGAGGCCGTCGCGCGTGGAGCCGGCCCCGCTGCGGCCGCTGCGCACTGCAGAGCCGCGTCCACGTCCAGCGGCATTGGCCCCGGCCGCGGAAGGCGACGTCGCCGGGGCCGAGAGCGGCCGGTTGCCAAAGAGCACCTGCTGGGCGTCCACGGCCTCAACGTAGCTGTCCGGCACAGCATCGGCCATGAAGCCAAGCAGGTGGAGGTGCTGGAGGTGGTTCTCACGTCGACGACTCATTGTGGAGCGTCGCTGTGCGCCAGGGGCCGGCGTGGGGCCGGCGAGCGCCACGTCCAGCTCGGAGCTGTAGAGCGAGAAGGGCACCAGGCTCGGGTCTGTGGTCGACGGCTGCGTGGGTGTCAGCGAGGGACGCTGAGACGATGCCTGCGCCGGGGCGTCCCTCTCGCGCATGCCGTCGGTGCCAGTCAGAAAAAAGGAGGGGCGCGGGTCGCCGGTGGTGGTCGCCTGTGCAGAGCCCTCCGGTACGCTGCCCACGCGCAGCTGGGCCGAGGAGGACTGGCGCGACTCGCGCGGGGGTGGGCGGGGAGCGGGGGTGTTCACCAGTGGATTTACCAGCTCCACCGCCTCGTTCGCACCCGCCGGCTCGTCGCTCAAGAAGATCGAGTCCAGACTTTCGATGAGCCAGCACATGTCCTTGAAGTTCGAGAAGGTGTCGTTGTGTACTGCCAGTCGGGTCTGATGAAAGGCCTCCTCCGCCCCAGGCTCAACCCGCCGCTCGACCGTTTCGAGCTCCCCAGCGAAGCGATCCATAATGCGGCGGAGACGCGCAGGGTTGAAGTTGTCGGAGAGTGTGATCGGTCCTGTTGACGAGCTCACGGTCGACGGCGCCGCCACCGAGGCGGACGCACTGGCGGCGAGACTGCCACGACGCGTGCTCCTGTCGTCGAGCCCATCGTCCAGTGGTCCGCTGTGATTGGCCGGACCGCGTTGTTGTTTGGTCAATGCCGTCGACCCGCCCCGCTCGGACTTGTCGGGCCCGGCGCGCGTGTGGTCGTCCAGCACGAGCGCGTCGAGCTCCTTCAGCGTCTCCAGCACCTGGCGCGACTGCTGCGCCTGCCGCGCGCGATCGCCTGACGAGAGCGGCCGCGCGGTGCTGCGCTGCGCCGCCTTTTGTTGTGCCTCAATGACGCTCAACAGGGCGGTGATGCGCTCCTCCACGTTGTACTTGCGGCCGACGAAAAGAATCAGCTTCGCCTTCTCGAGCTCCACCGCCTCCTGCCGCCGAGCCTCGGCGGAGCGCGGAGGCTGGTCGCTGCTTTCGGCCAGTGCCCCGAACAGAATGGACTCCGCCATGTGCACCTTGCTCTGCACGTTGCGCAGCCGACGCAGGCCAGGCTGCTGCTCGAGCTGCCGCTCGGTGTACTCGCGATACGAGGACGTACTCATGCGGCGGGACGCGCTGGCTGGGCGGCCGAGACGCGTGCTGGGGGCGTCCATCGCGTGCCGATCGACATCGTCGCCGACAAGACGCACGGAGGACGGCGCGGGAGCGCCAGCGGACATCACCTGGGACGCGCGGCGGCTGCCTCGGTCGCGGCCTCCGCGGCTCCCGCCAGGCGCCACGCCCGCATGACGCCCCACGGCGTTCAGTCCAGCCGCACCGCGCGCGCCGACGGTGGATCGCGGAGACATCGCAGACGCCCCCGCAGCCGCCGGCCCAGGAGCGGCCGCCGTCGTCGTTGCCGGGGCCTCTGACGCGTTGCCAAACGACGAGACGAGGCTGGCACTACGGCGACTGCGCGCGCTGACGAGGTCATCCGTGCGCGGCCCCCGGGCGGCGCCATTGCTCTCCTTGAGCTTCACGAGCTGCAGTCGGGGACGCTCCTGTCGGCCGGACTCTGGGCTCGCCCGATTCTGGTGCGCGGAGACCTTGCTCGCGCGTCGGCTGGTGCCGGCGGGGCTGGTGCCGCCAGCGACGTTGTGCCGCCAGCGCGCAGTCGCATCGGGGCTCACGTCGATGGTCGCGAAGACGCCGCACTCGCTGCGGCGCCTGAGTGGCGTCAGTGCGCGGCTGCTCTGGCTGTCATTGTCCAGCTCCACATCCGTGACCTTCTTGACGAGGGTTGAGCCGATGCGGCGGAGCTGGTGCAATGTGGAGGCCAGATCGTCATCGTCCTCGTCGGCATCACCGGGCATGGGGTTGGAGTCGACGCTGATGGCTTTGGAGACCTTGCGCCGCTTGGGGCTGAAGGTGAGTGGTGCGCTGTCTTCAGCCGAGCTCGAGGCCCCGTCTCCACGGGCGGACGTCAACGATGTGCCGAACAGAGCCGCCGACGGAGGCGCGAGCGGGGAGGAGACAACTGTGGTGGTCACCTGCATTTGTGGTGGTGTGGTTATATAGTATCGAGTTGTTGTTGTTGTTGTTGTTGTTGTACTTCTGCTCTCTTCACCTGTTCGTTGTTGGTTTGGTGGTTGCTAATATACAAGTTGGTGAAGGAGTGAAGATGATGAAGGAGCAAACAAAAAAAAAGATAAACGACGGTACACGTCAGCGGACAGCGCTCTCTCACGTAGGAGAAGGCAGGAGAAGAGAGAGAGCCGGGCAAACGTGCTCTCCTCTTTCCTTTGTGTATGATATGTTTCTGTTCTCTGTGTACCACGTACAAGATGAATCAAAGCAATGCGAGGCAGAAGGACAAGAATGGAGGAGGGTAGGTGAAAAAATGAGTTGTCGTGCGTAGTGCATCACATGTCGCATGTTTGTTGGTGTGCGTGTGTGGAAGATATGCCCTCGTTAAAAGGAGAGAGAGAGAGAGAAAAAAAATGAAGAAACGGTGCTTGCCGTCCACAGAAAAGAAGAAAAAAAGTCGCGTCGATGGCCTGCTATAGCTGGCGGCATAGAGAGAAGAGCACGCTGTTACCGTAGCTGCTACACATCATTGTATGTTTTTGTTGTTGTTGTTGTTGTTGTCTTTGTTGTTGTTGGTGGTGGTGTCGTTCTGTTCTCTTCCGTGCCGAAGAGATGACTAGTGAAGTGGGATGCGCACATAATGCGGGGCGACAAGCTTCTCCTGCAAAATAGCCTTGAGCTCGCGCAGGACGAACTGTGAGATGGCGCTTTCATCAACGTACACCGACTCATCATCATCATCCATGTCCTCGGAGCTGGTTGACTGGTAGTCGTCGTAGACGTCCTCCTGCATGCCACCGCGATCGTCCGAAAAAATGTCGCTGTCGACGAGGCTGTCCGCCCCCTCGCCGCCGCGGGAGAGCGAGTTCCCGCGAGAGCCCCTCGTGCCGAACACCACCGTCAAGTTCAGCCGGTTCAGCGGCGAGACGGAGAGCTTGCCCGGCTCCAGCCAGAAGCGGCACTCATTGTCGATCAGGTTCAGGCACACGAAACAGTCCAAATCAACATCGCCGGCGCGGATTTCGAGGGGCATCGAGATGGGCAAGGAGATGGGACCGACCGCGAGCTCGTGCTGCACGACCGTCTTTACAGAAAAGGACATGGCACCGCCGTAGGTGACGTGCAGGCGCACAAACAGTCCCTTCGCACCCAAGAACGGCGCCAGTGCATCCACGGCGACGGCGCTCTCACCGGTCTCGGCAGCGCCGGCCCCAGTCTGAGGGAGAGGGCTGCCCGCTCCACCGTCTAGCGGACAAGAGCCGCGTCGCTGAGCGGCGTAGGACGGCCCCTCAGGACCAGCTGACGGCCCGCTCGCGGCACTCGCCCGTGAACCTGGCAATACCAGAGCAGGTACCTCCTCGAGCTCGGTGGCCGTCGTGGCGGAGCTAGAGGGGCGCACGCTGTTCGTCGACGGGTACTTGCGAGGGGAGTCGCACGGACCGGCCGCCCCTTGCGGCGCTGCGGCCTCGCGTGGCTCGTGCTCGCACGCGTCAAAGTGCATGGCGTCCTCAAAGTTGACGACCTCAATGAACGGGGCCACCACACCCCACTCAAGACCATCCACGTAGAGCTCGCGAATCGGCGGCAGGCGGGGCGCGATGCCGGCCGTCGTGCTGCGGTTGGTGTTGGTGCTGTTCGGCACCGGAGGTCGTGACAAGGCGGCGTGGGCCCCCGTCGTGCTGCCCACCACACTGGCCCCGCCGCCGTTGCCCATCGCCAGGGCGGGACCCGCCGTCAGAGACCCCGGGCCGGGCGGCTGGGTCGGCGTGGCGGAAAGAAACAAGGACGACGGCACGGCAGCAGGGACGCTCCCACCACCACCACCACCACTGCCGGCGTGAGCTGCCATGATGTTGGCGGCGGTGCCGCCCGCGAGGCCGGCGTTGTTGGCGTTCATCCCGGCAGGGGCACCGTACAAGGCAGGGCCCGAGGTGGCGCTAGCCCCATTCACACCCGCGAGACCTCCACCTTGCGAAAACGGAAACGCGGCAGCGGTGGCGTCGTCGGTGTTGTTGTTCCGCGCACCTGGAGTCGTGCCGAGGCTGCCCAGTGCACCGAGACCGTTGGCAGCACCGAGTGTCGGAAGCATCTCCGAGCCGCCACTGGCTCGCATCGCTCCAGAGGCGAGCGTCCCGCTTGTACCGGTGCTGACAGGGCCGCTGCTCAACGTCGCGGTGGTGGAGGGCAGCGGCAGAGGGCCGAGGGAAGAGCTGCTGAAGCGTTCGGCCACGAGGGCCTCGAGCCTGTCGTTGATCAGCAGCCGAACCATCTCGGCGACGGAGTCATCCATGGACGACCAGTTAAAGCGGAACGCCATGTTACTGTGGATGTTGCGTGTGTGTGTGTGTGTGTGTGTGTGTGTGTGTACGATAAATGGAGGAAGCAATACAAGAAAAAAGGGGGGAAGAGAGGAGGCGTGCAGATTTAATCGCAGTGCGCGTATGAGCACAGTGAAAAACTACTTGATTTGGGAAAGAGGAGGGGAACAGGTCACAGGTTTGAAAATAAAGGAGGAGAGAGAATTGCCGAGGTAACTGCGAGAGTGATGAGTTGAGCGCCGTTCTTCTTTTTTGTTTTTGTATGCAGCTGCCGTTGACAGTGCTTGACATTTCTCTGTTGACCCTTCCGTCCGTCTCTGCATGGTATGATGAAATGGCGTACGGAGAAAAGTCGAAGTGGCAGATCGCACTCGCGAATAGGCGCAGTTGAGAGTAGCAGAGCGGGTGAGGCGCGTGAGGAAGGTCTCTGCCTTGCTATCGTGATGCATCCAACGACGTCGAATGACATGCTGCGATCACACTGGCCTCATTCGTCTTTGTGTGTCAAGTTTGTTTGTTTTGATTTTCATCAGCCGAAAATATCAAAGTGTCCACGGTACATCCAAAGGAAAAAAACAACGAACAGTAAAATAAACGCGGCACATCATAATAGGGGATAGGTTCAAGCACACAAAGAAAAAGAAAAGGAAGCCCGAGGAACGGGAAAGAAAAGAAAACAAAAGAAAAAAAATGTGTGCTGACTAAATAGAGGAAAAAAGAAAACGGCACGCATGCATTTCCGCCACACAAAGCTATCCTAGCGAAGGCCAGTGGCAGCTCGCGGGGTCAATCAGCAAGGGAGAGAGAGAGAAACAAAGCAGAGCAGGAATACGCAAAATAAAAATCGTTCCCTGCGAAAAGACTTCTTCGTCAACACGGTGGTATTTTGTCATTGTCGACGGTCTTGTTGTTGTTGTTGTTGTTGGTGTTTTGCGGGGTAAGTGGCAGGCTTGATTTGTTGGCTGATGTTTTGGTGTCGTCCATGCCCTTGCAATGTTCTTGTTGGTATTGCCTTCTCTTCGTCTCCTTGTCGTGTCTTTTTTTTTCTTTTTCTTCATCTTCTTACGGGTACGTAAACGACTTGGGCACGGGGGCCTCGTCCTTGTCCACGTTCACCTCCACCACGAGCTTCTGCTCGCCCAGCTCGGGCTTCATGTCCTTGAGCAGGCACACACCGTGAGGACGCTTCTGCAGCGGTGTGTAGCGCTCATCGACGTCGTGCTTGAGCACGGCGAACTGCCGCGCCGTCACACGGGCCGGGTTGTGCAGCGTCTCCGAGGCCGGCTCCGGGGCCGCCTTGGGCTCCTTCTCTGCGTTCGCCGTCTCGTCATCCGCGCCCGTCTTGTCGTCCGCTGCCTTGGACGGCTTCACCTTGCTGTCGGGCACGCTGCCGGCGGTGTGGAGGCGTCGGCGGTGCCGCAGTTCCTCCTCGCGCACGGTGGTGGACAGCACGACGGCGCTGGGGCCGGTCTGCTTGACCTCCTTCTTCTCCTGCAGCACAGACTTGGGCGGGGCGTAGTAACTCGCCGGCACGTTGGAGACGAACGCGTACTCGGGCATCTCGAGGTTCTCGTTGAGGGCGATGATGCAGGTCGGTTGCATCGCGAGCGTGAGCATGAGCGTGTACGGGAACCAGTACCAGTACTGCGTGAAGAGGAACATGCCCACCACCGCCTTGTCCACACGGTGGCGATCGCGATGCAGGGAGAAGGTCGCGTTGCGACCACCCGCGTCCACAATACCGGAGGCCAAGATGCAGCCAAACTTGGTGCACGCGTCCTCCTTGCGGTCGCTGATCTTCGTCTCGAGCAGCTGGCGGAACTCCTTCATCTTGGGCTCCTCCTGCTCGGTGGCCTGCACGAGCACGAGCGCGAGTGCGATCCAGGCGCCCTGACGCACGAGATCCACAGAGTCGTCCTTGGCCACCCACAGTGCCTCCACGATGCGGCGGTGAGCGCTGCCCGCGCCGCTGATCGCCAGCGCCATGACGACGCCGTAGCGGATGTGCGCGTTGTAGCTGTCCATGAGGGGCTCGAGCAGGTCCAGGCAGAGGTCCGGGTTCTTCAGCGTGACGAAGCCGATCATCATGGCGGCACCACGGCGCACATCGTCGGACGTGTCCTTCACCGTCACCTGCAGGAGCTGCTCAATCGCCGCGGTGTGCTCCGTACCCGCGAAGGCAAGACCGAGGACGAAGCAACCACCGAGACGCACCCAGGGGTCCTGGTTCTCGAGGAGCGTGTGGGCGAGTGGGAGAGCGTCTGCCTCACGGCCGAGCTGCACGAGCGCCACTGCCATCGCCACGCCGCGCACCACCTTCTCCTTCTGGCTCTCCTCGCGCGCGAGGTTGAGCAGGCTCTGCACGACGTCGTCCTTGCCGCTGCCCATCATGACCAGACCAATCGCCACCGCCGCCGCCTCGCCCGCCACAGCCTCACCCCCGCCGAGGAAGGTGAACAGGGTGTCGTAGAGCTCTTCTTCGCGCAGGCCCATCGCGGCCAGGCCGAGGCCGAGGCAGCCGCCGTGCACCATCTGCACATTCGCGGAGAACTGACGCAAGTTCGTCAGCAGCAGGTCAATCGTCGAACGATCGCGCGCGAGGCCCAGCGGGGACTGGATGAGACCGAGCGCGTAGAGCGAGCCGGCCTCCTCGTACGGCAGCGGCTTCACGGAGGAACCCTTGGGCAGGTACGGGTCCATCACGGTCAGGGCCGCGTCGACGTGCCCGCGGTGAATGGCGCCAATGGAGGCAATCGCGGTAAAACGCGCCCAGTAGTTGGTCTTGCGCAGCCAGCCCTGGTTGTCGCGGAGGAAGCCGTCAATGGTCGTGCCCGAGTACATGAACGCGTTGGCGAGCACCGTCGCGTTGTGCATCAGCGACTTGGACGGGTCGATGCGGCGCTTGATGTGGTTCAGCACGTGCACGTCGGCCGCGCACGACGCGTACAGAAACTTCATCTGCAGCTCCGTCGTCATGACACCAGAGAGCACCGTCAGCAGTTTCTCCTTGACGGCCACCTCGTCGCTGCTGCCAGCCGCACCGGCCTCGGCGGGGTCCTCAATGGCCTTGTTGAGCTCGTCAATGAGCGCCGAGAGGAACTCCTGGCTGCACGAGTCGAAGAGGTCGAAAGCCACCTGGTACGCGGTCAGCTTGTCGCCGGACTTGATGAGCTTCAGCAGCACCGCGGTGGTGCCGGTGGGGTCCTCGAGAAACACGAGGCACTGCGTCAGGGCGAAGTAGTCGACCGTGGCCAGGCCCTCCGTGTAAAGGCCGGCGAGGAGGCGCAGCACCTGACGACGGAAGCCAATGTCCGCGAGCACCATGTCGGCCATGCGGAAGGTGTAGTTGAGGATGTCAGCGGACTGTGTCTTGGCGAGGCTCTGCTTGAGGACGCGCTCCAAAAAGTCGAGACGGCGGGCACGGATCGTGAAGCCGACGAGCTCCTTCAGCTCCGCGAACGTGTCCTCCTGCATGATCCACGACTGCGTGAGGGAGACGAAGAGCTCCTCGAGCTTCGGGTTCAGCGGCTCGCGGGCCTCCTCGGGGGTCTCCTGGTACTGCACGTACTGGTCAATGCAGCGGCTGAGGATCGTGTCGCTGAAGAGAGAGCGGGTGGTGCCGTCAAAGGCGTTGCCGGCCGCCAACGCGAGGCGCACAGACTCATCGTAGGAGCCCAAGTGGAAGTACGCCTGCGACGCCACCAGCGCGGCGAGCTTGCGGATCTCCTCCGTCAGGTCCTCGGACTCGTGCAGCTCCTCGAGCAGGGGCAGGTCTGCGCTGATCTCATACCAAAAGACGTTCATCAGGCTCAGCAAGCGCTTCAGGGCAAAGAGGAGGATGGAGGGATCGACCTCGCGCAGAAGCGAGAGGACGCCCTTGGCCGAAGAAACAACGTCCGACATGATGCCGTGAGAATCTCTCTTGATGTTGTTGATGTTGTTGTTGTTGTTTTGCGTTGACTACGTCACGTACTCAAGGAGCAAGGAGGGAGATACGCTTATGAATGTGTGTGCGATGTGCCTTCCAGGTTTGTTTGTTTTTCAGTTGACCAGTGAAGTTAAACACACGCAGGCGATGGGATGGAAAAATAGGAGGAAAAAAAGAAAGGACGACGAGGAAGAGAAGATACTTTGGATTCTGTGCGTCACAAGAAAAAAAACAGCAGAAAGTCGCGTGGAGAGAGCAGTGATGGGGAGAAAGAGGCGGAGCAGGTGAGAGTCGTGACAGTGCGCAAAAGGGGCGTCGTGACACGCGCAAACACATGTCTGAGGTATTTTTTGGTCTTGAGTGCAAACTCGTCGCACATCGATGAAATGACAAGGACAAGGACAAGGCAGAAAAGCCTATCCATTTATTTTTTTGTGAGAAAAAAAACATCCCAAAAGCAAAAAGTCGAAATAAAGTCGTGCTACGTCAGGCACGGAAGCGCAGTCTTAAGAGCGCGCGACTGTCACAGGCTCGCTGACAGATGTGTGTGTGTGTGTGTTTCTTTTTGTTTGTTTGTTTATTTTGCATGTTGATTAATAGTCGTGATTAAGCGGATAACGGAGTGGCACAGACCCAACTTAGTTTATGTTTTTTTTTTGACAGCTTTCATTGTGTTTGATCGTGCTGCATTGCTGTCGTGAGCGACGAGGGAGAGAGAGAAGCAACAGTGGCACCTCGTTTAATCGTTCGACGGAGGAAAAAGAGGGAAAGGTGCTGCGCGCACATGTGGACAGTGGTCCCAAAAAAGTGGTCCTTGTACCTGATGTCAAGCATTGAGTCACCGTTCCCTTTTCCCAAGTCATTCATTGTGTTAAGTTATTTCAATTTTCTTTTGCTCGCACACGTGTCGCTTGCTCGCCCTCTCTCCTCTCTCTCTCTCTCTCACTGTCGCATTCGGACACATTTTTCCTTTTCCCACGATTTCTACTCCTCCTCCTCCTCCTTGTCCTCCTCCTCCGTGCCCTTCTCCTCCTTGCCCTCCTCCTCCTTGCCCAGAGGCCGGTCAAAGCGAGCCACGTAGAAGCCATTGGTGCGATCAACAGTCGGGTCGCAGCGAATCGTGTAGTGGATCGGGTGCGTGTCGCTCTCCTTCTGCAGGCCGCGCGTCGCCCAGCCCTCGGCGCCGGCCTCGCTGCGTTTGCGCTTGTCGCCAGCCCGCGCCGCACCGTGCAGAGGCATGATGTGGCTCAGCGTCCAGCCGCGGGCCTGCACGCGCTCGTCATCGAGCACGAGGCGCACCACGTCCTCGTTCTCCATCTCGTGCACGGAGCATGTCGAGTACACGACGGTGCGGCAGTTGTCGAAGGAGAGCAGCGCGTGCGCGAGGAGTTTGCGCTGCAGGTGGGCGAGCTTCGCGACGCGGTCGGTGTTGCGCGAGAACTCGTTGCCCTGATCCGCCGGGTTGACGCCCTCGTTGCCGGCGACCGCCATTCCCGTTGCCGCGCCGTCCAAAGCCTCCTCGCCATCATCATACTCGCCGGCCTCGGCGGCCTTGGGCGTGCGCGCCGAGGAGAGGCTCTGCTTGTCCCGCATCAGCGCCACATCGACACGCGTCACGACGCCGCTGGCACTGCAGCTCGGGTCCAGCAGAATTGCCTCGGTGGCGTTGCGATCGTCGGAGCTGAGCTGGAAAAAGTCCATGTTCACCACGTTGACGTGCTCCGCGGCGCCGAGCGTTTGCACGCGGCGCTCCAGAAGCGCGGAACGGTTCTCGTTGCGCTCAATCGCCATAATCTTGACCCCGCGTGCGGCGCCGAGTGCGGCCATCTGCGTCGTCTTGTTGCCCGGGGCCGCGCAGGCGTCGACAACGTACTCAAAGGGCTTCTCGTCGGGCGTGGCCTCAAAGGCGCGCGTCACCGGTACGGCGTCGAGGAGCACACACGCCGGCAGGCACGAGGCGCGGTCCTGCAGAATGAGCTGGCCGCTGCGCACGGCCGGGTGGGCGTGCAGATCGGTGCCCGGCGGGAACACGAGCAGGTCCGGCACCACCGGGTCCACCGTGAACTCGGGCAGCACCTTGAACCCCTTGCGAAGATGTCCCTTGCCGGGCTCGCCTGCGGCTGCGCCGGCCGCCGGCTGCTGCTTTCGGTTCTCCGCGGCGCGGTGGAGCCGCTCAATGAGCGTGTCCTTGGAGATCTTGAGTGTGTTCACGCGCGCGTAGCGAGGGAAGGAGCTGGACACGGCGGAAGTCGCCTTGGTCGAGGACGAGGACGGCGAGGAGGCGGAGCCGGCGTCGGGGCTCTCGTTCTCGTCGAACTTCTCCGTCGAGCGGGGAGAGATGTGGTGGTGCTTGTACACCTTCCAGTAGGCCTCGCGCAGGAAGGCCGACGACTCGCTGATCGCGCGCGCCGTCGTGTCATTCTGGGTGTTCACACCCTTGCCGAGGACGACGTCGTAGCACATGCACAGGGCAAATTCATGGTTCGTGTTCGGGTAGAACTTGAAGAACTCGGCGTTCTCGAGGACATCCTCGAGAAGCTCGTAGTGGCGAAGCGTCTCGCAGACGACAGCGTAGGTCTGCTTCTTCTTCTGCATCTCCCTGCGCAGGCAGAGAGCCTTGGCCGTGCCGTGGCCCTCGCGCACGATGCGGATAATGTCAGACGCCTGCCGGTACACGTCCATGATGTCGAGATTAAAAAGGAAACGAAAAGTTTGCCACTAGTTCAATGACCGAAAATTGATTTGTTGAAAAGCCAACGGAAAGGAAACAAGTAGAGCAGAAGGGAGCGGAAATAGTATGTGTGAGGTTCAAAAGAGAGAGGAGGAGGAAGCGCCGGTAAAGGATCACGCACACGCCTTGGAGGCTGTGGAGAATGGGTCAACAACAAAAAAAAAAAGGGAGACATGTGCCTGCGTCGAATGAGCGCACACGTGGCAGCAACAGAGAGAAGTTGACCACTAGAGTGTATGTGTGTCTTTTTTTTTCCCCGCGCCGTATGTTAGATATGTTGATTTGCCTTTTTTGTTTGTTTGTTTGTTTGCTCGATTACGTCGTATGCTCCCAGACGCGGCAATCGCTCTGACGGATGCGTGCACCAGACTTGCCAGATGAGCCAGACGCCTCCAGCTCCATGTGCGAGACGATGCTGTTCTTGTGCAACCAGGTCTCATCGAGATGAAACGGTATGGACAGCGCCGACACCTCTCCCGTCACGGCAGCCGTCCGGCGTCGTCCTTGAGGGCGACTGGCCAAACTCGCGCGGTGTGTCTGCCAGTCTTCCAAGAACACCGCATTCAGGTGATGGGCCGTGGTCGCCATGTTGCGCTGCGTGAAGCGCCGCTGCTTGGCCTCCAGCGCTGCCTTGACCGGGTGCGCCTCATCATCGCCGCGCACACAGGCCACCAGACACTGGTCGCAGCCCGCAACGCGCAGGGCCTGCACGGTGGCGAACTGATGAAAGAGAAACGCACCTTCAAGGTTGGCACGCTTCGGCAGCACGTGGGCGTTGACGAGCAGGCAGCCGCCCGGACGCAGACGCTTATGGCACAGAGACACAAGGCCCTCATCGAACATCATCTTCTCGCGGTCTGGGTCGTAGCAGTCGAGGAAGATCATATTGTAGTTCGGGTTACTGCTTGTCGCCGAGGTCGTCGGGCCCGCCGCGAGTGCAGGCTCGCGCAAGAAGCGGTACGCGTCATCTCGAAAAAAGCGGTAGCGTGCCGCGCGCTGTGAGTGAAGGCCGCTTGCTTCGCTCGAGACGGTCGCCGTGAACGCGGCCTCTGCGCGAGACGCCGTGGTGCCTTCTTGTTTGCGCGATGAGGCCTCGTCATCCGCGCTCCAGTAGACATAGGGCTCGTCTGTGCCTGTCGTAGCAGAGGTGAGACGAGATGTCGTCTCGGTGCCCGATCGTGTGCGCTTCCGAGATGCGGATACTGTGGCAGCAGTGGTGGCTTCCTTCGCCCCGACGGGACCGCCAAGTGTACGCGCCGTCAACGGTGGGACCTGGTGTTGCTCCACGCACGTTTGCAAAATAGCGGGCTCGATTTCGACCGTGTCCAGGTGCACCAGCGGTGACAGGAGCTGGTCGAGGCAGCGGCCAATGACGTTGCCGCCCAGGCCCAACACGAGAACGGCATCCCCCTCAGAGGACGGGAGCAACGACTGCTGCTTGGCCGCACCGGTCCCGTTCGGCGTGACGTTCTTTGTCGTCGTCGGGGACGGTGAGGCGGCCAGCAGTTCATCTGGAGCGTGCCAGAGGGCATAGGTCACGAGACCAAGGTGGATCATGTGCCGTGGGTAGCATTCAAGCAGCAGCGGATAGCGCGGCTGGAAGATCGACTGCAGCGCGTACGAGCCGGGGCGACGCCGCTCCTCCACGTCCTTGTTGATAATGTGCAGGCTGTGGCACTCGAGCTCG
Organism: Wallacemonas sp. Wsd; assembly: GCA_030849645.1. NCBI lineage: Eukaryota > Euglenozoa > Kinetoplastea > Trypanosomatida > Trypanosomatidae > Wallacemonas > Wallacemonas sp. Wsd. Next base: position 151,905 of record JASANQ010001321.1, read on the forward strand.
ACCTGGACAGATTTGGGGGTGCTGCGAGGTCCGTCCTTCTCCGTGTGCGCGGCGCGCAGTCGCGTCGCGGCGAGCTTGGGAGTGACGGTCACGGTCAGCGCGGACGCGGCCCACACCACCATGTACGCCTGCAGCACCGTGCCTTCCTTGCATGAGCGAATCGTCGTCGTGCATGCGTCGCACGAGACCGTGAAGGCCTCGCGCGAGGTTGCCGTTGGGGCGGCGGTGAGGCTGGTGGGAAGTGCTTCGAGCTCCTCCTGCAGACGAGAGGCAAGGGAGCGACGTGGCGCCGTGCTCGAGGGCGAGGTCTCGGTGGTGCCTTCATGGTCAACGGTTGGAAGAGTGCCGTATCGCTTCAGAATCTGACACACGCTCATGTCTGGGAAGTAGCTGCTAACCTCGAATGCAATGTTCTTGCACGCCAGCTTCTTGAACTCCGAAGACATCGTGGAAAATAAGATAAGAAAAGTGCTCACAAAAATAAAAGTAAGAGGGAGATAAACTAGGCCCGTCCGTTTGTAGTGCGCTCCTTGATGTGTGGATGTGCCTCTCTATGCTTCGTTGCCCTTCGCGAGACGCGCTGCTTTTCTATTTGATATGTATGATGGGTGTGTGGGTTCCAATGGTGTGTACCCTTTCCTTCTATAGATGATGCGTGTTCTTTCAACTCGCTGAGTCTTGACGTTCAACGCACGCAAACAAACAAAAAGTGCCAACAAGAAACTGTTCAGTGAGTTTTCTTTCGCTAGCACCTGCTAAGGTAAATGGCAAAAGAAAGAGAATGGACGATGAAAGATGTGGGTGCGAAATGCGTTGTCAGGGATGAACATTTTTCCGATTTTGGACAGTGAAACCATGCGAGTGAACGGAGCAGGGGTTTCGTCACAGAACACTCCTTCATCAGCACAGTGGCATCACCACGAGGCTCTTGGGTGGACGGGTGGTACTACTCGTTCAGCATACCGCCTCAAGTTCACCACCGCCTGTTCGCTGTGATGTTTGACGTATAACTGATCAGTTGACGCTACATGTCACGCCATTCAAAAAAGAAATGTGGAAAAATAAAAGACACCGCACACACGCACACACGCACACACACACACACACACGACACACGCACACGTTACACGTTCGGTGCCTCGTTCTGCCACACGGAAAGAGTGCCATCGCGACTGCCGGAAACAAGAAAAGGTCCTGGCGCGTGCCACGACGCCGCCGAGCCGCGCACCAAGCCCGTCGCGGGCCTCCACAGCGCGGCCAACGACAGCACCGCATCCCTGTGATGGCGCGGTGCTGGTAGCGAGAGCAGCCCCAACTGCGGGGGTGCCCCACCACCGCCACCAACACCCAGATGTGGATGACGCTGCTCGCGCAGGCTCACGGTCGGGAATAGGGCAGAGGTGTCCACCGGCACACGATGGCGCGATGCACTTGGCGTCATGGTGGGTGGGTGGCCATCACCGCGGCGGCTGGTGCTGTCCTCGCGCACAAGGCCGCTGAGCTGGGCGGCGTCTGGCCACAGCGCAGGGCACTCGTCCAGAAGGTACGCCGGTGTGGAGGACACGAGCGTGCGAGGGGCGAGAAAGCGCTCGCACGGCAGCGTGGGCATCACCGGCGGGCACGCCATAGCGCCCGACTGGGTGGACACCTCGCGTCCAATGGACACAGACGGGTCCGCGCTCGTTGTTGTCGGTGGTGAGAGGGGTGGTAGGGCAGGCAGTGGGGTCGAGGCGCCGCACGGGGGTAGCTGCCACTGTCGCAGCACGCCGTCCTCGGAGCCGGTGATGACGCAGCCAAAGTGCGGCTGGCAGAGCATCGCGCGCACGGCATGTGGGTCGCTGGCGTCGGCCGTCGGGACACCCGGTGCAGATGCGAACACGGCGGACGAGGACGAGGAGGAAGAAGAGGAGGACGGTGTCGGCACGTGCAGGGCGACGGAAAGCTCGCCCGTGCGGAGCTGAAGACGGTAGCTTTGTCCATCGCTGGCGCCGAGTAGCAAGGCCGGCCCAGGGTGCGCAAACCGCGCACGCAGCGAGTGGGCAAAGGTGCACGGGTCCGGACAGCACGTCAGCACGGACGGGCCTCGTCTACCTGACGCGGTCACCGATGTACCAGTCGAAAAGGACGATGAGGCCATGCCCGCGCTCACCGAGTACTGTGCCACGCGACACTGATACCGCAGATCAAAGAGGCTGGCCATGCCACCGTAGGTGGCGGCGACCACCGCGTAGGCGGTCTGCCCATAGTGCAGAGCGGAGAGGCAGCTGATGGCCCCCGCGCTCGCCTCCAGCCGCGTAGACCACGCCACGCCCGCCGACGACGGCGAGGCCGAGGAGGCGTCGGTGGCCGAGGACGACGCATGCACGGGAAGCCGCGTGTCCACGAGCGCCAGTGCACCACTCGCCGTCCCCGCAAAGAAGACGTGCGGCGAGTACACATCCAGCGCCGTCACCGCCGCCGCCGCCGCCGCGGTGCGTGTCCACGGTTCACCGATGTTGTCTGCGTCTGTCAGCAGCGCCAAGGGGCAGTAGCCGCTGTGCTGCTCGTGCTCGGCATCGTAGTAGCGCACCACGCCGTCACTCGCCCCCAGCACCACGGATGTGCTGCGGCTCGCCACACTCGCACCCGCACTCTCCGGTGCCGGTGAGACGGCATCCATGCGCTGTGCAACCAAATACGTAGGGGCACTGCGGCGCTCTTGTGCGCTCGCACACGCCGGTGACACTGACATCGACGACGCCAAGCATGGCACACGGCACAGCACATCGAGCTGACCGTGGATGCCCTGCGGGTCCACGTCGACACCCCAGATCAGCGCCTCCTCCCGTGCCCCGGCGGAGAGCAAGACGTGGCTGCCCGACGATCGCACCGCGAGCGGCGTCGTGCTGTAGATGGCTCCCATGTGCACAGATGCCGAGGCGAGGGGAATCGACAAGGGACGCAAGGGTCGCGACGGACACGCGCAGATGGCGCTCGGCGTGGGCAAGACACCGCTGTCCATCGCCGTCTCTCTGGCCGGTCCGCGTGGGCGGCCCATCCATGTCGCAGCACGCACGTGTTGCCGAGCCGTGTCTTCCTCGCTGGTCCCGGCGTGTGCACGGGCATCGTCGCGCAGCGCAGAGGCTTCCACAAACGGTCGGATGCGCGTGAGCAGTGCGGCATGCGCGGCACCCGTGCGTGCGGCCGCGGTGGGAGGAATGAGCAACACGGACGGACATGTCTCCTCAAACACTGCCACCGACGTCGAGGCCTCCGCCCCTGCACCGCCCGCGCGGAAAGAAGCATTGGCAAAGCTGCTGTTGTCGGCAGGATCGCGCGTCATCGGAGCGGCTCTGGAGCGCTGCCGGGTCACCACAAAAGGGTTCAACGGGGCGGCGAGTGTCGGGGTGGTGTTCGCGAGGTCCATCGCCTCGTTCACGTCGTTCAGGGTGCGGCGGAGCTGGACGTGCTCGAGCAGCAGAAAACGCTCCTCCTCGCTCAGAGCCGTCGTGTCGGCCCCTGTGCGCGCGTCGTGCGAGGCCGCATATGTGCCACCCCTTCGCGTCTGCGTGGACGACGGCGAGGTGGTGGTGGACAGCCTCGGTGCTGGCGGTGGGGACAGCGGGGAAGGCGGAGTGAGCAGATCGGCGCGCAGCACGGAGCGCGGGGCCTGCCCGAGCTCCGTGAGCGGCCACTCACTGCGCGTCAGCAGAGGCCGCACCGCGGCGTCGAGGTACACGGCGACCTCAGAGGGACGGTAGGCCCGTGCAGCCGCCTCGATCACCTTCGCCGCTGCACGGAAGACCCACGGAGACGCGCTAAGCAGCAGCGGCACGGCCTGGTGCACGCACGGCATGGCCTCCGAGGCGGCGAACACGGGTGTCGGTCGGCTCAGCACCGTCGTCATGGCCTCCAGCGTGCGCACGAGACAGTGGCAATCGGTCTGCCGCAGGCCCTCGGTGACAAAAAAGTGAAAAGTGGCCGATTGAGGAGACTCGAGAAGGGCGTGCAGGCACACGCTCTGTGGGTAGAGCTGCCGCCGCACGAGCGGGGGGCTGGCGATGAGCGTGGTCAGCAGCGGCAGCAAGTCGCGGTGCACGCGATCTTCGCCGAGGAATGCGACCACGCGCGGGGTCTCCTCGAGCAGAGCGGCCACGACGCCATGGCTCGTGCCTGTCATCATCGGCGCAGCCGCGGTTCCTGTTGTTGATGAGGCGGACGGCATTGGCAGAGACGAAGACGTCGAGAGCGACGGCGATGGGGATGTGTACTTGTAGAGAGCCTGGAGCAGCTCCCAGCCGCTGCTGAGGAGTTCCTGAAGGGTGGCGCTAAATGATGGGGCCGTGCCGGTGAGGGGCGACGACGGCGGCGAGGCACCACGTTGGCTCCCTCGCGCCTCTCCTCCGTGCTTTGCGCCTCCCGAGGAAGAAGAGGGGGGTGACTCGAGCGTGAAGCGGCAGAGTAGCAGCAAGGTGGGCAGCTGGTGGGCAAGCTCCAGAAGCACGAGCTCCTGCTCGATGCTGGACAGCCGCACGAGTTCGGCAAAGCAGGGGAGTAGCAAGTCGCGGAACAAGGTTTCACATGTGACGAAGAGGTGCGAGGTGTTGCCATGGAGCGTGGTGGGGTGCGGCGGAGACTCACGAGGCGTGCGCGTTCTTCCTGAGGCTGCTGAGCGCGTCGTGTGATCGCTGGCGTGTGCCTCGTTGCCTCCCGGCACGGCATCACGAGCCTCTCCACCTCCTCCGTGATCGGTATCGAGCTGATGGGCCGTGCCGTTCGCAGAGGCGTACTGCTGAAGGACACGCACGGCCACCGCCATCAGCACGCGGAGGGCGATCAGGCGCGTGGCGGCGGTGTAGGTCATTCCATTATTCACGACCGCCAAGGTGCAGGGCAGGATCGAGTCCAGCAGCGTCCACACACTGACACGCGGCATGAACCAGTTCTTCACGCACGTGAGCCCACGCAGCGTGCCATCGTTGGTGCCGGCGGTCTGAATCGCACTCAGCGCCGTCGGGAGAAGCAGATGCGAGATCTGCTCAGCCACGTCTCTGTGCGTGTCCTCGTACAGAACAGTGGACGCCGACGTGGCCGCCTGACGACGCGCACACCACGCCACCACGTCGGGCACCGCCTCCGACTGCAGCCACTGCAGCTGCACATCAGCAGGCTCAGAGAGCAGGGCGGGGAGCACGGCCTCGTACACATCGGCAAACCACACCGGGAAGACGCGCGGCGTGAAGGCCTCGAGCAGCTGCCGAGCCGTGGGACGCTCCTCTGGTGCGCTGCACAGAGCGCGGCAAAGCAGCTGGACAAGGTCCACATCCGTGAGGTCCTTGTCCGTGAGTAAGGTTTGCACCAGCTCCTGACGGGCGGCTTCGCTGTCAAGTCCGCGCAGGGCGAGGGTCTCGGAGAGATGCAGCAGGTGCTCGCCGGTGAGGATGTACGCCATCGTGCACCCGGCGGAAAAGACATCCATGGCCGTGGTGTGGCCGTGCACATTGGCGGACTCAGCCGCAGAGGCCGTGTTCAGGCGAAGGCCCTGGCCTGTCATCGTGCGGTGCGCGGCGGCCGCGTCGTCAGCGTCGTCGCCGACACCGCCGGGAAACAACGTCGCGCGTGCCGCAGAGGTGGACTCGGGGTGGTTGAGGTCCGCGCCGCCGCCCCAGCCCTTCGCGTCGACGAACTTCTCCGGTGCCAGGTAGCAGACGCGAGTGTCCTCGGTGTCATAATAGTAGCCGAACACCGCCGGGTCATTGGATGGCACGAGGGTGGGCTTGTAGAGGGCGAGGTCCGTCACGTAGAGCCAGCCCGAGGTCTGCACAAGCACGTTGCTCGGCTTGATGTCGCCGTGTACCACGCCGTACGTGTCGTGCAACTCGTGCAGCGCGCGCAGCAGCTGGTAGCAGGCGAAGAGCCGCTCTGTTGCACCCCAATACGGCCGTGTTTGCAACCGTTCGGGAAGTGAAAAGGCAATGTACGGGCGCTGCAAGAGGCTAAATCGGCCACGGTCCGGGTAGCAAATGCGCGTGTAGTAGAGGACACTGCTGCTGCGCCGCGTGCGCGTGCTGGTGCCGTCGTAGCCGGGGAGAAGCGCGTCCAAGAGTGAGGCGGAGGAGGTGGAGGAGGCGGTCGCATCGTGGGCTCCGGTCGCCAGGCCCAGTTCCTGATCAGCATCATCGTGTTCTCGCGTGCGTGTGGCGTCGATCGCACTGAGCTGCTCGCCGACGCCAATCATCATATCCTTGATGGCGGCCAGTTGCTTCTGCTGTTCGGCATCGCCCTCCGTCGTCACAAACACCTTCACGACGACATCCTGCGGCAGCGCGCGTCCGGGGCTCCAAGTCGTTGTTGTCGTGGTGGCGGCAGCGTTGGCGTTCAAGAACGGTGCGCCGCTGTTTCCCATCAGACCAGCCTCGCCGCTCACGGCGCCAGCACCACCGAGGCCGGTGTAGTTGCCCGTGTTGGCGGCGCCGCTGACAGACAGTCGACTGAGGTCCGCGGAGGCGCTGAAGAGCAACTGCCGCACCGCGCCGGGCACGTCCGCGCGCTGCATGAACTGCAGCTCAGGTGTCGCGACAGACGACCGCAGCCACGTGCCCGCACCACCACCCGCGTTCGCCGCCACACGCAGCTGCTGTGCTAGGGCCGCGCCCGAGGTCGCGCTGGGAGCCTCGAACTCGCTGCGGTGCAGAAATAACTCGCGATACTGTTGGTAGTGTTCGGCAAAGGTGCCGGACATGTTCAGCTGTGCCGCTGCTGACGCGTTCTCTGCGCTGTTCGTACCAGACGAGGCGACGAAGGCGCGCGAGAAGTCGTAGCTGGGTGCACTCGCGTTGGTGGCCAGTGCAGTGCCGCTGCCACTGTTGGTGGCATTGTTGCTGTTCTGGTTGTACCGCTCGCCGGCGCCGCTTCCTGTGGCGTACTGCCGATAAATGTGCTTCACGAAGTTCGATGTCTGTCGTCGTCGTCTGTGTACGTCCAGGCGCATGTGGCGTGTCAGGGCCACGCCTGAATCCTCTAACCAGGCGCCTGGCTGAGCACCTAAGGATAGGGCTTGTTGCTGCGTTTGTTGGTCTGGTGACTGTGAAGCGTATGAGAAAGACGACTCTTGTGTGGTTGGCGTCGGCTGGACGGCCTGGCGGTCGAGACAGTGAAAACTAGAAATGTAGCCGCGTCCGGGATCACCAAGTGTGTGCAGCGACTCGTACTGTGTCGAAACATCCGCAAGGTTGACGGAGACCGCCGCGCTAAGTTGATTGCCCATTCCTTCGGAAAGGAGGGGGGTAAAAAGGGTGGCGTAGGTGTGTACCCTCTATTTCAAGGCAGGTGTGAGAACGGCATGTCAAAGGGGAGGGGGGAGGAGAGGTGCAGTGGTAGTACGGTGGAGTGTTTTGAGTCACGGGCAAAATGGATCGTGGAGCGTGAGTGGGTAGCGTACGGCACAATGATAAAAAAAAAAACTGTAATTGCAGAAATCTGTGCACGTGAATGTGCACCCGCACAGAAACGCGTGTGAATGGGGGTGGTGGTTGCTCCACCGTGTGTCCTCTTCTCTGACTTCTTCCTTTACTTCGAGGCACCAGATACCAGGTCAGAGGATTAGAGGTTTTGCGTTTAGTTGACTTTTAAATGTTGTGCATGGCTGATTGGCGTCATGGTGCGTCATTTTTTTTTTTGTGGTTTTACTGATCGAACACAGAACAAACAGAGAACAGAACAGAAACGCAGAAGCACAAAGAGAAGGGGGAAAAAACATGATCGGCATCAACATGCAACGACAGCAATGGGCACGGCGAGGCAACAGCCCCACACCCATCCTCAACTTTCTCTTTGGCGTGCTCACTTTTTGGGGGGCACCTTCTTTCTGCTGTTGTGCAAAGAGAGCGAGGCAAGGGGGAGAAAACGAAATGGTTAAAAGAATGAAATGGCTCTGTGCCTTCGCACATGTTCATGTTTTCTTTTTCTTTTTCTTTTCTTTCTTTCTTTTTTTGCGGATCTGAATGCACATGTGTTTTGCTTTTCTTTCCATTTCTTTCCTCTTCACCCTATACGCTCCCATCATCGTCTCGACTCGTTACCACTCGGGCTTGTAGTAGGGACGCACCACCTGCGGCACCCACGCAAGGTTGCCGTTGGCCGCGCCAGGCCGCGCGCCGCCGCCACCGCCACCGCTGCCCACGATCGGGGCGGAATCGAACAGTGACATAATTTCCGACTCCGCCGCCCGCGAAGGACCGCCTTGCAGGAGATCATCCGTGTTCGCGTGCGGTTGTGCGGACGCCGGACCGGCGTCACTGCCCTGGAACAGAAAGCTAAAGTTGGAGGTCCCAGACGGCGCGACGGGTGGGGGCTGCGTGTGCGCGCGTAGTGCCGCACTGTACGGCCCCGCATTCGCGTGCGGCTGCGGGTAGAGCTGCGCCTCGGAGGCCGCTGACCGCATAGACGAGGGCGGGGCTCCCCAGACCGGTGCCGGTCCGTTCGGGTGCGCGCCAATCGGTGTTTCGTGGGCAAACAACTCCGAGACACTTGTGCGCGCGCCGTTGCCCGTCAGCGGGGCGGTGGCCGGCTGGGCTAGCAGAGTGCTGGGCATGTGGGCTGCCGCATTGGTAGGGGCGGGAGGGCTGCTGACGGGGGCCCCCCACATATCCTCCATGACCGGCGCAGGCACCTTCACGACAGGCACCGTCGTCGGCCGCGCAACGGTGGACAGCGCGCCGCTGTTGGGGCCCTCGTCGACAATCGGTGTTTCGAGGAAGCTCTTCAGAATCGTCTCAAACTGTGGGTGGTAGAACTGTTTGCGCTCGTACTTGGTGCGCAACAGGCGCTCGGCCGTGTGCGCGTCCGTGTAGGACTTGACCCGGGCGCCGTCAGGCATGTTGTGCTCGTACAACGTTCGGCCACGTGCGTTGCCGACGCGCTCAATGAAGTCAAGCATAGAGGGCTCCCAGACGTCCATGTTCGTCGACTTGACCTTGGAGATGTGCACGCCCATGGAGCGGTGGATGCCAGCGCAGCGGAGACAAAAGAAGATGCCGAGGTTTGTGCTGGCCCAGCGCGGCTGACGCGAGTCGCAGTCGAAGCAGACGCGGTTCTCCGGGCGACGGAGCATCACCTCGAAGCGGCGTTGCTGAGCCGCTGGGGTGCCGCCCGAGGACGACGCGGATTGCGAATAGTGGGTCATATCTCAGTCTCTAGCTCTCTCTCTCTCTCACTCTGTCTTTTTTCTCGCTATCACGTCTTCGTCCTTTCTTTCAAAAAAAATTTGAAGGGGAAAGAGGAGATCGACAGAATGAGAGAAAAAAGAAACAGTCAAGAACAGAAGAAGAGTCACTCGGCCAGCACGAAAAAAAATTGGGAAAATGGACGAGAACAGTAGACAGTGAGACAAAAAAAAAACAGAGAAAAGGAAGGAGAAGCACAGGGAGAGGGACAGACTCAGCGCAAATGGAATTCAGCCAGTCCAGAAACGATCAATGTATAGGAAATTGCTTCGTGAACAAAACAAAAAAAAACAAAAAATGGAAAGAAAATAAAAAAAGAGAGTAAGAGGGAGTAAGAGGGAGTGATATCACCTAGTGTATTTTTCCTTTTTGATGTGTGCGTTTGTGTGTGGCAGGGGAAGGGGAAGGGAGAGGATGAGATGACGGAAAGATCTTTGCGTCAACATACACAAGCCGCAATCCGACGCATCCACCGATGACCTCGTGTCAGGGAAAAACTCTGATGACCACGGGGAGTCCCTTTTGTGAGCTCCGATGACATGATGAGCTTTTTAAAAGCTTGTTTGAACGAGAGCCTTCGCACTCAACTTTTGAATCACGTGTGGTCGCAAGACTCCCTGGGACAGATGTATGTCCACACAGTCTTGTCAACCATCGTGTGCTGTTTTGTTTCTTTTGTTTTGCAGTTGTAGTGGTCGCATCTCATTCCCCTCACAGGGAGGGGGGATCCTCTCGTGTACGCACAAGGTATTGCTTTGACAGGCACGACCCGCACGCACGCACGCCTGCCAGACATGGCGGGTCTTACCAGTCATCGCTGTCACGACGCCCCCTTCCGCGTCCACGTCCACGTCCACGTCCACGTCCACGTCCACGACCGCGTGCGCCGGCAGGCAGCCGAAGATTGCCCCTCCGCCCGCGCACCTCCTCGCAGAGTGCGCTGAGCCCCGGGTGGCAAAACAGACAGGCGACGAGGCGATCCTTGCGGTTCGGCAGCGGGCTCTTGCCATCGGGGAACATGATGTCGATCAAGTTGGCGCCGCAGTCCGGGCACTCCTCGGAGCTGGCGTGGATGCGCTGGGCGGTGGGCGGGAGCATGATCATCATGGTGCACTGGTTGCAGCAGACCTTCCACTTGCCAGCGGTGCGCGGCACAAACGCCATGCAGCCGCGGCACTGGGCGTCAATGCAATCGCAGATGTAGTTGGTGGCGAGGGAGTGCTCGCAGGTGGGATGCTTGCACTCGTCGCAGCCCATGTGGAAGAGCTCGCGCTTGTCGGCGTCCTCGAAAGGCGGGTTGTTGTAACAGTGCGGGCAAATGGGGAACGACTTGCCGCCGTCAATATGACAGACAAGCAACTCGAACCCGTCAATGGGACACTGGAGGCCCATGTACACCTTGATGGAGCCACCTTGAGGGAGGGCGAGAGTGATATCGCAGTAGGGGCAGTACAGGCGCTGGGGACGCGTGTCCAAGTGCTTCAGGTAACGCATGCACGTCCCGCAGCGGGAGATGGGCTTGCCCGTGGAGGCGATGGCGGAGAACGAGGCACCCATCAGGCCATCGTACACGTCAATGTGTGCCTTGAAGAACTTGAACTTGTCAAAGAAGAGGTCGAGCGAGTACTGCAGGACATCGCTCAGCTGCGCACGACCCTCGGCGATGTGCGTCACGTACTCCTCTACGCGACTGCGGACCAGAGGCAGCACCAGCTCGGGGTCGATCGCCTTGATACCGTGGATGAGCACAATGCCGAGCTTGGTGGGCTTCATCACACGTCCCGGCTGCACGCTGCAGTAGCCACGCTCGACAATGTTGTTGACGTGCGTCGCAATCGAGGCATCCGTGCCGATGCCGTTCTTCTCCATGAGGCCAATCAGGTCAGCCTCCGTCAAGTACCCGGGCGGCTGCGTCTGCCCCGCTTGAAGTCGCACGTCAGAAATGAGAAAGTCATCGCCCGTCTCGACCGAAGTGGGGATCTTGTCGTCCTCCACGCGCAGGTGCGGCATAATTTCGGTGAAACCGGGGTCCTCCACCACACGACCGGTGACGGAGAAGATCTCCTCGCCGAGCTGAATGGTGATCTTCGTGCGCAGCAGCCGGCAGTCGGGTGCGACAGTGGCGATGAAGTGTCGACAGACGTACTCGTACACACGCCACTCATCCCCGCTCAGCTCGCCCGGAGAGGCCGCGCGCATCGGTGTGATGGGCGGATGGTCACCGGCGTCCTTGCCAGCCTTGGGACGCACGTGGCCATCGCGCAGCAGCGAAGAGACAAAGCGGCCCCACACCGGGTGCGACGCGTGCGGCTCGAGCGCCCCGCGCAGATTAAAGGACGGCGGGTACGCAGTGGACTCTGTACGCGGGTACGAGATGTAGCCGCGGATGTACAAGTTCTCGGCCAGGCTCATCGCGAAGTGGGGTCCAATGCCCAGCGAGCGGCTCGCGACCTTCATCAGCTCCACCGTGTTCAAGCCGGTGGGGCGAGGACGGGCCTCGGTGCCCACAGACACGTTCGTCACCTTGGCCATTTTACCTTGGGCCAGCATCTTCTGCATGACTAAGCGGCCGAGGGTCTCGTCGAACACACGCCCGCGCTCCCACTCAAACTGGATGTTCTTGCCGGCGCGGTTGGCCACTGGCACGATGCGCCAGAAGTTCTCTGGTTTGAAGTTCAGAATCTCGTCGTGACGCTTCACGCAGAAGCCGAGCGTGGGGGTCTGGCACGGGCCGTAGCTGACCACGCTGGCATCCAGATCGCCGTACTTGCCCTGGAAGTACTTGGTCTGAAAACGGGTGAAGGCCACGCCCACCTTGAGATCGAGCTCCTGGCGGCACGTGACGGCATCGCTGACGCACTTGTTCGGCTTGCCCAAGTTGTTGTAGGCGTGTCCAATCTCCTCCTGCGTGACGGCCGAGAAGAACGCGCGGAAGATGCGGTCCTGTCGGTAGATCTGCCGCTGCACCACCTGCATCACCTCGAAGCAAATGTTTTCGCCTTCGCGATCGCAATCGAGCCAGAGCACGAGCGTGTCGCAGCCCTGCGCCTCGTTGATCAAGTGATGCGTCACCTTGCCAGAATTGTCCTTCCACACAATCGGTGCGGTGAAGAGCTCGTCCTCGTCCGTCTTGTCCCAGTTTTGGTGCTGCGAGGTGAAGTCGCACGAGAAGACGTGGCCAGTCACGCTGGTGACCTTCACAAATGCCGGCGTGCCCATGAAGGTGCTGTTGTACTCGTACACGGGCAACGCGCGCTGCCTCTTGGCTGCTTGACCGCGAGAAAGGTGGTGGGCGATGCTCTCTGCCAGCGAGGGCTTCTCTGCCACCATGAGCACGTTGCACACCATGGTGTGTATCACGTCTCCGTTCGCAAGTGTACGCACGTGCAGTCGCTAATGAGGAATGATTGAGTGCCAGTCAGGCGGTAGGTGAGAGTACGTAGTGTTTCCTTTCTTTTTTTTTTTTGATACTACTCCTTTTTTGTTGTTGTTGCTATTGCACGTGTTTTGATGTAGTGTGGAAAAGAAGGAAGGAAGGTGCATAAGTGGCATAAGGTGCATGCGCAAAGGCAAAGGCTAAGGGGTAATAAGCCTTGTGGCGGATTTGTGTGAGCGACGGGCAGCAGTGCGTGCATCGGGTTGTTTATTTGTTTACTTTTGCGAGATGAAGTAGCAGATGAAAGCAGAATCCAAAATTCAGATGAAAACAGAAAGAGAGAAGAGTGGGGACGACCTGTTCTGAGTGCGCGACGAGCGCCATTTGTGTCGTTTTGATGGTTGCACGGCTTCCTAACCCACGTCTTTTTTTTTGTATTTTTTTGGTGGGGTCTACTCGGTGTCATTCTCAGTGCGGGCAGACTTGGCAGGCGGCAGATGAGTAGTGTCGAGGCACGTGCCCGCCGTCGCATCCTCACCCTCCGAGAGCGCGCGCAGAATGGTCTTGCGCAGGTAGCGCACGAACATCGACAAGCTCGGCATCTCCGTGGTCTGCATGAAAGCATCCATGTGCGGCTGGTTGGCTTGGCAGAGGCCGTAGGCAAGGAAGGGCAGCTTCTTCAGCGTCCGCCCGTTCAAGCCCTGCGAGACGTGGGCGAGCAGCGCCACTTCTTCATAGACAGCGCGCGCGTCCTTGACCTGCATGGTGTCCTCCTCCTCCGGCATCGAATCGTCCAGACGTCCCTCTCCGGGGGATACCGTGATTTGGAGAAGGTCCTTCTTGATGAGCTCCTTGACACTCGCGCGCAGCATCGCGTGGCGGGCCTCAAAGCCCGGAGGACCGACGTGGACTTTGAGATCGGCCCGGTCTGCAAAGGCCGGGTCCACGGCGTCGGTTAAGTTGCTCGTCGTCAACACCAGCACATTCCGGTAGCGCTGCAGGGCATCAATTTGGGTCAGGAGCGCGTTGACCACGCGAATCGCGTCGGAGGGCTCGTTGCCGCGCATGGCGGCCTGCCGTGTGGCGGCCAGGCTCTCCACCTCGTCGAGCAGCACGCAGACCAGGCAGGACGGGTCCGCGGCCAGCTGACGGATGCCCTCGAAGAGCTGCGTCACCTGCTTGCCACTCTCGCTGAACCAGCGGCTGAAGAGGCTGTGCGCGTTCACCTCGATCAACTTCGCGCGCGGAAACGAGGTGAACTGCAGGCGCACGGCCAGCTTCTGCGCGAGGGCCTTGGCGAGGGACGTCTTGCCGGTGCCGGGAGGTCCGTGAAAGAGCAGCATGCGGTTCCACGTAATCAAGTTAGGATCAACGCCGCTCTGCGAGAAGCGCAGCGCGGTCATGACGTACTGCAGCAGCTGCCGCTTGAGTGCAGCCGAGGCGTCCAAGCCCTCGCCGTAGTAGAGCGACTCCCACAGCCCATCGAGGCTGGCGTGTGGAAGCGAAAGAGATGTGCAGCAGGGCAAGCGGGCCGCGAAGCCGTTGGTGCCTGACGCGTCTTCTTCATCGTCCGCCGCACCAGACTCTTTGCCCGTCGTGTATAGCGGCACTGCGCCACCAGAAGCAGCTGCAGGAGTGGCTGTCTGTGTGCGTTGCAGTCCGTTCAAGTGGTAAAAGACAAAGATGTAGTCGCATAGGGGACCAGAGACACGCGTTGCCTCTGCGGGTGAGTTCCCCGTGTTGCTTTGCTCGGTGCTGTCGCGCGTGGAGGACGCTGGTGCGTGCGCGGTGCTGTCCTCGTTCGTCAGCGGTGTCACGGAGTCGGGCAAGATTGGCGACGCCGGGCACAGATCGCACACGCGCAGGCTGTCGATCTCATTGGTCAGCCACGCGAGGCTGCCAGTGAGAGGAATGATGGCACCAGGGAACAGGCCGTTCACTTGCACGTAGCTGTGCACGACCTTCTCCAGTACCAGCGCGAGCGTGGGCCAATCCTCCAGTTGTGCGGTCGTGGCGACCTCGAGAACCACCGAGATGGGCATGATGCGCAGAAATGAGTGATTGATTTCCCCTTTCGGAAGTTCGTGCGGGAGATCTGTTTATTCTAGTTTTTATCCTACAAATTGTCTGGATTCTGTTGTCAAAAAAAAGGCTTTCAACGGGTGCCAATCTATATCTAACCAGGTGAAGAAAAAAAAGGTGTGCGTAGAGGCTGTTGGCTAGAGCTTTGAAGAGAGAAGAAGGAAAAGAGTAAAACGGATATGTCGAGTTGTGGGGGACAAATGTATGCCAATGAAGATGTGCGGTTGGGTGACACAAGCAAGAAAGTGTCACGGGGTGCAATGGAGAAAAAGCAAAACAAAAACGTGAAGGGAGAAGGTTGTGTTCGACAGACAGCATGTCAGCTGTCGCGCCGCACTTCAATTGGTGTTTCGGCTGGTAAACGACGACGGACGGAGGGGGGAAGACAACACGATGCGTTGTGTAGACTGTGTCTAGTTGTTTGTACAGTTTCGGTGTTTGTGTGTGTGTGTGTGAAGAATGCACCTTCTCATCATACGAGGGGTGCAACAACAAAAATTACGGAAAAAACAGAAAAAACAAGGGCACAAGGCGGCGCACGTATTTCTTCGAGGAGGAGGATTCCCTCGTTCCTTTACACTTCAGCCTTCCCGTGCTGTTGTTTGTTTTTTCTTCTTTTTCCTTTCCTTTCCGCATCACGATGGGGCATCCACAAATTCTCTGTTTTGTTTCTCGTGCTTGTGTGCCTCTGATCTCGTGAGGACTCACGATGGCGTGGCCGTTTGCAGAGACAAATGACCTGCCGACTGCACGGCCCAGTTGTAGCTTTGCCAGCACGCGTCCCTCGCGGCAGGCGTGGTGGCGCTGCCCGAGGCACGCGCTGTCATGGCGTGAATCTGGCGCCAAAAGAAAGCACTCTCCACAAACAGCACAGGCAGTGCTTCGAGGAACAGACAGACGTCCTGACACACCACCGGCGACGATGATTGCGCGGTGGCATTGACAAACGCCAGAAGAGGCTCACGCAGCACGTCGGTGAGCTCGTCGCGCTGGATGTCTGGCACGCCGCGGCACGCCACAAGCACACGAGCCCAATCGCGCAACGAGAGATGCGCCACGAGCGCGTCGCCGGTGTCGTCTTCACTCGCGTCGTCGTCGTTTCCACCGTAGATCAACGTGGCGATGAGCTGGCCAAAGACCTCGCTGTCAGCACACCCCAGTGCCGCGCCACACGCCAGCGCATGTGACCACGCCTCAGCTAGTAGTTGTCGCACGTCACCCGTCGTCGACAAGCCGGCTTCACTTGACACCGTGCACACCATCGCGGCCTCGCGGCTGAGCAGGCGACGCGACAGAGCCAGCCAGGCACCGCGCAGGGCGGGCGGTGGGCTACGTCCGCTGGGCACGCTGGCCAGTCGCGCATTCCCCACACCCAACCTCGGCTCTGCCTGCGTGAACGAGGATGAAGACGCGGACGCCGACGCGGGCACGGGCACGGCAGGGGCGGCGGAGGTCATGAGCACCATCGGCACCTCCACCGCGGCGGCCTCCTCGGCCTGGCGGTCGGCCTGAGCATCGTGCAAGGACTCAAATTCGTAGGCAGCCACCGTCATGGCCGCCAGCGCGCGCACCACTTCGACCAGAGACAACTGGTCGCGCGCCTCGCGCAGGTGCTGGGCCACGGGCAGCAGGCACGTACTCGTGCGTGGCGCGACCAGAGCAGCGGTGAGGAACAGGTTCACCTGGCGCGCGGCCACACGGCGATCCTCAGTGAGCCGGTGCAGGACCTGCGCACACTGCGCACTCACCTCCTGCGCCACAGCACGTGGCACAAGGTCGCTGTCCCGCAGTACGGACACCGCGACGAGCAGCGCGACAACAGAACGCGTGGAGAGCGCCGCGCCGACGCTGTGGGCGTGCACACTCGCCAGGGCCTCCAGCGATGGCGGAAGCCACATGGCACACACGGCGATGGCCGCACGTCGGAGGAGCGCGGGGTCCCTCATCAAGGTTGCCTCTTGCAACCACTCAGACAGCCGGCGTTCATCGTCGTGGTGGTCGGTTGCCACAGTGGTGGTGGTGGTGGGGCTGTCCGCGGAGGAGCTCAGCGCCTCTGCGAGGCATTGGCTGACGGTGGCCTCCAGCGTGGGTGCAGCGTCATCAGCCGCCACCTCCTTGTCCACATCCGCCCGTTTGGGCAGCACACGGCTGGCCCACAAGCGCGTCGGCGAGAGGGGCGGCAGCCGCGGTGTGCGTGTGCCGCTGCTGTCCGTCGCCGCCTCCATGCCGCGGCCTGTGCCGGGGTTATTCAGCGTCTCGTCCGTGAGCCCATCCGCCTCCTTTGAGGCGTCATCATCCACGGCGGTCGACAGCCTCAGCCGCTGCGTGGCCATCGCCAGTGACAGCAGCGCATCGGAGGCCAGTCGATGGGCTCCGTGAGCATACGTGGAGGAGGACGGCTTGGCACGCTGCAGATCAAAGAGAACGCGCAGAAGGAGCAGGTACAATGTTTGCTCTCCAGCGACAGAGCGCGCCGTGGCCGCTGGGAGGGGGTACGTCTGAAAGAACGTGGCGAGCACGTACAGGCGTGCATAGCCCCGTAAGAATTCTTTCATGCCGTCCTCCTCGGCGAACGCAAACGCGTTCAGTCCGGTGAAGCCAAAAATGGACGCGGAGTTGTTCATCTCCGAGGTCGAGGCGATGGCACCCGACGGAGATGCCAGGGCCGCCTCTGCGAGCTCGCTCTGCATCAGCTCGTGCTGCAAGAAGCGGAGCAGCTGCTGCGTCGTGCGCCGCGCCGTCTCCGGCGCCTGAGGCACATCCGCACTCGCCGTGCTGCGGTCGCCAGGCGGCGACAGGTGCGCGCAGAACACGAGCTCGGTGCCGTCGCTCCGGTCGAGGTACAGGCCCTGCCAGCCGCCGTTGGTGGGGTCCAGAAAGACCGTGTTGCGGTGCAGCACGAGCCCGCTCGTCAGCCGCACAGAGCGGCGGAGTCGAAAGGCGTCTTGAAAGGCGCGGCACCAGCTCTCAAAGGACGGCACGCGACTCTCTCCCTCTTCACCTTGAGCAACTGGCGCACCACACGGACTAGTAGCGGAGAGGAAAAACTGGCGTGGATCGGCGAACCGTGCATGGCCACTCACGTGTGCCCCCTCGATGGTGGACGGCCACACGCCAGGCTGGAGTGAGACGACAGAGATGAGTCCGAGCACAATCGCGTTGAGCCAGAGCGACAAGGGCACCCGTCGCATCGCCGCACCCGTGGTCTCTGGCGCGTCCTCATTGAGCTGCATGGCGCGGTCAAGCTGTGCGAGCAGCACCCGCTCCATGCGCGCAACGCTGTCCTCCACCTGTGCCGGTCGCACAGCGCTTGTCGTGCCGTGGTGGCCGCGTAGGCCCTTGTTGTGCGCGTTCTGTGAGGCCTCGTTGCACACGGCCTGGGCCATCAGCGCAAACACGGACTCGCTTGGGTGAGATCGAGAGGACGACGCGGAGGCATGGTGGTGCGTCGCGCGCGGAGTCGCCGTTCGTGTCAGTTGCAGACCAGCACGTGTGTGCAAGTGGACGAGCACATCGAGCACCGTCTGCAATTCATCGAGTGTCAACGCAGAGGCGGTGGCCTCATCGAGCAAGAGCGGCGCCAAGCCTTCGTAGACCCGCGCGGCATTCACCGGGAAGACCGCGTGTACACCGCTCATCTCGCTCTCCCATAGCCTCTCGTGCCACTGCCGCAGTATCGGCTGCGTGATCTCGACCGGCTTGACGAGTCGACGACGACGGGCGGCCTGCTCACGCTGCCAGCGCCGCACACGCACATCCGCGCGGAGGGCAGGCGTCAGAAGGTGGTTGCCGAGTACGGTGGACATAGTCGTCGTCGCGGAGGCCAAGGTGTCTCTCGCTTCCGCCTTTTCTTGCGGAGGCGCGGTGCCAGATGCACGCTCGCGGGCATCGAGTGCGTCTACGAGTGCCATCAGGGCGGCCTCCGCCTTCGACTCGGTGCGATCCACAGGTGCCGTCGTCGTCGCCGCCGCATCCGGCTGAGGGGACGGCGGCAGTGGTTGTTGGAGGTACGCGCGCAGGCAGCGCTCGAACTGCGGTCCCAGCTCACGGTGCGCGGCGGAGAGCGTTGGTGGGGACGCAGAACCGTCTGCCGGGGACGCGGGTGCGGAAGTTGAGGCTGTGACCGTGCCGTGCTGAACTTCCAAAAGAAGCGCGGCCAAGGACGCGAGATGCAGGAGGTGTGTGGTGGAGAGTCGCGTCTGTGCGGCCGTCGCCGTCTCCGCCGAGTCAGCCGGGGTGACCGGTGTGGCGGAGGCTGGTGTGTGCGCGGTGGGTGTCTCGAGGGTGAGAGGCTGTTCAGCACACGCAGTCGCCTGTCCAGTGGCCTCTGACAAACTCTCCACCAGAAACTGCGCGAGTACGTTCTGCAAGTTCGGAGACGCGAGCAGTTGTGCGCGCACAGGTGCCACGTTCTGCCAGACATCCTCATCGCCGTGTACCGACGACGCCTTGTACGGTGGTGGGTTCGCCCCGAGCAGCACCAGACAGAGTGGCGCCACAGCGCGGAGGTAGGCCTCCCACAGCCACGCCGCCCTCTTGCGCGCCATCGCCGACCACAAGGCCGCGAGATCCGCGCCACGCAAACTGAGAAACACGTGGCGCGACAGGGCCCCAGGGACACGTGCCTGTCGCGCCAGCTCTACACGCACCGCCTCGCGCTGTGCTGCGGCACGCGCGCTCTCGGTGGGGGCGGCGTCGTTGGGGCCGGCGAAGAGGAGCGTGCACGGCTGCGGCAAGGTGCTGACGCGCTCGCTCATGAAGCGGTCGGCGTCGAGCACGTAGACGCACAGCGCACTCACCGTGCGGAGGTAGACGGAATGGCTGCGCAACAGGTGCGGGGCCAGCAGTACACGCTCTGCTGCCCCGCTCAACGCATGGACGGGTCCTTGAGGCACTTCCTGGGCAGAGAACAAAACGTAGAGAAGATCGTAGGCGAGTCGCTGCCGGGCCTCGCTGCTGTTCAGAACGGCGAGAAGCTCCTTCAGAGGTGGTGGCGGTGCGGCGGCCGTGGACCGGTCAAGCGCGCGATCGACAATGTTCGAGTCCTCGTCCAAGCAGTTGGGCCAGCACAGAAGGCGCAGCAACTGGACGCACGGCAGCTCACCTTCCAGAGGGGCGGCCGCCGTGGTCGCTTGCACAGCGGCAGTCGTGGTCCGTGCCTCGCTGGGTTTCATCGATGCAGCCGCGGTCGAGCTGGGCAGCACTGTGGAGAGCTGAAGGAAGGTGAGCCAGCGTGCCAGCGGCAGACAGACGGTGTCACGCACGGTCGCGAACCACGGCAGCGTGCACACGCGGAACACGGCCGCGCGGTCCGCACTGCTGAGTGCGGCCGTGGGCCACAGCGGCAGAAGTGCGCGCAGCAAGAGCATCAGCAGCACATCGAAGACATGCATGGAGACCGCTGCCCCCGCCGTCTCGTCCACATGCGCATCGGCGTGATCCTCAACGATGTCCACGGTCGTCTCATCAACCTTGGGGACGAGGTTGTAGATGGCCTGCGCGTGCGCCAAGACCTGCTGCGAGGCGGCCAAGCGCTGCTTGGCAAGCTGAATGCGGTCGCTGCTAGGGGCAGTGTCGGCAAGATGGCGCTGCTGTGTCTGCAGCGTCCGGAGCGTACCGCGCGCGTCCCGAATGTTGTCCAAATGAACCATGAACGACGCACTCGCGCGCGTTGCCGCATCACTCTCGCTCTGTGCGGTGTTGGCGGAGGTCGATGCGCTGGTCAGGACCTGCTCGTCCTTGAGCCACTTGAAGAAGGTCACGGTATTCATCAGCTGGACAAGGTCGTGCGCGCGTTCGCGGCGCCACGCCTCGCGCGCAGCCGGCGACGTCAGCGCCGCGTCCACTTGTGCCCGGGGCGGCTGTCCAGCTGGCGCAGCAGAGCTCCCGCTGCGCACGCTCGAGGGTGTGAGCCAGAGGGCCTGCAGTGCATCGTGGAATGGCCAGTAGTAGCACGCCGGCTCATCGCGCTCGTCGTGCGTTGTGTGCGCGGCGGTGGGACGCTGTGTCAGCGGAGCCACAAAGCATTCCTCGATAACGCGTCCAGCATGCCGTGAGAGAGCGTCCGCCGTGCCGTCCTCCTCCGACTTCAGCGGCGGTGTGTTCTCGAGTCGACCGAGGAGCTCAAAGAACTCCGAGGCCGCCAGTGTGGGGACGTGTATAGGGGAGACCAGTGCGCTACAGAGCGGTGCCTCCGGTGTGGACAGCGCGAGGCGGAAGCTGCACTGCTGAACGCTGTCATTGGCTCCCGACGTCGTGGAGTCGAAAAAGACGCGCAGGGCGGACACCTCCGAGGCTGCGGCCGCGCTAGCCTCGGCGTCACACTGGTCACGCGCACGAGCCTCCGAGAGAAGGTTGTCAAGGGTCTCGCGCACCACCGCCAGGCACACATGCGAAAACGCCTCCACTACACGTTCGTCCTTGTTCAGCGCGGCGTAGTTCTGGCGAGTGGTTTCGTGCGTGCGGAGAAGGTGCTCCAGCGTGTGTTTGCCCACTGCGCTGATGGACGTGGGGCGAGCCACATCCTTCTTTGCGTTGTCCGGCATATTTCTCTGTGCAGGGGTTTGCTCAGACTGTGGCCGCCTCCGCTCCGCGCTCGTTTGAGGATGGGATCGCGACGGAGACTGTCGCTGCTGCCCCTGTGAACGGCCATGATTCTGATTGTGATTCTGATTGCGGTTGTGCTTGTGAGTGTGGTGAGACGACGACTGTTTTTGTGTACGCCGACGAGGCGACGTGCCGCTTGAAAAGTCCGTGTGCACCTCCTCCGTGGCGGCGCTCGAGGCCCCAGTTACACGGCTCTGTCCTTCCGCGCCGCGCCGATGCTGAAAGGTGCGGCGCTGCTTGGGTGCGCTGTCGGCTCTCGACGGTGGCGAGGTCCCTTGCGGAGAGCCGGCGCTCGCGCCGCGTCGTGGTGGCGACGGTTGCAGAGGGGCGACAGAGAAGAAGCGGCGCACCTCCGTCGTCGCCGGACGCGGCAGGAGAGCGGCCCAAGAAAAGGTGAGTGGGTGAACGGCGCGCAGAGCACGACGCAGCGCCACGGCGCGCACAGTGATGCCACGGCGCGCCGCCTCGGTCTCACACGGACGTACGCGCACGTGCCTGTCCGTGCCAAGTACACTGGTGACAACCTGCAGAGCGGGACCGTGACGCTGGCGTGTGAACATGGGCATTTCCCCCTATTCTTTTCTGTGCCTCGACGTGCGTCTTCTGCTCTGTGAGAAATAGAAGAAAAAAAAGAAGTAAAAAAGGGGGGCACGTATATGGTTTTTCCTCCAACGCGTCAATCTGTGATTTTTTGTCTACAATGAAAAATATTAGTGTTAGTCTCGGTGTGTACGCCCTGCACTCTCAACGTCAAGCCTCCACACCGTGCCAAAGCAAAATGGGTACTCTTTGTCTGCGGCTCCGCCGTTGCAGCTGTTAATTGTGTGTTTCGTTGGCGGTCACCTCCTTTCTTCCTGTGTGTGAATGAGTGCATCATGAAAAAAAAAATGAAAATGAGTGGGAAGGAGGACATGGGAGTACATTTGAATCGTAGGTGTGTGTAGGTGGGCCTGTTCGCCTGGTATTGGGGAAGATAATCAACTTCTTTGGTACTGCAGGGACTGTGCTGAAGGGCCACTCGTTTATTTTTTCTCGTCGTGCACAGTCCTTCGCGGAATTCTGTGATGACGCGTGAGAAAAAAAAAAGATGGACGAGGTCAGGCATCAGGAGGAACTCAACGTGCGCACTGAAACAAAAAAAGACCTCCAGTGTTCTTCCCCCACTGCGTGCGAGCTGGTGAGGGAGTTCACCGAACTTGCATGCGCCGTGCGCTCCGTTGCTCACATACGTGGTTGATGTTGTTGTTTTAAAGACTGCTGTTTCAACAAGTTGCCAACACGAAAATTCATTGGCACCAGGAGCGGATGTTGCCACTCGCGAGAAACCACCACCTCTTCATAACTCTGTGCCAGAGAGCTTGCACAAGCATCTGTGTAAATATGTGTGTGTGTGTACTGTATTGCCCTGTGTCTGGCTCACTCCGGTTGTTGTGATTTGTTTGTTTGTTTGTTTGTTTGTTTGTGTTTAATCAGATCAGGGCGATGCACAGTGCTGTGTGCCCTTTTGCTTGGCGGTGACAAGCGTCTATGGGCCATCCTTGCCCTTCTCCCAAAACTTAGCGAAGTACGCCCACGAGTTCAGCAACAGTGCCACAGCCTTGCCCTCCGCCGTGTTGATCTGCTCCTCCGTCAGCGAGTTCAGCGCGAGCCATGCATCACCCTCCAGCGCCTTCTTGCTGCCGCTCGACTGCTGATGCGCGCGCTTGAGTCCATTGACCCGCATGGCCACGTCGAGCGCGCTGCCGGCGTTGGAGGCCGCATTGTGGGCCGCCGTCGCGCCGGCTGGGCTTGCCTCTGCAGACGTTGAAGAAGCCGTGGCGGCCGCTGCAGCGGCGGCGGCGGCGACTTGCTTCTCAACATTCAGTGGCGCTGCGGCGCCTGTCGTCGGAGAGGCGGGGGATGGCTCGGTGCTGGTGATACGCGCGCAGACGACGCGCGTGCACGTGAACATGGCGCGGGCGGGAGTCGTGCACGCCGCGGCACTAAAGGACAGAGGTGCTGCAGTGACCAGACGCGCGGCCACGCAGTGGGTCGGCACACGGCGAAGGAGTGCGGACATGAGACGTTCTGTATGAATAGGAGAGGAAAATAGAGAGAGAGAGAGATAAAAAAAAAGGGAAAAAGTGCGATCAACGCCAATATATTACGACTAGTGGTTTAGAAGACACCGTGCCCTACAGTATAGAAAAATATGATGAGAAAATGAGTCCCAAAAAGAAAAAACAGGCCACAAGACACTGTTTACGAGTGCGCGTCTGACGAAGTGGGAGTACTGTTCCTTCTTTATAAGGGAGCATTATGTTGTGTTGATATTTTTATGTTGGCGGTGAGAAGAGAGACAATATTGGTAGAGAAAGCAGTGGTGAATTAGAACGACGGGACTGTGACAGCAGAAATGAATAAAATTACGCTGGCTAGCCTCAGTCATTTTGTAGCCGCGAACCTGGCAAGTACACCGCGGTGTGCTTCCCAGTGCGTGTGGGAGAAAGGCGCACAGAATTCTGCCAACGGAATGGCATGTGTCGAGTGAGCATGTACTAACCATCTGACAATTGGCGAGTCCAGCCCAAGCATGTGCGGAGTTACACAACTAGGTTTGTGTGGCTGTGATTTTTGATGTTTGATTCATTCTGCAGTATTTGTGCGGACTAGAACGCACCTCGAATCACCGAACAAAAAAAAATACGCAGCGAACAATATCACACAGGCAAAAAGACACCAGTTTTAGGATCTGCAAAATAGCAAAGAGAAAAAAAAAAGGAAGAACGAAAAGAGAATGCGGACGACATCATCAAAAGAGTGCGACAATGACCTCGAGATATTTCCATCAGTTCGGACTTGCCAATCTTACTTTTTTTTTTCGTTTTGAAACCAGTGGCTCAGACTGTGTAGCATGACACAGATATAGCCGAAAAGAAAAATAAACTGTACGCAATAGACATTCACAGTGCGATGCTGAACGCACCGATCTGATAGTCTCGTGTTGTTCATGAGACTTTCAAACAGCGCATTCAGCTTTCCAGTGCGCTGACAATCTTTCAACAAATGGCAACGCGCGTGTGATGTTTTTGTTTGCTTGTTTTTTGTTCTTTATGTGTTTTTTTCTTCCGTCCGGTGACTGTGTATTTGTGAGTTTGTGTTTTCTGTTTTTATTTTCGTTTTCTCCTCTCTATGATGTCTCTCAGCAAGACGATGAGCACGCAACAACAAAAAAGAAAAAAGCGTGCACTGCAGACGAATAACACTGCAAAAAAAAAAAATGGACAAAAATCAACGTGGGGGACAGACAGACACATGTCCACCGTTGGCGATCATCTATATGGAGGAATAGCAGGCCAGCAGTTGCACCTTCCTGGTCCATCCCGCTCTTCCTTCCTTGTTTGTGTGTGAAAGTGTGTGTTTGCCACCCACGATTCTGTGTCCCTCCAGATCGCTCTATGGTCGCCTTTTAATTTTTTTTCCAGGCGTTTGTGTTCTGCGCTGCGCGGAAAGTTACGCGTAGGACTCGATGCAGCGAATAATGTCGTCGCACTCAGCGCGAAGGTTCTTGGCGAGGGCCAGGCGGCTCTCCTCGATGGCACCGATAATCGGCATGAACTCGGTGATGCGCACAACGGACATGCGCAGGCGGTCGGTCTCCTCGCCAGTCATGGGGTTCGCGTTGCTCTCCTCCTTCACGCGCAGACGCATCAGCACAGGGCGGTTCATGCGCCCGTTGGTCAGCTTCGTGATGTACATGGGGTCCTCCTCCGCGCGGCGCTTCAGCTCGGACGCCTTCATGCCAAAGAACTCCTCGCCAGCCTCGTTGAAGAGAGTCAGCCACACCTGGGACACGTTGTCGGTGACTTGGATGGAGATGAGGTAGCGCTGCTGGGGCTCCACCAAAGCATCGCACTTCTCGCAGCGGTAGCGGTCCCCCTGGGCCCCCTCCGGCATCACCTTCTTGTTGCACGTCGGGCACGCGTCGTACCACTGCGCGTCCTGCTTCATGTAAATCGGCGTGCAGCGGACATCAACGTAGTCGGGCTTCATGCCGCGGCCCACGCCCTCCTTGTTGATCTCCTCGAGGTACATGCGGCCCTTGTTGTTTTCGCTGGGGCCCGTGCTGCCGCGCATGCCTTGCACCGTGAGCGACTCGACGTTGCGGCCGCCGGTGGAGACGTACCAGTCGGAAAGCTTCTTGACATCCACGAGACCGCTGGGGTTGGCCTCAACCTTGGTCTGGTACGTGGACGAGAGGCTCACGCCGTCAAAGCTGCCCACCTTCACCTGGCGGAGGGACACGACGGTGCCGACCTCGTTACCCCAGTCGCGCGCCTCATCGTTCCAAAAGGTGATGTCAATGGCGGCGGTGGAGTCGGCGATCTTGACGTTGCGCTTCAGCAGCTCGCGGCCGGTGGTGCGCTGGGTGATGGAGCTGACGGGGTCCACGTGCAGGACCACGCCGAGCACATCCACCAGCGAGCCCACCTCGCGCTGCTTGAGGATCTCGATCGGAAGGAAGTCATATCGCTGCATAGGCACGCGGTCGGCGAACTGGTCGCGAGCGGGCATAATCTCCGAGTTGCGGTCAAACGTGAGCTCGTAGTCGTTGTTCACGTTGCTGAAGCGACGGTTGGCGTTCTTGACCTGGCCGCCAGAGAAGTAGTAGACCTGGCCATTGACGAGGAGCGGCTCGAACGCATCGACGGCATCGTTGAACACCGTCGCCCGAATCGCCGCCGATTCGTCGATGAGCGTGAAAGAAAAGAGCTTGCCGGTCGAGTTGGGCTTGGACCACGTGCGCACGTCCGTCTTGTCCGTCACGCGCGCGCGGATGTACCACTTGCCACCCAGAAAAGGGGTGAGCGAGTCGATGGGCTGGATCTTGTTGGGAGCGGGCTGCATGATGCGTGTGTGTGTGTGTGTGTGTGTGTGTGTGTGGGTGGGTGGGTGGGTAGCGGAGTGCTGGGGAGAAGAAGAAAAAAAGAGGGAAAGAGCGGGGAAGGTCTATCGACGGCTGGAGCACGAAAACTTCTGAGTTTCTTGTGCGTGTGCGTGTGGGTGTTTTATTGGCTTGGTTTATGGTCCGGTGGAATGCGAGACTATCGGGATATGTGCTTGTATTCGCGTGTGTATGAGAAAGGGAAAGAAGAAGGAGAGAAAGAGGCAAAAGGTGAAAGTGACACGTTGGAGTTGTCAGGCAACTGTGCGAACAGATATGATGTGGGATGTGTTGTGTTCGCGCTTGCATAGGAAAAGTAGCTCTGTTTGGCCAAAAGAGCCTCACGATGAAAGGCTCCACCAAACGTTCGTTCGGGGCAGCTAAAAACGGAGTCGCAACGCGTGCACATCGTCAAGTTGCTCACCGTTGGGTGACAGATCCTCACGCCGTGTTTTTTTTTTCGAGATGGCGCCACGACTCTAGTGGTTTACTTGTTGTTGTGTGGTCGGTGAGTGTATTATGGCTGTTTAGAAGTATCAATAGTAGCTTCGTGACTCACCCCTGTCTCGCCTTGGGCTTCCCAATAGCAGGTCAGAGAGTCCGTGAGGAGCGTCACTTCACCATCGTGTCTAAAGGTGATGTTGTCAACAGTAAAGCAAAGTGTGTTGTTGGTGTTGTTGTTGTTTTAAGGCATCGAAGACAGTGCCAGATGTCAACGCACGCCACTTGAATCTCACACGCAATATTCCGTTGTTTAAGTAAACGCGCATGCGGCGCAGTGAGCCCCTTTGATTCGTGTGTGCTTGTGTGTGTGTGTGTGTGTGTGTGTGTGTATGCGCGGTCAGTTCCCGCGCATGGTGCGGTTCAGGATGGACAAGCCACGCTGACATGCCTCCAAAACGCGCTGCTGCGGAGACGCCCCGCCCGAGGCACGGCCAGACTGGGCCTGGCTGGACACAGAGGACGGCACCGCGAGCACGTGGCGAGCGACAGCCTCCGCCAGCGGTGAGGACGCCACAGCAGAGAGGAAAGAGGCCGCCAGTGGCAGGTCCGGTGTGGCGGCTGACGTGTGCTGAGGACCGGACTCACGGTGTGGCCGGCCCCCGGCTCCAGGTCCGGCTCCAGCCCCGGCATGGCGAGGGCCCGTGCGTCTTTGGCGCGGCTGGCGTGGTGGGCCGCGGCGCCGCCGCTGCCCTTGCATATGCGGTGCTCGACGTGGTGTCTCGCCGTCCGCGTCGGAAGGGGAATCGGAGGAGATGGTTTCAACGTCGATATCGTCGTCGCTGGAGCTGTCCGTGCTGTTGCTGCTGCTGCTGCTGGAGTCGTCTTCGTCTGTGGACGTGGCAGCCGGTGTGGGGTCCTTGAACAAGTTCAACAAGTCCTCCGTGCGAATGCGTGCCCCGCCCGCGCCACCGGCACCGCCAAAGCACACGCTAGACAGGCCCTTCTTGTACTGGCACAGGGCCTCGACCTTCTCCTCGACCGTATCCCGGGCAATGAGCTTGGTGACCTCCACAGCGCGCGTCTGGCCAATGCGGTGGACGCGATTGAGTGCCTGCTCCTCCACCCCGGGGTTCCACGTCGGCTCCATCAAGAAACAGTGGTTCGCACACGTCAGATTCAACCCGACACCACACGTCGTGATGGTGGCCAACAAGACGCGTGGGCCGGTCTCGGCTCCAGCCGCAGCGGTAGGGGCATCGTCTCCGCGGAACCGCGCGAGCACCTTGTCGCGCTGCCTCATGGACAGCGCGCCGGTGTAGAGGGCACAGCGGATGCCGTTCTTCTCCAGCACCTGCTGCGCGTACACGAGGTAGGTGACAAAGTGACTAAACACGACCACCTTCTCCTCAGAGGGGATGGTGCGCGTGATGGCATTGAGCAAGTACTCCGTCTTGGAGCTGAGCAGCAGCGGCCACTGCGTGGGGTCACGCAGAACAGCCTCGCTCGCGTTCATCGCCTCCATCGCCGCCGCCAGGTTCGCCTTGCTGTTGTCCGCGGTGGAGGCCGCGCTGGCGGTCGTCGGGACAGCGCTATCACCACCCTTGGCCATGGTTTCCGCCGTGCTGTGCGGCCGGATGAGCTCCTCCGGCACTTCGAGCACATCACCGGGCTTCGTCGGCTGCTTGCACAGCGGGCACTTGCGCGTCACGTGCAGTGCCTGGTGGATGCACTCGTAGCAGAAGGTGTGCGCACAGGGCAAGATGGCTGGACGGCAGAGCGTATCGAGGCAGATGATGCACTCGCGCTCAGTCAGCTTCTGCTGCTTGAGCTCGTCGACAAGGTCGTGCAGGAAGGACGAGTCACCACGCGTAAGGGAGGACCGCATCTTGCGCATCAGCACCGAGTCCACGTAGTCGTTGACCGCCTGCTGCAGGGCGGAAGCCGCCGCAGCCGCTTGGCGCGCCGCCTCAGCCTCCGCGGCCGCCTTTTGACTGGCCAGGCTCGCTTCTGTGAAAGTGCGTGTCGACGCCGGAGATACCGCCACGACCTCGCCTGTTTCCGTCTTGTCCGAGGCTTCGGTGGGGGCGGTGGCGGCGAGCTGCAGCTTCACACGGCGCAGTGCGGCGACGACAATGTACGGATGCAGGCACGCTTGCCGGCACCGCATGAGCATCGTGAAGGCCGTGCTGAAGGTGGTGAGTTGCGTTTGGCAGAAGCGCGCCTGTCGTGACTGCGCCTCATCGAGCTTGCTCATCGCGTTGTCCTTGACAGCGTGGTAGAAGGCCGACTCGGCCTTGGACAGCGCGAGCACGCGCGTCGTGACTTGCTTCGGCGGCATCTGAAGAATCGGCTCGCCGTTGACCACCGAGTCCGGCGTGCGGCGCAGCAGCAGTGCGGCAAAGAGCATCTTGAGTGCCGTGGTGGCGCGCGGACTTTTCGGGTCGCGGTTAAAGAAGCCGACAATCTCGCGGTTCCACCACTCGAGGTTGCTAAAGTAGGGCACCTGCAGAAAACGCAGCAGTGGGAAGAGGTCGTTGATGCTGTTGTGCACCGGCGTCGCTGTGACGGCCCAGCGGTAAACGCTCGTGAGTTTCAGGCACGTTCGGCTCTGTACAGTGCGCATGTTGCGAATGACGTGTGCCTCGTCGAGGATGATGCGCTTCCACTGGATCATGTACATCTTGCCCGGCGCATTCCGCGCATCCACCGGAGGCTCATGGCAGAGCGTCTGGTAGCTCGTGATGACGTAATCGTACTGCTGGGCCAGCTGAAACAGCGTGACGCGGCGCTTTTGACTGCCGTAGTAGAGCAGCACCTTGGGTGGCGCTGAAGACGTCGATGAGGCCGTCGGCCATGATGCGTGTGACTGATGCGGAGAGGCCGTGGAAGGGCAGGAGACACACTCGCGAATCTCGCTCGCCCACTGTGCCATGAGCGCGGTCGGACAGACAATGAGTGTCGCGTGCGAGGCGATCTGGCTACCGGTGACGCGATCGTAGTGCGGTCCGCGCGTGGCCTCGCAGAGGGCGATGAGGGTGCGGGTCTTTCCGAGTCCCATGTAGTCGGCGAACACGCCACCGCGCACGTGGTGCATGTCCGTCGCCGAGACATCCACACCGGGGACGCCAGCGTGATCCGCCGTGGTGGTGTTCATGCTGTGGCTGGTGCTGGCATCGTTACTGGTCGGGGCCGTCGGACCACACGCAGAGGCATGCGACGGTAGTTGCTCGCGAGAGAGCAGCCAGTGAAGGGCTTGCCGCTGAAAAGGCTTCAGATGAGCGTTGTCCTGCATCGTCACCGGCACCGGCGCGCAGGGGAGCGTGTCGAATCGCACGGCCTCCAAGTTCTGCAGGAAGGCGACGAGCTCACGACTTCGGTAGGCCTCCTCGTCCATGCCGGTCTGCCCACCCGTGCGGCCTCGGTCAGGGCCAGAGGACGTGTGCTCCTCGTCAGATGTGTCCATGACCGAGCTCTCCGCGGACGAATCGTCCTCGCTCTCCTCAGCCGACGCCTCCTCCACCTCCTCCTCCACGTCGTCGTCGTTGCAGCAGCGCTCTGCGGCAGAGGCCGGCGAGCTCGACGACGAGGGGCCGTGCGCGGTGGAGGCGGACGTATTTTGTGGCGTTGTCTTCGCACTGGTAAGAGCCACATCAGGGCTGTCCCCGTGCGTGTCCTTCGTGTCGTGTGCGTCGCGCGCAGTAGCAGCAGTCAGGAAGTTGGCGCCAAGCGTGCTGCTGGTGGTGGAGGTGGTGGGGGTAGGCGGCAGAGATGGCAGAGGCAGGCGACATTCACACATGGTGCATGTGCGGCAGCCTGGCGCATTCACAAAGGTGCAGCGCGGGCATGCAGGCGACACCGGCGCTGGGGTCACTGCTGACGTCGGGCGGGGCTGCGCGAGCTCGCACATGGCACAGCGACCTACGGAGGCCTCGTTGCGAAACGTGCAGCGTGGACAGCACCACGGCATCGGTGGGGCCGGTGGGGCGCAGGCGGCGGTCGCCGTCGCGGCGCCGCTGACGACAGAGGCGGTGGAGGAGGAGGCCGTCGCGGCCGGGTTGTCCGAGTGCTGCTCTGTGCGCCGACGGCGGCGATCATCGTGATGCGCGCGTGCTCGAGAGGAGCTGAAGAGCGGCAGCGGTTCGGTCGTGGCGCCGGGGCGATGCACATCGACCTCCTCACGCGGTCGCCGCTGTGGGGCCGCGGTGTTGGCCTGGTCAGAGGCAGCACGGCGACGCGAAGACGGGGCTGCGATGGCCGAGTTGGAGGCGGAGGAGGAGGCAGCGGTCGCCTGCTGAATGCCGCCGGCGATGCTCGGGGAGCTGAGCGCCTCAAGACTGGCGAGGAACGCGTCGACGTCGTCCATCTTGTCAATCCGTGAAAACGGGGAGCAAAGGGGTGAGAACGAAAGAAAAAAAGAACAGCGCAAAAATGCGATCTAAATAAGGGAGGGAAAGAAACTCTAAATTGTAGTTAAAAGGGACTTTATCTTCTTGGGTTTGTCACGGCAAGAAAGGTGTGACGTGAAATGACTCTTTCAGGTGAGCTGCGTATGTGTATGTATATGTGTGTGTCAAGCGACCAGTGAGTGCGTGCGTGTTGCTTGCGTTGAACACCTTTTTTTGTGCGTAGTTGTGCGTGATTGGCGCGAACAGCACAATAGAATGTGGCAAAATTGAAGGGTGTGTGTGTGAGAGAGAGAGAGGAGGTGGGGACAAGTGCTGGAGTAAGCGGGAGAGGCTTGACTTGGAACAGTCCAAGTAGCGCGACGATAAGTGGGGCTCCCTCGGCAACAAGGACTCGAACACGTTCATCTGCCCGACTGGTCCTTGTTGGTCTTGCCTGTGATCTGGTCATCTGAAATGAGAGAGGAGGAGATCAGAGCAGTCTGTAGTGAGCGATGTTGCCTTTTCTTCTCGTTTATTTCATTTTCTCAGATGGTAAAAAAAAAAAACAGATACACGTCGCACCGAGCTTGTCTCGCGTTCAAGCACGTGCCTTTGCATTACCGCGAAGGAAGGTACTTATCAGCGGACGTGTAAAACAAAAAAACACAGAAAGAAAGAAAGAAAGAAACGGAAGTGTCACTTCTGTTTGTGCCGTACTCTCTCTCTCTCTCTCTCTCTCTCTCTCTCTCTCTTTGCATTGCGTTTTCTTTTTCTTTTATGGAATGGACTCCTTAGGCGGCTCGAGCGGGAGACCGCACTGGCGCATCTTGATGGACAGCTCCATCAGGTAGTCGAGGCATTCGACCATGCCCTTGGCCTTCTGCCACGTGTCTCCCCAGACGTACATGCCGTGGCGACGGACGAGAACGGCGCAGCTCTTCGGGTACTTCTCCATCGCGGCGGCCATGGAGGCAGTGAGGTCGGCCTCAAAATCGGTGTTTTCAATGATCGGCACGACGAGGGTGTCGCGAAAGCCGAGCGCCTTCTTGGTCTCATTATCGACGATGCCCTTGATCATCTCAATATGTGAGATGCGGAACTCGGTGCCGGACATCATGCTCGCCAGGACAACGTTCTGGGAGTGCGTGTGGAGGCACGCGCCGGCCCCGCGCATGCGGTAGGCGTTGAAGAAGAGCGGGGTGCACTCGGAGATCTTGAGCTTACGCTCGCACGTGGGCTCGGTCACGACCTTCTGGTCGGCGTCCATGATGAAGATTTCGTTCGGCTGGATGCGCTCCTTCTGCACACCGCTGGGGGCGATGTAGTACTTGTCCCCCACCCGGATGGAGATACCACCACCGGTGCCGGTCGCCCAGCCGAGGTCGTAGAACTTGCGGCATAGCTCGGGGATGAGGTTGAACGGGTGTTCAGGGTGATCAACGGGGAGCTCAACAGACATGGTGTGGACGGTGGAAAATAAAGAACACAAAAGCACACAGAAAAGAATTGAAACAGAGAACTAAGTGGTTGCTGATGTGAGAACACTTCGGATAAATAGTCGAGATGGGGGAGGAAAGAGGGAAAGAAGTAGCATTTGACGCACTCCTGAAGAGAAATAGCGCACGAGCTGGGAGGCCCGTTCCAAAAAAAGCGACAAAGGTCTGCGGAGTAGGGACGAGAAAGTGCCTTGAAAAGAGACATCTTTGCCGCCATCGTTCCTTTTTTTTTTTTTGCGTGTGATAGGAATAGAGTTCTGTGAGACACCTCCGGTTTGCGACAGAGGAGGCCTGAACCATCCAAGGAGCTGTGAACATACGATCTGCCCTTCGTCAGCTTGGTCTACATTCTCCACATGTGTGAATGTGGGTGTGGGTGTGTCTTGTTTCTGGAAATTGCATGTCAACGACAACGACGACAACGACGAGGTCAAGCCGTGGCAAAGAGAAGAGAGGAAAAGAAGAGGATCTATGACGTACGTCAAAAATATTGCCCAAAGTGGTCAAATAATGTAGTGAGCAGACACCTTGACAAATAAAATAAAAAAGAGCAATAGCACACAGGCAAACAAGAAAAAAAGTGCGTCACAAGAATTGCATCAATCTAGTTAATCTACGTGCGTGCAGATCGGGGCAGTGTGTGTGCACACAGCTACTCACCCGCTCGCTGCTATGTGTATTTTTTCTCATTTTCCCATTCTGCTGTTTGATTTTCCCGGTTTCACTTTCCGTGTCTGTGCGTACGTGCTGATATTGTGCGCGGAAGAAAACGCATTCAGTGTGTTTCTCCGTTCTGAGCACGATTTCACAGATTTGTCACGCGCTTCACGGATGTGCCGACGACGGTCTCGCTCACCCGCGTGGCGAAGCGGAGTGCGTTCAAGCTCTCCGGCACGTGACGACGCTCATCCGACACATTCACGAGCATGAGCATCTTGCCTCCCTTGGCGCCGAGGTAGTGCTGGAGCAAGTATGTCAGCTTGCTATTGCGCCATGGGGCTACTGCGGCGCCGCCGCTGCGCATGGCGCTGATGCACTTGCCGAGATCCAGCAAGCTACGGTTGATGCTGACGGCCTCCTTGAACTGTTGGCCATGGACCCCGGACTCGTTCACGCGCTCGCTGCCGGCGAGGTCAATGAGGCAGAGCACGCCGTCGCTCTTCTGACCAATGGTGCTGTTCACACCGGTGATGTGCAGCGTGAAGATCGAGTGCGAGCGCGACGACCTCTCGTTGAGCTGCGTCTTGGCTGTGCGACGGGTCTGCGCAGCCTGCCGGTGAATTTTGCGGAACTCATCCATGGAGCCGATCGCGCGCTCGCGCACGTTCGTGATCTGCGTGGTGCCTGCTGTGTGCTTGACGGTGTGGAAGTGGCTGTTGCCGAAGCCGGCGCCGCCAGACTCGTACACGGAGGGGCTCTGCAAAAGGTCGCGGATGCTGTCGTTGTAGATCTCGACAAAGTAGCACGACAGCTCGTACTTCCACCCCTCCTTCGCGAGCGCGTCCTGACGTGCAAAGATCGTCTGCAAGGCGCGTGGAATGGCGCCGAACAGCTCCGGCTGGTGCATGTCGCCCTCCATCGTGTACGTCTTGCCCGAGCCTGTCTGCCCGTACGCAAAGATGCACACCGCATACCCGTCCACCGCGCTGTGCACGAGCGGCTCCATTTCACCGTAGACCTCCGCCTGCGTGGCGGTGCCGTCAAAAATGCGGTCAAAGGTGAACGACTCCGACGACGTGTGCCGGCCCGTTGATGTCGCGTTCGCGCGCACGCTGTGGACGTGAATGGTCCGATGCAGTGAGGTAGCCGCAACGGCAGCGGGTGGGGCAGCAGCGAGAGCGGGCAACGGCGGCTCGTGTGTGGCTTCCGTCGCGGCGGCCAGCGAGGCTGAGCGCGCGACAGGCACAGGCGAGTTGGTGAGAGGAACCAACGACGGGTCCGGTCCAAAGTCCTGCACGGTGCCTTCGAATGTGAACACGGGCTCACAGTCCTTCTCTGCGGTGGGCAGCACCGTCGGAGCCTCGCGGTCGACGCGCGATGGGTTCTTGTTCAGGTTCAGTCCTGCCCGCCCCGCCGCCGCAGCAGGCCGTGCCGCGAGACGTGCGCGACTGTCGCCGCTGCCGTACGTGGACGAGGCGCACGTCAGAGTGGTCGCCACAGAGGAGGCGAGCGAGTCCTCGCGCGGCGGGCATCGCCCGTCCTCGGGGGCAGAGGGCGGGGGAGAGGCCGCGAGTGTGCCGCCCAATCCGTGTCCCTCCACACCCTCCTCCTCATCATCCTCATCATCATTGTCATGATGTGTCTCGTCCTCTTCGTTGTCTGCCGCGGTGGGCCTCGAGGTGTGGCTGTTCCGTGGAGTGTTCACCTCACTCGCCGTGTTTGCCGTCGTGGTGGTGGAGCGCGCAGAAGCGGGCGCTGACGGAGGCGCCACTGCCGACTCCACCATCGCGCGACTCGCAGAAGCAGAGCGTGGCTGCCCTTTGACGCGACAGTACACGCGGATCGATCCCTTGAGCTCCTCGCAGCGCGAGCACAGCTCTCGTCGCCGCATCTCCAGCTCCATCCCAGAGATACGGTAGGCGTGCCGCTTCTTGTGCAGCGTCTCCATCTCGAGCACCATGTCCTTCACCTCGCCAGACAAGCCGTAGGCCGTGTCCTTCATCTTGTCCTCCTGCTGCTGCCGCTCGGCCAGCCGGGCACGCGCGGTGCGGACTGCCTCCTCGGTGCTTGCGAGGGCCAGTCGCGTCGCGGCAATGGTTTCGTGCTCGAGGACGGTCTGCTCCTGCACGCGCTCCTTCTCCTCCTTCATCTCGATCACCTTTTGGCGGAGCGCGTCGACTTCTTCCAGCGAGCGCGACTTGAGCGCGCGGCAGCGCATCTCGCGGTCCTCGAGCAGGTGAAGCGCGGCCTCGTGCGCGGTGGCGTCAGCGCGGGTCGCCTGCTGCACGGCTTCCACGTCCGCCTCGTGCGCAAAGAGCATCGACTCGATCACGTCTTGCATGGTCTGCTTGGCCGCTTCTTGCTCGGCCAGGGAGGCCTCCAGCTCGGCCACGTGTGCCGCCAGCGCCGTCCGCTTCACGTGCCAGGTCAACTCCAGCGGCGCGAGCACCGGCGTCGGCGCAGGCGAGCCACACCGATGGTCCTTCTGACCGCCGTCCACTTCTCCTCGCGTGGTGGTGGTGGTGCCGACGGTGGACAGCGGCTGCGGTCGCCGATGTCCGAGCGGTGCGGCCCGACGGGGCACCAGCGACTTCTCTCCGTTCGAGCTGGACGTGCGCGTGGAGGAGACAGGCGTGTGTTGCATAGACTCGGGCAGTTGATTCCGCGGCGCATCTTGCCGATGCGAGGCCGCTACGCCGCGTGCCGCACGAAACGGGAGGGGCACCGTCGGCGCTCTTTTCGATGCCGTGCCCACGGCTGCCGGGATACCGCGACGCGTGTTCTCCTTCTCCATCTGCGTGTCCTCCTCCTCCCTCGGGCGCTTGGTGTGCGGAGCTGGTCGGCCAGACATGCGTGTTACAAAGTGAGGGGACGGGGAAGCTCTATGTGAAAAAAAAGGCAAAAGAGAGAGAGCAACAACACTCTCTCAGAAGAAGCAACAATAAATAAAAATAGTAACTGGTGCGCAAGTTACCCTGGATTTCTGTAGAAATAAGAGGAACGGAAAGCTTGAAGAAAAAAACGGGAAAACAATAGGCTGCGCAGTTGTCTAAGCGTTCCGAGCGAAAGAAAAGAATCTAAAAAGGAAATATCAAAGTTTTTTTTCTTGTTTTCCTAGACGATAGTGATGCGAACGAGAAACGATGGATAGAGGTTGTAGAGGAGAGTGAGAGGTGCTACGAAATCTGCGGGAATGTCGTTCACAGTGGATGGGTGCGTGCGGAGAGCGAGGGTGCGAAGTCGCACGAAAGCGCAAGTGCGATCAGATTCCCTCGAAATAGACCGTCTTGATGTTGATGGAACCGATCCGTTGACGGAAGCCACCTTGGCAGTAAATTGACACAAGACGACCTTGTTCCTGATCAGGCACGTCGTTCACCTGGTTGTGAATCCACTTCGTCAGCTGACACGTGACGTCGTCATCATCTCTCGCGTGCACGCTTTGTGTTGTTGGTGTTGTTTGTTTGTTGTCTTTTGCATTACTTGTCGACATTTGATGAACAGAAACAGGCAGAAAAGGGGGAAAAGAGGTCTAAGGAGCCGGATGTTGTCAGATGAAAAACAAATAAATAAATGAAAAAAACAAAGAAAAACGGCTTGATCGTACAGATATTTACACAAGAGAAGAAGAAGAAAAGGAAGATACAAGGAAAAGCAAAAAAAAAGGTTCAAAGCACTGAATCAAAAGGAACAAAAGCACACGTCAGATTACATTAGCGAGAAAGAAAACATCAAGTTCATTGCTACACGTACACGGAAAACGAAGACGGCGTGGGTGGAAAAAAAGAGACAGAAAGACATCCCTTGGGGGATACATCATGGACTCAACGCGTGGATCGCGGAGGTTACATGGGCGAAGCAAGTGTTGAGTCACAATGAGGGCAGGTGTCGAGCGAGAATAAATATCGGACGCATCCAAGAGAAGCAAAAAAAAAAAAAGAGGAGGGGCACGCAAGAAGAAGAAAAGAATAAAGAATGCAGAGGGACAGAGACAGGGGAGAAAAGGAAATGCCTTACTCGCTCAACACGCGCTGGTGTTTGGTGGCCTTTTCCTCCGCCGAATGTGATGTGTATATATGTGGTTTGCCACCATCTGCTGTGGCTATTCTCTTCCTTCCTCGTTGCCGCCTCTCCGTGTGTATTTTTTTTATTTTTATGGTTAACAGTCTCTTAAATACGCTTGAACACTACGCTCTGTGTGTACCAGAAATGATCGCACGCAGCACTAGGGTAGAAGACCTGCTCGGACGGCTTCTTCACGTACTCCTTCGGCTCCTTGCGCGGGTCGTAGTCATTGTACGGGCTCTCCCAGTACTCAATCTTGCGCGAGGTGTCCTCAATGTAGCCGGCCGGGCGCCACGGAGCCTCGACGCGGAAGTGGGTCATCGGCTTCTCCGCGCGCTTCTCACGAAAAGGCACCGTCATGATGTAGCACTTTGATGTGCCGGTGGCTAAGCTCTCGTCAAAGGTGTAGCCTCGTCGGCCGCCGGGCTTGAACGATTCCGCCGGCATCTTCGAGCGCCACACCGCACGGTCACGAAGCTCGTTGAGGCGCTCCTGATCGTAAATGTTGGCAATGTACTCGGTTCCCACATCCGAGAGCGTCAGACCCGGGAAGCCGTAGCCGGTGCCCTTGGGGGCAGGGGAGGTGTAGATGCCACGCGCCAGGGGTTCCTTCTTTTCGACGCGCTCGCTGTGCTTCTGGGGATGGGACGCGACGTGCACGTACGGTGTGCTCTGAAAGCAGCCGTAGTAGGAGCCGAGTCCAGCTCCTTTCGGCGTCGGGCTGGCGTAGACAAAGCCATTTGGCGTCAGGCGCTTCTTGGCGGCCTCGTTGGCCTCGCGACGGAGGACCGTCTCCGGATCTCCGCCGCGCTCGCCGTTCCACAGGTACTGGAACTCCTTTTCGAACAGGGCATCGGGGTTGTGGCCTGTCTTTGGGCGGGTCACGACAAAGGTCGCCCCCTTAGCACGCTCATCAATGGCCTTGCGGTTGTACGAGCGGTCGCCACAGCAGAGGTACGAGGGAATGGAAAAAACCATCGCACAATGTTCGCAAAAAAAAACAGGTGCACGGTATTTGTTCTCACTCGCTGTGTGAGTGGATGTGTCCAAATTAGGAGAAAAGACGCTTCACTTTTTTTTTCTGTGAGTGAATCTGATTTGCTAAAAATTAAAAACAAAAAGAAGGGGCTAAAAGTGTGGTGGTTTCTTTCGTTTAAATCAGATGCTTACTGTGAGTTGATTGTTGTTGTGTGTGGTTGTTTTTTTTTTGAGGTTGTTGTTTTTTTGTTTTTGAGGGGATGGTAGAAAAGTAAGTGATGCGACGAGTAAGTAAGAGGCAGAAGGAGCGAATGAGAGAGTACTACTTGTCGAGCAAGGCGTCAAAACAAAGAAGATCGTCACCTTCCGATAGATGGCGCGCATGCATGTGCTCTTGTGTTCAATCATGCAGACGCACGACTGGGGGATTAGCTGACCGGCCACTCGGGGAGAGGTGTTCTCGATGTATCTTTCTCTCTGAGTGTGCAAAATGCGACAAAACAAAGTAATAAGAAAAAGAAACGCGTACAAATGAATGAAAGATACATCGGATCTTGGGAAAGAAAACTGTCACCGTATTCTTCTGTTTTTCATTTCACTCTTACTCTTGCTTTCGTTTCTTTTTTCTTTCTTTTCTGATGGCTTTGGGTTCGCTTCGTTTGACGGATACGGCAATCTAGTTCCGTGTCAAGTTCCATGTAAAGCAAATTTAAAGGAAAAAAATGAGGCAGAGGGATGAGTGACCGCAAGTGATGATGTTGATGATGCTGACTTGGTCACGTCATTCTCGTCAGTGTACAGCGCCGGCATCACAGTGACGCGCGTCGAAAAGGAAAAACTCATGCAAAACCAAAAGAAAGTACAGGGTACTCCCCAAACTGAAGCGCGAGAGCGCGCGCGAGAGAGAGAGAGAGAGAAATTAAAATAAAAATAAGCGAACTTCTTTCTCGCCGCACATGCCTCTTTCATTCATACATGGTTTCTATTTTCTTGGTTTCCTTGTCGTTGCGCGAAGTGGGCGCTAAACGAAAAAAAAAAAGACTTAATCCCGCTCGATGACGCAAGCACCACTTGGTACTCGATATTCATCGGCAAGCCTTGAGTGCGATGGTTATTCGGAACAACAGTTTACTTAAGACAGACATGAACAGAACTGAAAATACACAAAAAAAGCACACAAGAAAAAAATCTAGCCATGGGCATGCTGTGAGAAACAAAAAGGAAAGCTCGAAGTGAATAGAAGAAAACACAAAGAAGAAGAAAAAAAAAAGCAATCGTTTGTGGCTGCTGCTGGTGTGATACCCTCACTCTTCTCCACACGCAAGCATTTCTCTTTTTTTTTCCTTTTTGAGTATGTGAGGCCACTTAGCTTTTCAACGTGATGACGTGCACGCCGATGAGACCGGCCATGGAGGTGAAGAACGGGCCAATCATCTCATCCTTCAGCAGCGCATCCACATCGGCCGTGGTGAAGGTGCTGAAGGAGCTCACTGCCGACCACGACGCCGTCGCACTGCCAGTCGGGCCAGGCACGCTCGCACCGGCACTCCCCGCGGACCCCGACCAGCTGGTCGTTTCACCGACAGCGGTCGCCAGTCCGTGCGCCCCCAGCTTCGTCTCCGCCCGCTCGGCCGCCGCCTTGGCGACAACGGACTTCAAGTTGCCATCGGGCAGCACCACATCAGGCCGCAGTGCGCACACCCAGCGATCGCGGCTCTGAAAGACCGCGGTCGAGTGGTTGGGGTTGTAGTCGCCAATCGGTACCACACCGCCGTCCTTGCAATCACGGCCCTTGCTGAGCTGACTCTCAAGGTTCAGCACCGGCATGCGCTCGAGCACATAGGACTGCACATTGGCAAACTCTCGGACAGCGTCGAAGAAGATCTTCATCGTGCTGGCCTGGCGGTGTGTCTGCACAACAATGCACACGCGTGTCCTCGGGTGCGTGGTCGGCGGGGCGGACATGGTGGTGGACGCGCTGAGGGAGGGCAGCGAGGCCGGCGCGCGCGACCCGGAGGCCCCGAGCCGCGCATGCGTCGCGTCGGAGTTGCCGGTGCCTCGCTTGGTTGGTGCGTGCGTGGTGGAGTTGTGGAGCGAGCTGCTGCTCACCATGGGCGAGCGCAGAGACGGCGTGCGCGCACCGTCGAGGAGCGAGCGGCCCCCGCTGTGGGTCTGGGTGGGCTCGCCGGCGAGCAACGAGGCAAAGTCCACACCGAGGTCGTAGCTGACGTCCAGGGCGAGGCTGTTGTTGACGCTGTCAGAGCTCGACATGAGTGGATCGTACGGCGCGGCCATGAGCGAATTGTCCACCGTCGACCCGCTCCTGGCCGGACGGAAGCCGGAGCCGAGATGGCGAGAGAGACGACGCTGTGGGGAGCTGTGCGGCGCAGAGGTGGTGGTGGTGGGCGGCGGTGGGGCCGCGCTGGGCTTGGCCGGTGCACCGACAGAGGAGATATACCGCATGGACAGCACCGTCTTGATTGTCCGGACCAGCCCGGGGATGACGTCAACATCGTAGATGCAGTCTGCGGCGAGGACCACGTCGCTCTTCCAATTCAGCACCTGCGATTGCTGTGTGAGCACGTCGTCGTTCCAGTCGAGCAGCGAGACCATGTGAAATGGCGCGGTCTTGTCCTTGCCCTCGAGGCCATGCGCCGCCGCATCATAATCCGAAACGGTCGTCACCTTGTTTGTTTTCAAGTTGGCGCTCATGTTCTCGGTGAGCGTGGCCTGGTAGTCGGTGATGGTGAAGTTCGCGACGTACTGGCGGTACGCGCGCATGCGGTGGAGCAGGATCGGCGTCAGGCCAACGCCGGCACCAAGCTCGAGCAGGTGCAGCTGCTCCTTCTCCGGGATGACCTTGAGTGCAGGCTGTGCGGTCGGTGTCGACGCCTTGCGCTGAAGAAGAGAGACACCATCATGCGCGTGGAGGTTGCTGCCGCTGTTCTCGTTGCTGACAGAAGCCCGACCGCTCGACGCGCGGTTCTCGGCCGCGGGGACGTTTGTTGTCTTGGCGGCCCCGTCGGGGCTGCGCTTCGGGCCGTGGGACTTGCCCTTTCTCGGCTTCTCGTCGCTCGCGTTGTCCTCCTCCTCGTCGAGGCCCTCCATC
This sequence comes from Wallacemonas sp. Wsd, assembly GCA_030849645.1. Taxonomy (NCBI): domain Eukaryota; phylum Euglenozoa; class Kinetoplastea; order Trypanosomatida; family Trypanosomatidae; genus Wallacemonas; species Wallacemonas sp. Wsd. The sequence continues at coordinate 193,233 of JASANQ010001321.1, forward strand.
AGCATGGCCTCCTCGCCGTCTTCGCTGCTGTCGGCGCTCATGTCGCCGACGCCATCCCACTCTGTCCGGTCGGGAAACAGGTACTCGGTCAAAAGGTGCGTCGTGCCCTTGATCTCCTGCGCGAGAAGCTGCACGAGCACAAACGCGGCCGGCCAGAGTGCGTGGCCGACATTGCGGAACTGCTCGGTTGAGACGCGGATTGGACAGAACATGGACATGGTTTCGCGGCGCTCGTGGCGCAGCTTCTCCCGCTCGCGCTTGCTGAGCGAGGAGACGTAGTCCCCGTTGATGTCCGAGTTCGAGATGGACAGCGCGGTCGACGAGGCACGGCGCATGTTGCGCTCAAGGTACGGGTTGAAGAAGCTCTTGTAGCAAAAGGCGGCCTCGGTGTCATTGCGCGACATGTTGAGTCCGATGAGCGCCTCCATCAGCTCGACCTGAATAGGGTCGTCGAGTCCACCGTTCGCCTCCATCACCTTGGACATGATGTGTGGCTGCTCAATCAGCGAGATGTACTGTTTGAGAAAACTCCGCAGCGTCGATGGACGGGGCGGGTATCGGTGCGACACGGGGTGCTTCAGAAACAAGTTGACGGCGAAAATCTGTCCCTCTGTGCTGTACCACTCAATGCCACGGGCATTGCAGTCGGCCTGGAACGCGACGAAGATGATCGGCGGCGGTGCAGATTGAAGAAACAGAAGAAGGGCAGTGGGTGGGTACCCATCAATTGGCTGCAAAAAGGTAGACATGACTATGATATTTGTGTGTGTGTGTGTGTGTGCTCTTCTTCCTCCAATGTGGGATGTTGCGGGTGATGTTGTGGATGCTTCGAAGGGGAAGTTGCCTGCTTGCTGCACAGTTCTTTTTGTGTCACTTGTTTTTTTTTGTCTGCGTTCTCAACTTGTCCTCTAGTTTGTTCAGCTTTTACTGAATTGTTGAGCCACGGAGAAGAAAAGGAAAGAGTATTCCTTTAGAATCGTTGCGGAGGTTGGGGAGAAAAAAAACAAGATACACGCACGAAACGAGAGGAAAAGAAAAGTGAGGTGATAGCACGAGAAACAACCTAGAAATAGAAGAGAGAGAAACAAAAGCGCCTGAAGAAGGACTCAGTGGCTTCTCGAATTTGCTCAAGTACAGAGTGTAAAGACAAATAGAAGTAGAAAAAAAAGACAAAAGGAAACGCAGGAGGAGCACCGACACGAGCACACAGATGCTTTTTTGAAAAATGAACAAAGAAAAGCACGAGGTGAAAAAAAAAACACGGAAAACAAATTTAGATTGTTGTTTTGGAGAAATGGGACGGAAGGAACAAGACAAAATGCTATGAGTCACCCGTTCTGCTTTACTTTCTTTCCTAACTCAATATAGCAAGAGGGGACGTGGAAAGGAAGTTGGAAGGATGAGAAGAGGAAGAAGAATGTGAGCACAGAGTGATCCATGGGTCACTACCTTCGTATGACTATTTAAAAAAAAAAACAGATGGTACGCACGCGTGAGTGTGAGAGAAAAGCATTTTAGTGGACCTGCGAGAATACTCATCTGTTCTTGCTGTTCTAGCTGATGCATTCAACAGTTGATAAGGCTGCCAACGGGGTTGCTTCCTTTCAGCTTCGCCCCGTTGTCATGGACTATGTTTTCGTTCTGACGGCGGACGCTAACTTTCGTTGCAGCTGCGTAGCGTGCCGTCCGTTGTGCGTTGGTGGTTTTTATTTATGGCGTGGGGAATAAAGTAGTTACACGAGAGTATTAAAGCGAAGGTTTCTTTTTTAAAAGTTAGTTGACCTTACTGTTGGTATCACAGGCTATTTGTGCTGTTGGTGTGGCTGTTTTTTGTTTCCATGGTGCAGCGGTTTATCGCGATTCCTGTTTGCCCAAGCCACGTGAATTACGGATGAGAGGCATTTGTTTCTTTTTCTTTTTTTGTTTTCATCCTATTTTCTGGAGTGTGCCTCTCACTTGCGCGACTTGTGCTGCGAGCGGAACTCGCGCATGCGGGCCGTCTCCTTCTTGGCCTTCTTAAGACCCTGGGCGTACTGCTCCTCCTCCTTTGCGGCGACCTTCTCCGAGCGCTCACGCGCGCGCTTCTTCGCCTCGTCCTTCTTGCGCGTCATCGCGTCCGCACGGTCCTCGAAGGTGTCCAGCAAGGCCTGGCGCCGCTGCTCGCGCGGCTCGGGCGCGACCGTGGTGGCACCCTTGATGCGCTCCTGCAGTGCCGTCGTCTTGGCCAGCGGAATGAACTCCTCCTTCATGCTGAAGGGCAGGGCCATCTTGGTGCTGCGCGAGACGAGCACGCGCTGCTTGGTGTAGTCCTCGCCCAGCTCCGCGACCCGATGGCGGCGCTTGATCTCGCGGTACTCGGAGTCAGGGTTGGTCTCGTTCTTGACGCCGTAGTCCCAGCGAAGCTCGCGCATCGTGCGCATGCCGACCCAGTTCGGGTCCAGCAAGTTGCGCTGGACAGAGCAGTACCGCGGTGGCTCCACAGACTTCCACGCGCGGATAAAGACAATGTCGGAGGGGAAGATCTTGTCCTCAAAGGTGGCACGCACCATGCCCTGCTTGCCCTTGAGCACGGACTTGATGATACCACGAATGCCGGAGACAGACTTGAGCTTGGCGCCAACAAACTTGGCGGCCTCGAGGTCGCTGTTGAACAGGCCACGAATGAAGGCGGTCGTCTTCTCGACCTTGGAGGGCACGCCGGTCAGCTTCAGCTTCTTCACGACAGACGCGGAGACGTCGTTGCCGATCGTGTAGCCGGTGGAAAGGATGCGGAAGAAGGAGGACTTGTCGTTGCGCACGGGAATGCAGAGGAAGCCCGTGTTGGTCGGTGCCACAGGGGCGTAGAAGGCGGCGAGACAATGCATGTGCATGGGTGTGTACTTGAGGTATCGATGCCGGCCGTTGGGGTCCTCAGTGGCGAAGATCGGCTGCGTTTGGAAGCGACGCCAGCCCATGGAGATGAGCACGGGGTCCTGCGCCTTCATAATGCGCGGGTACCAGCGGTGGCGCTTCAGGCGCGCGTGGACAATGCGGTACTCGTCCTCGCCGGCGTTCACGCCACCGGCCACCAGCGGCACTTCCGGGCGGAACGTCTTCAAGAACTCGACGGGAATGTTGGAGATGACGATACGCACGTACAGGCCGCTGAAGAAGCCGACGAGCTGCACGCGCTTGTCAATGTCCTCGCCCACGTCGTCGAGTGCCTCGTCGAGCTTCTCCTTCTTGTCCTCCACCTGGCGTTTGAGTTCATTGTAGTAGCGGTACGTCATGGTCTTGCCGCCGTCACCGCCGGCGTCGTAGTCCTCGTCGAAGGCCTGCTTCTTCTCCATGCGTTGCTTCATCGCGGCCTCCTGCGCCTCCGTGAGCGGCTGCCCTTGGCGCACCGCATCATCGAGCAGGGCCTCCTCATCGGGCTCCTCATCGTCGGAGTCGTCACCGCCACCACGCGCGCCCCCTCGGCGTCCGCGGTGGGCCGAGGACGACGACGCCCCTGTCGCCCCCTTGTGGGCTGTGTAGAAGGCGATGCCCTCATCGTCCTCGACAAGGCCATCTGCGCCAGCCACGCCACGACCGGAGGGCGTCGACGTGCCACCGGTCTTGCCACCGGTGCCGCGCACGAGAAAGCTGTTCACGAGGCCATCCAGCTCGTCGTCGAGCGTGCTGCTCGCGCCGGCCTGGGGGGCCGTGGGCCCCGTGCCGTCCTGGTTGTTCTCGTCCTCGAGCTCCTGCAGCATGTCGTAGTCGTCGTCGTCGCCGCCCTTGCCAGAGCCGTTCTTCTGCTTGCGGGTCCAGCCGTGCGTGTTGCCAGAGGACGCTGCACCGGCCACGATGGAGCCGAAGCGCTGGCCGTACGCGACCTTGGCGAGCGCGTCCTGACCCGACGCCTCATCCTCCTCGTCACTGTCATCGCCGGCCTCCTCGTCGCTGTTGTTGTTGCTGCCGTTTTCGTCGTCGCTGGCCTGTCGCGCACCGCGGCCACGTCGGCCACCGGCGGCGCCGCCTCCAATCGGCTTCTCACCGCGCACCTGCGCCTCAAAGTCCTCGTCCTGGCTGTCGTAGCCCTTGCTGTGCGTGTCGTCGTCGTCGTCGTGGTCGCCCTCCTCGTTGGAGGCGCGCTCCCAGTCGCCGGTGACGCAGAGGTCCTTGAGCGACTTGAGCAGCGACGCGTCGGCACCAGTCCAGTCGTGGCGCGGCAGGCGCAGGCACACGCTGTCCACGTCAAAAGGATGACGCGGGGCCAATGCAGGGGCGCCGTCGTCCTCGTCGCCACCGCTGCCGCCTTCGCTGGCGTCGCCGGCACTGGCGGTGGGCAGGCCGAACTCGTCGAGCGTCTGCCGGCCTGGGCGTGTGGCGGAGGCAGGCTGCGTGAGGTCGTCCGAGTAGAGCGAGTCAGCCTCGCCATCGGCATCGTCGTCGTCGTCGTCCTCGTCGTCGGACGTGGGACGCTCCACATCGCCCACCTCCAGCTCCATCGTCTCCTCGTCCTTGAAGATGACGGGGCGGCGCTGGCGCGGCTTCTGGGACGTGGCTTCGGCTCCGTCGAACAAGGCCAGCTCCGCGTTGGCGGCGTCCATCGGGTGCGCCTGCTGCAGCTCGCGCAACAAGCGCAGGCCCTCGCCACTGCGCTCAATCGTCGCCCTCTCGGCGTCCTCATCGAGGTAGATCGCGTCCTCGTCGTAGGAGAGTCCGCCCACGTCGCAGTACGGCGCGTACAGCTTCTTCTGCTTCGCGCTGAGATGGCGCATGCGGTGGCCTTGGCTCTTGCCCGCGTTCAGGCCGCCGTCCGTCTCGCACGGGTCTGGCTGACGCGAGAGGTGCTCGACGGGGAAGTCGCCAAGACCTGGGATGTGGACGAGCTGGCCGGGCTTCATCGGCCGTCCGCGCGTAAAGCCGTAGAAGGCGATGCTGCGATTGCAGGCTGGGTCCTGGGCCACCAGGTCGGGGTCAGTCACGTCCTCCTGGCGGTCGATCAGCACGCAGCTGTGGGTGTTACGCCAGGCCTGGATTTTCGGCTCCACGCAGATCAGCAGGCGATGGAGGTTCAGCACGTCGCTCTGGCGGTACATGCCGCGCACCATGGGAGACAGGCACAGGAGCTTGGCACCGGCGGCCACTTCGTGCCAGAAGCGGTGTCGCAGAAAACGCTTGCGCTTCTTCAGTGCCTTGCCGGTCTTGAGCACATCCAGGTGAGAAATGATGCCAAAGACCTTGGGGAAACCGTGAATTTGCGCAATGCTGAGGAACTCGAACGTCTCCATCTCGAATCCGTAGCTGCCGTCCACCATGAGCAGCACGAGGTCGGCCACCTTGGCCATGTCACACATGGCCGTCAGCTCGTTCGGGCACTCGAGGAACGTGATGCGCCGCGCACGGCCCGCCACGACAGTGATGGGGCCGCGCACGTTCTGCAAGTTGCGGTTGCTGTAAAACTTCACAAGCGAGCGGATCAACGTTGTCTTGCCCACGCCGGGCGGACCGACCACCACCACCAGCAACGGCGGCTCCGAGACGAGGTGGCGCAGTGTCTTGTCCATGGTCGGCACATGCAGGGCTGTCTCGCGCTTCTCCACGCTGCGGAAGAACTTCTGCGCCTTGTGGCTGCCGGTACCGGGTCCTTGGAAGGCCTTGATGTTGGTGCCGCGGTTCGGCTTCAGCTCAATGCCGGCCTTCTTCTTGCGAAACTCATCGCGCTTTTGGGCCTTGTTGCCCGTTGTCTTGCTCTTGTGAGCCTTGTTGCGCTGTTCGTCGTCCATGGGTTATGTTTCCGTGGCTAGTGGACGTGTGTTTTCTGACGAGGCTGTTGGGCTTGTGTTATTTAGGTTTGTTCCCTCTTACCTCGGGGCAGAGAAACGAAAGGTTGTAAAAAAGAAAAAAAGGAAGATATCAATGCTTTTCCTTTTCTCTTCAAGGCATGATTACGAGGGTGGGAAGAGAATGTGCATGTGCGTGTGGAGAGGGGGGGGGGGGGGAGTTGGCGCCTTTCGCGTGATATTTTCTGCGTCACAGAGCGTCGGAAAAAAAAAAGAAGGAAAAGCATTCGTACTTCTTGTACGATGCTCTTCTGGACGTGTTCCATTTTTGCGTCTGAACAACCTCCAGCAGGAGATGGACAAAGTGCAAAAAAAAAAAAAAATAGATCACACCAACTTGTGTGGTACCGATGGGAGATAGAAAAAGGTGGTCATTTTTGTTGTTGTTGCTTTCTTCTTCACGTGGAGCGCGCAGAGAAGAACGACAGGGGGAGGGGGTACTCTACCTTTTCTTGTACATATGATTACGCGTGTGTGCATCAGTATCAGTCTATCGGTGCTTTTGCCCGATCGGCATCGAGAAGCATCTAGAGAAAAAGAAGGAAACGACAACAACAAAAAAGAAGTCACCACAAAGAAACGCACAGGATAGGATAGGATAGGATAGATTGCAAGACACACTGCACAAATATCACGGCTTCAACTGTTGTACACGGTAGTCCATGTGTAAGTAGACCCGCACAACAACAGCAGCAAAACCTGTGAGTGGCGATGCCGCTTATGTGCACGTGACTGTGAAGCCCGTACCGAGCTCCCGCTGCTCCTGCCGCTGTGCGCACAGCTTCACAAAGTCATCGTCGAAGAGAGGGGGCTCCGGCTTGCGTGCGATGCACTCATAATAGAGATTGCGCATGATGCCCTTGTTGTACGGGTTGCGCTTCATCGCGTAGACGTTCTGCAGCCGCTCGCGCGTGGTCTCGTCGCACCAAACAGACTGGCACATGCCCGCCGCCGTCGCGGTCAGCACCACAGAGAAGAACAAAAGTCCGATGGACAGGACGACAAACAGCAGCAGCTGCCAGCTGGTGAGCAGGCTGCGGTAGTGGTAGAAGCAGATGCCGTAGCATGTGGTCGGCAGCACACACGCCCAGGCCGCATTCGAGACAAACAGCGAGAAGAGACCGCAATGACGGCGTCCGACACAGCAGCCAATGACGCTGCAGTGATGATCGTGGTCGAGCACGCACAGGCCGCAGAGGTAACAGTGCGCTGCACGCACAGGCCTGTACATCTCGCACGTTGAGCACCACTTGCGCTCCATCGGCACGCCGCCGACAATCTCCCACCGGCTCGCGCGTTGGTCGGACTCGACGTCCTTGAGCGTCAGCTCGTCGTTCAGACGAGGGGCCGCGACCTTGGCGCCACCACCGGCGCTGCGGGCTTCGCGGTCGACCAGGCCGTTCATGCTCATCGCGCCATTTGTGGAGTTCTTGCTCGCCACCACCTCAGCCGCAGAGGCGCTCAAATCGATGTCCGTCATGTAGCCTGGGCGGATGTAGCCCGGGTCGGCGTAGGCGAGGCGGAACATGAGCGTGTAGAACAGGAACACGTGGATCCACTCAATCTTGAGGACCGTCTGCAGCCAAGGCAGGCCCATGACGCTGCAGAAGTAGGTGAAGCCGAGGATGGAGACGCAGACAAACACAGATGGGGCGGCGTACGAGGTCGTCGTCTTGGGGGCCACAAAGTTGCGCATGCCGAGGAAAGGCACGCGCTTGCGGAAAATGCGCACGTGCCCAATCTTTGCGTACGGCTTGCCAAGTACAACGCGCTCAATGAAGTGCGTCAGGGGGAAAAAGAAGGAGAACTTCTCCGCCATCGCCTGGTTCTTCTGTGCGGAGAAGGCCTGCACAGTCTCCGTGCCCATCTGCTTCGGCATCGTCTTCTCCTTTTCTTCATTGACGCGATTCTTCAGAACGCGCACCTGCGCATCGGCAGTCATGCCGTTTGACTCCTCGACCTTCTCGCTGTACACGACGCGCTCGCCGTTCACGTACTCGTTCACCTCATCGCTGCCAATGGTCAGGTCTGGGTCACGAAGATCGATGAGTGCACCGCACGTCCCGCACTTGCTGCTGTACTCGGCGAGTGAACGGCACGTGAAGGTGTGCGTCTCGTAGCACTCTGGGCAGATCACGCTGTACTGCTGACCAATCAGTGGCTCTCGCGACATTGTCTCAGAGAAGAAGAAAAAACGGGGCAAAAAAACAAGGAAACGAACAGAACGGGGCCGACGAGGTAGGCCTCTGTCAGTGAATGATCGTGAAAAGAACAAAAAGAAGATTAGTTGTGTAGAGATGAAACAAAAAAGACAAATATCGAACCCACAACGAATCGCAAACACTTGGTGCGCAGATAAAAGTGAACAATTAAGTCAAAAGCAGGGAAGGGGAGCGAGGGTATGTGAGCAAGAATTTCATGGAGTAAGGTGGTGAAAAGCAGATCCGTTGAAGCATGTCGAACCTGTGAGCGAACGAGGAGAGAGAAGACATGAGATGTTCCTTCGACAACTACAGAATGTGCGTTTTGTGTCACCCTCGATTGTTGTGGTTGTTGGTGTTTGGCTTACTTGCTTTCATTCACATGTCACTTCACTCGCAGAGAAAGCACATGCCCTTGAGTGCCAGGCCGCACGCACACCGCTGCGTGCCGATCACCGTGCTTGCTGTCGTGGACGTCCGCAGTGCCTTCCCACTCTCGGCCCCAGCAGGCGTGTACCCACCGAGCCCACTACGCTGCAGTGTGGATCGCGTCGCTGGGACGGCCATCGGTGTCGTGTGCGAAGGCACAGCGGTCGTAGGCATCGACGTGAGCACCATCGGTGGTGGGGGTGACGGTGCCGGTGGGGCTGCGCTCGTCCACAAAGTTGGCGGAGGTGGCGGAGGCGCGTAAGACCACGCAGGAGACGCCGACCAGCCCTCTCTGCCGACATCGGAGAGGCTTGAAGACGAGGACGAGGTGGCCAGGTCCGGCAAACGTCGCGCCGCGCCGTGCTTGCCTGCTTCTTGTGGCATCCCGTGTGCCGTCGCTCTCTGGTGGTTCTTCTCCGTGCAAGAGGCCGAGGAAAAGATGGCGCTCGCAGGCGGCGGCGGAGGCGGTGGCGGCGGAGGCGCAGTAGACGCCGTGAACGCAAAAGGACTGGTGGTGTGCGGTGGGTGCGAGAACGCGGGCGGTGGCGCCGGTGGTGGGGGTGCCGTGGTGAACATGGTGGCATTCGCTCTGGCCGGCGGAGGTGGTGGTGGTGGTGGTGGTGGAGGGGGGGGAGGGGAAGGTCCTGTGGAGGTGTGCGTGCTGTTTGTTGCCCAGCCTCGGGCCTCGCTGCCTGTCGACGACGTGGCCTGAAGCACCGCCTCATACGCCGCTTGCACCACGTGGAACGCCTCGCGGGCACCGTCGTGTGCGTTCTTGTCCGGATGCACACGCACCGCGAGGCTGCGGTAGGCCTTGCGCACCGCAGGCGAGTCGGCCAGGTTGCCGAACAAAAGCTGTGCTGTCGCCAGGCCTTGAGGAGCCGTGCTTGACGAGGCGGTGCAGGCCACCGCAGAAGCCGAAAAAAGATCGTCGCCGGTCATGGCTTGTCGGGTAAGAAGTCCGCCGCGCAGACCTTGCTGCAGCACCCATCGGGCCACGACGCCGTCGTCCTCACTGAGCGGTGCCGTCATGAACAGTTAAGACGCAAAGGCATCCGATTATGACGTGCTCAAACGGAAAAAAAAAAGGGAAGAGAAGGATAGAAGGAGTCCGGCAAAAGAAGGACAAGAGAGCTGATCACTGGCACCGGACCACATGTGGAGAAAGCCAAAGAAATAGAGTGGGAGGAGGAAACAGTGTATCTGTACGTCCGTGTGTGCGTCGCGTGAATATGGCTGAAAGCACGCGAGGAGAGGCCTTTTTTTTTGACATGCTCCACCAAGATGAAAGAGTGGTAGCGAAGATCGCGCAGCGCGCACCGTGCAATTAGCTGAAAAGGAGCGACCGCACTGTCCCTTCTTTCTTTTCCTCGTCGATCTTCCCAACGTTTCACCCGTTTGTGATGAGAAAGCCTCTGAGAGCCAGTTCGGTGCCTCATTGAGTGGCGAGCAGGGCTCACCTACTCTCTCAGCCTCTTTTTCTTTTTTGTAAATTATGTGAGTGGGCGGGGATCATTATCCGTAGAAAACAAAAGAGAAAAGAGCACAGGAGGGAAACAAAAAAAAAAGCGACAGGAGCACGGTTAGGTTGTTAAAGTGCGTGAGTGGCTGAGGCAGCTGCTTTTTTTTTCCCCCTCGTTGACTTCTCCCTTGCTCCACAACACCGCCTTCAAAATGGTCCATAAACAGTTAAAAGGTCGCCAACATGGAGTGTGAGAGAGAACGACAAAAAAAAACAAAGAAGAGTGAGGAACGGAGAAAAAAGCTCAAGAGCAGCTCTCGTGGTCAAATAAATCGACTTTTTTTTTTTCTTCCTCCCTCACTCACTCTCTTTATCCCTCTCTTCGATAGCTTTTTTTTTTTTTTTCTTTGGCGCTCAGTGGAACCGCGTCACTTCGGTCTTGGTGAGGTCCTGCTTCTTGAGCTCATCAATGGCCTGGAGAATCGCACCGTGTTGGAGCACAAAGAAGAGAGAAATGGGAATCTCCTGCTCAGGCTGGCCATCATACTGGGACCGGCAGCGGTAGGCGTACGTGGCGATGCGCGTATCGCGGAACCGGAACAGCACGTGGTCCTCCTGGCGCCAGAAAATGTACTCGTCAAGGTTGAGCTTCTCCTCCTTGCTCGCCTCTGCGGACTTGGCGGGTGCGGCAGAGCCCTTCTTCTGCGACTTCTTCACAAGCGTCACGGGGGCATCCATCGAGCGCTGCACCTTGGCGAGCACCGCATACATGCACGGTTTCATGAAGCGTACGCTGGCTGAGTCCTTGCCCGGTTCACCCGTCGCCGCAGAGGCCGTGCTCGGGGCGTCCTGCAGACGGCGGACGATATCTTCCAGAATCTGCACAGAGAGCTCCACAGGCACGTTGCGAATGTACTCGGTTACCAAGAGGCCGCACTTGGCAAGCTGCGCCTTGTCCTCGGTGACCGTGGTGAGAATCTCCGTCGGTGGGAGTCCGGGGTGGGCCGTGCGCCACACCTGCTCCTTCAGCAGCGTCTGCAGCGCACGGAACGCGGCCGGGTGCCGCTTCACACCGTGCGCGACATCCAACATGGAGGCCAGACCGTAGAACTCTTCCTCCTCCTCCTCCTCGTTCTTCGTGGTATTGTCGTCATCGTCGTCGTCATCGTTGTCGCCGACCTTCACGACGCACGTGTATGGGTTCTCCGCCAGGGCCGCGCCAAGGTCGTCACGGTCGACCTCGTTCATCTTATCGGGGCACAGCTGGTCCATGAGGTGCATCACCGCATCCACGTGCTTGGGCTCCATGTCGTACACCCCAAAGTCAACCGTCACCTGCTCGCGATCGCTGTCATCGCTGTCGTCGTCATCGTCATCGTCATCGCCGCCTTCCTCGTCGTCACTATCATCGTCGTCCTCATCGTCATCGTCGTCGTGTTCCTCGTGTGATTCATAGATGCCTTGCTCCTCATCGAGACTCATGTCCTCACTGATATCGTCCTCCTCATCGTCCTCATCACCGCTGTCACTGTCATCCTCGCCTTCGGAGGAGGTGGTAAGCTGCTGAATGGGGGCGTTGATGTCAAACGGGTCTTCGTCAGCAATGCCACGGCGCTCCTCCTCCGAAAGGTCCGTGTCGGTGGCCTCCGAGTCGGTCGAGCTTGTCGTCTCCGTCATACCGAGCTCTTGTGCACGTCCTTTGCGACGGGAAGCTGCCGCCACACGATTGGCGCGCACGGCCCGGCGCATGGCGCGCATCTCATCCTGCTCACTCTCGCTGACGCGCACATCCTCGTCACTGTGAGAGCCGTAGTAGTCCTGGTTGCCATCGTCGCCGACCTGGCTGGAGTCGTAGCTCATCGCCTCGCTCGTCAGCGGCGAGTCGATCGCACTGCTGGTGGTGGAGTGGGCTGTGACAGCCTCGCCATCGCCAGCCGCGGCCGTCCGGGTCGTGTCTGCGCGGGCCTTCTGGCGGCGCTGCTTCTCCGTCAGCGCGGATGGGGTAGTGGGGAAGACGCCGCTCGTGCTGCTGGCGATCGAGTCCGCGGTCGAGGCCACCGACCGGGTGGCGCGCGGGGGCGGGGCCGCCGTCGTCGTCGCCGCCTTGTGGGGGGTGGTCTTCTTGCCGCCCTGCTCGACGCGACCCATCTTGTGACTGTTCACAGGCTCAGGCTGACGGTGGCGCTTGGGCATGACGACAGGGGAGAGAGAGAGCAATCGGCTTGCGTGGGATACGTGGGTGGGTATAGAGAGAAAGCGTGAACGAGTCGTGTGCGTGTGCGTGTGTGTAGTGTGTATGTATGTGTGTGCGTGTGTTCTTATGTTTCACAATAATACAAGCACCGTTAAAAAGTGGATCTGACAGGGTGTAGATCTCTCGTGAGGTAACGAGCACGTAGGAGCAAACGAGAAGAAAAAAATGTGTGCAAAGGAGGTCGAAGTGGTGGAGAAAGTGTGTTGGAATGTGACGAGAGGGGAAAGGGGACGGAGCAGGGGTGGCACATCACGCCACAGCAATGCACCCGTTCCGATGAGCATAAAAAGAAGCAGGGGGGAGGAAAGAAGAGCGTCAAAGCTAGTGATGCTGACACCTCTCCCGGTCCCACACGCAGGTATGCATGAGACGGCAAATAGCGGCCGCTACTCTGGGCTGTGCGTAGCACGACATGTGTTTGTGTTTTAGACAGAATCGCGGAGTCCAGAGAGAGAGAGAAACTTATGATGGCACCGGAACGATGAGCGAGAATAGACAAAAAAAACGAAAGCAAAGGCCAATACAGCGCTCACATGTGCACGCTCCACTCTGACAAAGAGAGAGGCAGACAGAGAGACAGAAAAGTGAACAACAAATTTGTGACCCGGGGTCTAAATGTTGTTTGGTGCGTCCTTGCCGGTTGTGTATTTTCGTAGTTCAAGTTGCGTTCAAGTATCCTCCTTCTCGTTTGCTTGCTTTTTCATTCTTGTTGCTGGTTTTGCTTTCACTTGCTATGTTTACCAGTCATCATCGGTGCGCTTGCGGACAATGGTGATGTTCGAGCGACTCTCGCCCTCCGTTGTGGCCATGGAGGCCAGGAGATCGCGCACGGTGCTGTCGGACACGGGCGGCTGCAGCTTGCCCGCCTGAACGGACTTGATGATGTGCATCTCCACCGCCTCCGCGCGCTCGGGCTTCACCTGCGCAATGCGCGAGAGACGCTCGCGGCCCTCGGCCGACACAAAAGCGCGCACGGCGTTCTCCTTCTGCTCTTGGAAGGCCTCCACGCGGTCCTGCTGAGCCTGCTGCTTCGCCATCATGCGCTCTGCCTGCTCGTCACTAATAGGAACACGAGACATTTATTATTTTTTTTGCGGTTAGAATGTCTTCTTCTCTAAAGGGAGTCCTACTGGTGATATTGCAATGTGTGTGTGTGTGTGTGTGTGTGTGTATGTTTGATTTGGTGTGTCTAGTCGGCTGACAGTTTGATCGGCTTGGGCTATTCAAAATGATATGCAATTTCGAGATACGAGAGAGAGAGAGAGAGAGAGAGACGGGAATGGTGGAGTGGGGTGCGTGGCATTCAGATTTTTGATGGTGCGAGCACGACAAGCTCACGGCAACCACGACAGCGAAGCGCGATGCCAAGGTGCGAGCCCCAAGTGCTGGCGTCTGACGGGCAAGGTGAGCGACGAGCAGAAGTAGTTCAGAGGAAAGATAAATGTTCAACCAGCACATCTACACGGCAGATGTGCGCGCGTTGTTGCTGAGGTGTTGCTCAAGTAAAAGCAAAAGCTTTTTCTGTTGCACGTGTATATTGTGACGGCGATGCACGTCGCAGAGAGGGTTGTCCACATTAAAGACAAGATAAATAGTGGGGAGAGAAATAGATAAAAAAAATCCTGTGCGTTCACGCACACGTACTGACAAGGACCAAGAAGAAAAGAAAAAAGAAAAGAAAAGAAAGGAAGGAAGAAAGATGGGAAGCAGACACGACGCGACGGAAATGAAACAGTGACAAAAAAAACAGCAGTGGGCCATTTTTGTGGGACCGCTCATTTCATCAACACTGCGCGACATTCATATCTTCACCCCACAGTCATACTCCTTCTTTCATTTTGCTTCTTTCTCCCTTCCTTGTCGTTTTGTGGGTTGTGGGAATGTATATATCAGGCGGTTTTTGAAGTAACGATACTGTTAGATTGTTGTGGTTGTGTTCTGTTTTGTTTTGCGTTTTTTTTCGCGTTGTTGTTGTTTTTAAACGGGGACACTGTCGTTACTTGGAGAAGTTCACGACGAACCACTCAAAGTGCTTGACAGTGCTCATTGTCGGACCATCCGGCGGTGGCACACGCCATGCGTCCACGATCGCGACCTCGCACTTAACGTGAAAGTGTGTGGACTTCTCGTACAACTGAACAACATCCGCAGAGGTAAACGCGAACGGCGGACCGGTCAGATCACCCTCCTGACGCACAGGGCACTCAATGAGGATCGTGCAGCTCTCGGAGGCGATCACGCTCGCAATCGTCTGCGCGTACGGCAGACGCAGCTCGGGGTTCATCGCCATGAGCGAGGCCCGATCGTACACAAACTGCACCTTGTGCGACGCAAACTCAGGGCAGTCCTTGGCAGCCAGGAAATCACCCTGGTAGAGCAGCACCTTGGCGCCGTTCTCGAGGTTCGCCTCAAAGATGACAAGCGTGGTCGTCTTCTCACCGTTGGCCGAGTCCTTTGGCTCCACTGTCACAGTGTGGGATTCGAAGTGCACACCGGGGAAGTTCGCCATCTGGCGCTTGAGACCTTCCTCGCTGAGGTCGGCGCCCATCACGACGGCCGCCCCGTGCTCAGCCATGTAGGGCACGGCCTCAGTGTCGCCGCAGAGCGGTACCAGCACCGTCTTGCCCTTGAGGAACGCCTCGACTGCCTTGACCTCGTCGATGCCGTTGTACAGGCCGGAGGCGTGCATCTCGCTGGACACCTGGAACGGGAAGTCAGCCGCGCGCACGGTCTCGGGGGCCTCGCCGGTCAGGTGCTTCAGCGCCAGGTAGATGTTACGGGTGAAGGGCTTGCGGACCTCGCCCAGGCGCCAGCCAGTGCTGCCTTTCGACCAGGCCTCGGACCAGAAGGCGTTCGCGTTGGCGGTGGTCAGCTTTTCGGCCATGTCTTGCGGGTTTCCTACGTGCTTGCGGCGCGCGGAAAGTGGGTAGGTAAGGGTGAAGGGGGCACACGAACGGCGTAGAGCGCGTGTGTGTAAAGGAAATAAAGATTTTTGAAACGTCTGCACGGGTTCTACAATTTTTGCTTGGTAGACAAGAGAAGAGGGGGAGAGAGGAGGAGAGACGGAGAAGCAGCTTTGGTGAGGAACAAGAAATACAAAACGGAGTCAGAAGAGATGGAAAGAGAGAGGAGAAGCCAAGATGCCAAGTCCACTTTTTCGTTTTTCATTTTCAAGTGCTGGAGCGAGAATGGCGCCGTGTCCCACTCACGCTTGCCGGTGGCCTTGTGTCTTCTTTTTTCGTCCCCGAGGTCCGCGGCAGTCATCGCAGCACAGGAAAGTGTGCACGTGTCATCAGGACGGCAGTCCGTGTGACAGGCGCCTACCTGGTGAACTGGCCCGTCGCTCACTGGGAATGGTGGGGGAGTTGAGAATCAAAACAGATACCAAAAAAAAACGGAACATATTGTGAGTTCGAAGAGAGGAAAAGAGCAATGTAGGCATGTACCACAGGTTTGCGTAGTATAGCCGATTCCAGTGTGGCAGCAAGAACATGATGAGCAAGGGCGTTAGAAGAAAAGAAAAAAACAAGGAAGAAAGGGGGAAAACGTGTCAGATTGGCTGATCGTGTCTGTTGCAGGCGAGGCTTGTTATCGTGCTGTTGTTGTTGTTGTTGTTTCTTTTTAAGAGCCTGTTCGAGCGATCACTTCTTTTTTCTTCTCTTCTTGCAGGCGGGTGGACAAGCATTCTTTCCACCGCTCCGTTGCGGGATTGTGTGTGTGTGTGTGTGTGTGTGTGTGTGTGTGTGTGTGTGTGGTGTGTGTTTGGCTTCCGATTATTTGTTCCATCTGGCGTGGTGGTTGGACTCTGTTTTCTTGCGGACTCGCCTCTGTCCGTTAGTCCATGGACGGCGCGAGCGCACCGGGTGTGGTGTACTGGAACAGCTTCCTCAGAGGTCCAATGAGACCCAGCACCAAGATGGACACGGTGATGGAGAAGATGATCCAAAAGACTTTGGTCGTCTCTGTGTTCGAGAAGGGCACGGCGACGTTCATCGCGAACACGCCGGGAATGACAGCGACGGGCATCACCACAAGCGCGATCATGGCCTGCACTTGATTGAGGTAATCCATCCGATGACAGTGCTGCACCAGGCGCGCGCAGACACCGCTCACCAGGTTCATGCTGGAGAGGTTCACCATATCCCGGCCCTTGCGGGTCTTCTCAATGGCTGTTCGCGCCAGGCTCAGCGAGCGTTGGTAGCGCTCGAGTGAACGAATCGCACAGCCGGCGGCACTCTCGTGCAGCATGATCGGCAGTGTCAGCAGCTTGAGCAGCCGCTCCTTCCTCAGCAGCGCGGTGTGATGGCGCGCAATGGCGTGACGAAGCTCCTTGGTGCGCACGAGGAGATCGGCCTGGTCCACGTTGGAGGGCATAATCTGCAGCACGAGCTCGTCCAGCTGATCGGCCTCCACAAGGAGCTGCCCCACGCGGCTTTGCAGCGCGTCGACGACGGCGCTCACGAGCACGCTGAAGAGCGTCGACACCGCTGCGCTACCGCCGCCGTAGTGTTTGCGCGACTCACGCAGCACAGAGGCGGCCCCGATCGTGGCCGCCGTGTACGCCTCCGACACTGCCTGCTCCACCAGCGCCTGGCCCTCGTAGGGGCCGCTGTGGATGGTGACGAGGGTGGTGTCCGTCAGCACGGCGTAGACCGTGACGTGCAGACCTTCCTCATCGCGCTCCTTGCGCAAGCGTCGCAGAACCTCGTCCTCGTCGCTGCTGCTGCTGTCCGACGACGACGACGACGACGAAGACGAGGAGGAGGAGGAGGAGCGGCGATGCGCGTGCTGGGAGTTGGAGTCGGCGCTGACGTAGAAGCTGTGTCCTCCAGACTCGGGCTCAAAGGCGTTCGGTCTCGCTTCTGGCATCACGCTCATGGTGAGGAAGGTGTAGCCCTGCGTCGGAAAGAACTCGACCTTTTCGCGGTTGCCATTGCCGAGAATCTTGCGGCGCGTGAGAATGTGCACAGGTAGCCACGAGAGGACCTCCTTCAGCTGGGCACGTGTGGGGGCCTCGAGGTCCACCCACACAAACTGACGACCGCGCGCACCGAGAAGCGGTTCGGCGTCCTTCTCCTCCCCACCACTGCCGAGTGCCGTTCGTGCACTGTCAGTGCTCGGAAAGCCGCCTACGGCGTTGCCTTGGCTGGACTGGGCACCAGGAAAGAACGTCAAGGGCTGGAGCATCTTGCGAAGCTCCTGCACGCTGGGCACGATAACGGGTGTGGCCGCCTGCGTACTGTGTGATTCAGCCATAGCCTCAGTGAAGAGCACAAGCTTGATCTTGGTGCCGTCCACAGCAGGGCTCGGCATAGTGGGGATCATGGTGTCGACTTTTTTTTTTTTGAAAGTGTGTCGGAATATGGTTGTCTGTGTGTGCTTTTATTCGTCCGGTCCGAGAAGCTGTGTGTTGCTCCGGTTTCCACCAAGAATGAGACGTGATATCTAAGGCGAGACTACTACTACTCTCTCTTTCTCTTTCTCTGTTCGTGAGCGTTTAGATAGGTTCGCACAGTGAAGGAGAAAAAAAGTGTGTGCTGCCTGTAGTGTGTACAACTATCGTGAACAAGTGCGCATCTATGTGTGGGTTAGAGTGTTAAACAGAAAACACGATGTCAAGTAGAAAAGGGGGTGGGGTACAATGTTTGAAGTAGTAGGAGGGGATAGAGTGGTGTTTGACGGTCATGCCTGTGGAACCAGAATACCATGAATAAAAGTGCTTCTCTTATTCGTGTTTCTTTATTCACTTTAGATGCGAAAGTGGCATTTGCTGACAAACAAACTCCATGTTTGCTGTATCGCCCACATGGTTGCTGTTTTTTTTTTGTTTGATCAGATAGCTCCACGGCGAATTGTCGCCGAGAAAACAGGCAATGTGGGCACAATAGTCAGCGCGTCGCATATTCTTTTTTGTTATTCATTTACCTTCTTTTGAGTGATGTTATCCTTAAATGGAAGAAACCTTGAAAATTGTGCCAGCACTATTGACAAGCACAAAACTGTTCGTTAGGGGTGTTATTCTTTTTTGATAACAAGATGAAGGAATCACTCTTTTATTTCTTTCTTTAAAAAAAAACGGAAAAACTGCCGCCAGGAACAGGGTATAGATCAATCGGTAGGGGCAGGAAAAAAACCGTGATACACAACGCAAGAAAACAAAATGCAGGAAAAGATGGAAAAAGATGGAAAAAAGGGAAAAAGACAAAATAAAAGAGGTGTCTCCAAAAAAAAAAAAAAAGAGTTACTCAAAAAGCTCACAACTCTCTGCGGTTGCACGATACAAAACAAGAAAAAAGGGGGAAAAGAAAATCAAATCTCATTAAATCACAGCTCTCTCATAGGTTAGGATGATGAAACAAAAAAAAATCACGTATATATAGAGCTCACAACTATATTTTTAAAACGAAAAAGCGAGAAATAAATACACGGAAAGAAAAGAAAACAGGAAAATTCCCTTTGACGTATCAGAGAGAAAGGAAAACGAGAAAACAAAAAAGAAAAAAGAAAAGCGAGAAATGTGATACGGCAATTACGTACGCATGTTTATCCTTCTTATTATCACTGCTGGTATGCTACTTCTGAGAGTGAAGAGCTTTAAAACAAAAAAGAAAACTGCATCTCCAATGTCATTGCCTCGGCATGGTACCAGGGCAAGACTGAAAATGGTATTTTTAAAAGAGCAAGAAAAAAAGGGGCGAGGCAGCTGTTGATCTACCTTTTCACCCACACAGAGTTGGTTCAGTTACCCGACCTGTGTTGTTGTTATTTATTTATTTTTTCAGTTTGGGAGGAAGATCGCAGGGCAACAAAAAAAAAGAGGGAAGAGCAGGTTTCGATATCTCTTGTAGTGCGGCTTCTTCATGTGACTTTTACTACTGTTTGTCTGTTTTTTGTTTTTGTATTTGTGCGGTCGTGGCGTGGTGTCACTCCGGAACTGGTTTGTTTAAACTGTGTGCAGCATTTTAGCTGTTATTAAAGCCACTTGCCAATCAGGGCCATCGCGCCGGCACCGACCCAGAAGCCCGCGAACAGGACGGCACGCTTCAGGAACCGGCGAGGCGCGTGTGGCGCCGCAAAGCGCTTCAGATCGGCCGCAAAGTCGTAGAGGAGGAGCGAGGCCGTGAGGTAGAGCAGAATGCCACCGCAGACGGCGTTAAAGATGGCACACGTGAGCACAAAGCTCGTCCCCGAGAGCGCAGACCGCGAGCCGGACACAATCGCGGTACCAATGGCCGTGCCAATCGGTGCGGAGACCACAAAGAGCATCGCGAGTGCGAGCTCGACCCCGCGGTGGAAAGACGCGTCTGCGAGACGCGATCCCATCGCCACGCCCTCAAAGAGCTGATGGAAGCACAGTGCCACCACAAGCGTGCGGAGCTCCTGGTTGGTGGTGATGCCCATGGTCAGGCCGATAATCACGCTGTGAAGCGTCACGCCAAACTCGAGCGCCACTGCCGCCACGACGCGCTGCGCGACGGGCATGGTGTCCGGCGCGGCGATGTAACCGTGCGAGTGTCCGTGTGCCTCATCGTCCGCGGTCTCGGCATCGTGGTGGTGGTGGTGGTGATAGCTGTCCGTGTGATCGGGGAAGTGGCTCGACAGCGGTGCGGCGGGGGCATCACCGGTGCTGTCGAAAGCAGCCTCGACGTCGTGGTCGCCGGCCTGCAGCTTCATCTCCACCTCGTCAAAAATGCGCGTGGCGGTGCAGGGCTTCTCCTCCTCGCCGTGCACCGGACAGAAGCGACGCGCATCGAGCGGCAGATCGAGCGAGTTCGTGGACGCCGAGGAGGCCGACGACGAGTGGGGGCGCGCGCAGGCAGGCGAGAGACCGGTGGAGACAGGCGCAGGGGCGGTCAAGTTGGCCGCCGTGTGGGACTCGCATGGTGCGGGGCTGCGCGAGGACATATTGGGGTCCATCAGCGCCTCCACGCAGCGCTGGGCCGCGTCCACGTTCTTCTTCATCTTCGCGTGCGCGCGCTCGCTCTTTGTGCCGGCGCTGGCGCCGTCCTGTGCGTCCTCCTGGTCCTCCTTGTCCGGTTCATTGTCGGAAACGGCCCTCTGCATCGCCCACGTGGTCGCGACATCCTGGATGGTCGAGTCGAGCGCGTGCATTAGCACAAACGCAATGATGGCGAAGAGGAACGGCCAGGAGCCGTACATCTCCGTCAAGTGTGCAGGCACGCACGGGGCCTCGAACTGCTCGGCCGACTCGGCGAGCATGTGAATCAGAGAGACACCGAGCATGACGCCAATCGCAATGGCCTTGCCGGTCGCGTAGACAAAGTCTGGCAAACGCAGCACAGGCACCCACTTGCCCACGAGCGGGAACAGCACACCGACGGCGGAGGCCGCGAGCACAATAAAGATGGCCATAACGTGCAGTCCTGGGGACCACACGCCGTCCAGGCCGGAGCAGCCGTCGTCGTCCTCATCGGCGGCCTCGGCGCCACTGGCATCGAGAAGCGTGGCGGACCGGCTCTGCATGGAGGAATAGGGCGGCAATGTCAGCGGCGGGGCGACGGTGGACAGACGTGCGGTCAGCTCGGCCACGACAGAGGTGAGGTGCTCGACGAGTGCAGTCGCGTTGTCGGAGAGGGAGGAGGGCACAGCCGCGCTGAGGGCCGCCTGCGCACGCTGCAGGTGGGAGAGCACGCTGTGCCACTCATCCACTTGGGGCAGAACGGCGGCGCTTGACATTGGGGATTGAATGTGACTGGTGTGACTGGGTGTGATGTCTCTTCTTTGAAGTTCAACAGATACTTGAAGAGCAAAAACAACAGAAGCCTGGAAAATAAAAATAAAAGTGGTGAAGAAAAACTACGGTAGTATTTCCTCACAAAGAAAAAAAAAGATGTTATCAGAGAACGAAACGGGAAAAAAAAGAAAAAAAAGGTGGAGTCTTCTTTGTAGATCAAATGTAAAAGAAGTCGAGAGAGAGAAAGAGAGAGGGGAAGCGGGGGACGAGCGAGAGGGTAAGAGATGAATGAAGAAGTGCGTTGCGCCTGTGTAGATGGGAGAGGAGGCGCTGAGCGCGGACTCACGCGATGGGCCGCTCCTCTCACAGAAATGAGACGAAGTACATTTTTCTTTTTGTGTGTGTGTGTGTCTGACGGCATCGCTCTCCACATGTGAGAGCCTTGCCGCCTTACAACGGTGCCAATAGATAACTCTCTAGTTTGCCTTGCTTTTATTGTTTTGTTCGTGTGAACTTGTGTGTACCTATGTGGTGTGCGTGATGTGTGTGATGTGTGTGATTTGTGTGTGAAGTTTCGTGGCCTTCGCAACTGCACACAGACAGAGGGGGGGAGGGAGCAGGTTCACCCTGTGTGTCGCAGCTACTGCGACCGCCAAAGATGAGCCCCCGTCGCGATTTCCATGGGCGGACGCCTCAACAGCGGGGCCACACCGGCCAGCATGGGTATGTGGCAGCGCAGCACGTGCCGGTACACATCGCGGTCGAGCAGCATGTACACGCAGTCGAGGACACGAAAGGTGTGCCACAGAAGAGGGCTCAGACCGCGCTTCATCTCCTCTGTAACGGGGGCCGCTCCGTTCTTCAAGGCCACCTGCGCGGCCTCCACGGCGACAACGCGCGCAGCCGGTGGGGACTGCGACAGGCTCGCTGCGTGCACGAGCGAGAAGAGGTCGATGCCGAGCTCCATGTTGAGTCCGTAGTCGCCCTCGTCGTTCGCCATGTCGGCGTAGCGAAACTGCTCCTGCAGCTCCGACCACGGTGTGTAGGTGAACACCTTCCTGGTCGTCGCATCGGGCTCCAGACGCGCCACTTTCCGAGGGGTTGTGTCCACGAGCGTGTCTGTCTGTGCAGCACCAGCAGCGGCCTTGAGTTGCGCACACCACTGCACAAAGTGCGCGTCCCAGTCGAGCAGCAGGCGCTTCAGGTGCGTGCGGTTCATCGCCAGAGGTCGGTAGCCGAGCTCGGTCTTCGTATCGTACGGGGCCATCACACCCAGGCCATGCACAGTCGCGGCGAGCTCGCGCTGCTTGCGCCGCGAGGTGGCGACGCGTTGCTGCTCGGCCAGAGAGGTCACGTGATCGGGGTCGGGCAGGGCCTCGGCCGGGCGGCGCGTGGTATCCGCAGCCGCCGCCTGGCGCATCGCGGCACTAAGGGCGGTCTCGGTCTTGCCATCCTTCGCCGCCCGTGCGGAGGCGAGCAGGTAGACGGCGAGGCCTGTGCTGACGGGAGCCCACGTGTACGCCTCCTTCGGGAGTTCCACCGCTGTGTCAACGGTGACCTGCATGTCGTGCGGCACACCGCCCTTCACGAGCATGCTCGGCACGGCACTGGGCTCGTCACGGTGGTAGCACACATGCACGAGTGGCAGTGACGCCTCTGTCGTCTCTGTCAAGGCGGGGCTGTGGGCCGGTGCCGCGTCGACCGCGACGGCCACCGTCTGGCATTCCGGAGGGTCGTGGCGGTACCGCGCACAGCGCCAGCGAGCGGCCTCGTCATGAAACGGATCAAAGAAAGTCGACCCCGTCGATGGCAAAGATGACGCCGATGTGGATGCGGTAGTGTGCAGTGCACGGGCGTGCTCGTACGCGCGGTAGGCCGCTTCGAATGGCCCGACCAGGCGCCAGCCGGGAAACGCGGTCAGCGGCGAGGCCGGATTGAGCGCGAGGGCCGCCAGCAGCACCGCGCGAACATCGGCCGCGTGGAAGCCAAGCGCGTTGCCGTAGAGCACCTGCAAGTATGTGTCGATGTGGTCGAGCGCGGGGTACAGATCAGCGACGGCGAACGGGGCAGCGGTGTCCCCGTGAGGCACATGGACACCGACGTGGGCGGGGCCCGGCAGACAGCATGGGTGCATCAAGTGCTGCAGCAGTGCCAGCGACGGGGCCCCCGACTCCAGGTCCTCCGCAGTCTCAGAGGCGTGTGAAAGACCGCGTGAAGGCGCGCGATCGGCGAGCGACGTGGCCGGCACGTGGGGTGCTGGCAGAGCCTCTGCGAGAGCGGTGGGCGCCGCCACGGGCGTTTCCGCATTGGCGCCGTCCGTCGGTGTGAGTGAGTCGCGCTCTGTGCCATCGCTTGGGCTCGGAGATGGCGTGGTGAGCACGGCTGTGGGAGGCGCTGTCGTTGGGAC
This sequence comes from Wallacemonas sp. Wsd, assembly GCA_030849645.1. NCBI lineage: Eukaryota > Euglenozoa > Kinetoplastea > Trypanosomatida > Trypanosomatidae > Wallacemonas > Wallacemonas sp. Wsd. The sequence continues at coordinate 216,491 of JASANQ010001321.1, forward strand.
CGCAGGGATCGGTTCTACAGCTGGTGTGAGCGGGGCATCCACGTCCGGCCGTTGCGTGGGATGGGCATAGTGGCGGAAGTGATCGTCATTCTTGCGGTAGCACTGGCCATCGTAGCGGCACACAGGCAACATCTTCGCCGGCTTCATGGGTGAGCTCTTCTGTTGTTGGTTTTGGGGGGGGGGTTTGTTGTTTACTTGTCAGATATTGCTACGGGAGAAGGGGAAGTGGGGAGGTTGAGGACGGTAATGAAGAACAGCAGGGCGTGTCAGAAGTAGGCAAAGAGACAGGGAGAGAGAGATCATTGAGAGCATCACTAAAGAGCTGAAACTTTTTTGGTCACTACATGGTGCGGACCATCTCTCGGTGAGTGAGTGAGTGAAAGTTCCAAAGAGGCCAGTCACTTGAAGCAGCAGCCCTGCCGCTCCTCATCGCGAGCTGTTTTGCGCACAACGGGAAAACAAATCTTAGAGTGTGGTTGTTTGATGCTCTGTCCGTACGGTAACGGAGGGAGGTCAGATGTGTTCAAGGGACGGCAGTCAAAAACTGAAAAAGAAAAAGAACGGACAGATAGTTTTTTTTTTTTTTTTAGGCCGTGGAGAAAGAGAGAAAGAATGATAATTCTGTTGGAGCTGATATCATTTATCTAGGCAACTGTGTTCAATTTCCCATCACTCAGTCGTCGTGTCTCAGTTGCCCATACCAAATTACCGTCTGCCGAATTTGACTTGAAGGCGAGCCGAAAAAAAAAAGTAAGAAGAGAAAAAAGATAAAGAAAAAGAAAGGAATTGTTGAGAATAAGAAACGAAATCGGAAAGAAAAGACGCTGCCAGTGATGATAACCATCATACGTGGCGTGGAGAAAAACAAAAGCGCGAAGCAAAACGGAAGAATCTGTTGAAACAAAAAATCTGTGTAAACAAAAAAAAGCCCATGCATAGAAACGCACATATGGGCACTCACGGAAACAAAAACAAAGCACATGATTCCGTAACTGGTAGACAAGCGCGCACGGTGATAGATGGAAAAGAAACAGTGCAAACATCAAGGCTGGATGTGATCTCTGCGAGGAAAACGACGCGGCACCAAAGCATGCATACGCAGACAAAGGCTAGGGCCAATTTCTTAGGGTCACGCTTCTTTTGCTGACATCTATATCTTTCTCTCCTCACACGTGCACGCATCACTTGTACATGTATCCATTTACGCATTCACAATGCTATGTTTTTTTGTTTCCACTCCACATCCCTCCGTTCACCCTCAGAGCAGCCTCCAAGAGGTGGTCGATGGCTTCTTTGGAAAGTTGGTTTTTGCCTCCGCCACCACCTCACATCAACCGCAGTGCCGTCCCTGAAGCGTTCGCCGAGGCAACCGTTCCTCTCAATGGGCAGGCTCAGCTCTGCTGCGCATGAGGCCGCCGAGGGCCGTGAGCACGCACACTCACGCGGCACCATCTGCCGTGCGGCCGTCGTCACGGAGGCCGCGTAGAAGGCCGTCCAGTTCGAGACTGGCGGCGTCATCCACACCAGCGAACTCACCCCGCACGTCCTCCACGGCCTTCTCGAAGCAAGCCTTGCCAATCGCACAGCGCGCGCGTGGCTGAGGGCCGAGCTCGAGCGTCTCCCACTTATGCAGAATGATCTTGGAGCTCTGGATGTCGATCGTGTCCATCGTGCGTGCGACTTCGAGAATGGCGCGCCGGGCGGCGGCAATGCTCTCGGCGTGATCGGCCATCAGTGCTGCAGACTCGGCATCAGCCACGCCTGGCGCCGTCTCAGTGCCCGTAGTGGTAGCCACCTTGTTGGGCAGCTTGGCGACGAGGAGCTGATGAAAGAGCGGCCGCAGCACCGCGACGAGGCAGTAGTACAAGAACAGGTGTGTGTGCTGCGCAGCCTCGACAGTTTCTTTCTCGTCCCGGTCGTAGAAGTTGCCGCCCGAGGCCTTGGCACTCGCCGGGGCCCCCTCGCTGCCGTCGGGATAGCGGTACAGGTAGAGCTGGCGGAAAAGTACGGAGGTGATCCAGTCGTCTTGGATGCCGCTCTCCATAAAGCCGCGCTTCTTCTCCACAAACGCACGGGCATCGATGGCGAGGTAGCGCCAGAGCTTGTCCGTGCTGATCTGCTCGTAGCTGAGGTCGGTGGGGATCGCGAGGCTATCTGGCGTGGCGGCACGCAGGGCCACGTCCTGGGCCGCCAGGCGGTCCTGAACGAGCTGCACGTACACAGGGGGCTCAAAGTACGTGATGCACGCGCTGCGGGCGAAGCGAAGGGAGAGAGCCGGCACGAAGTCCGGCGCGCTGTTGCTGAAGATATCCGAGAGGATGGTGAAGATGAAAGAGAACATGTTGTGGATGGTGTCCTCGCTGGGAAAACCATCCAACACGGCGACAGTCGCGTTGCCAGCTGCGATGCTGCCCTGGGAGACGGTGCGAATGCCGTGCATGTACTGTGCCGCGCGCATCATCACAAAGAGCAAGTGCATCCAGCCCCGGTTGCTCAGTTGCTGAGTCAGCACAGAGGACGCGTTGCTCTCTGTCGACTCGGTCGCCGTGCACCGCCGCGCGTCGCTCATCACCGTGCACAACTGAACGGCAATGCTGAAGGACCGCATCATCTTCGCCGCCAGCAGGGCCGCCTGCTGGAAGCTCTCGCTGCGACACAGCCTGTCCACGTCGATCACCTCCACCTCTTGGAAGATGCGCGTCACGTCGTCGGGCCGGAGCGCCGTGTGTCGATCCATGATCTGGGCAGCCGAGGTCGACTTTTCGGCACCGAAGACATCCTTGAAAAACCCAGTGCGCACCAGCAAGTCCTGAATGTTCTTCTTGTAGAAGAGAATGAAGCCCATGATCCACAACCGCTCTGTTCCACCGGAGTAGAGCATCTCCACGTAAAAGTCGCCGGTCTCGTGCGGGCGAACCTCCTTGGTCCAGCGAGACAGCGTCTCGCGAAAGCGCTTTGTGTTGCGGAAGTGACGCGCATCACGCGCAATCAGCTCGAGGTTGATCTCCACGTACGCGCGACCGAGCGAGGTCTTGGGGTGGGCGAGCTCCTCGAGCGTCTGCACCAGCTGTTTCGTGTTGGTGAGGTCCCGCTTCTCCGACTCCATGAGCTCCTCGTACACCTTTTGCAGGGCGTCCATGGTCACCTGCTCAGTAGGTGTGGGCGGAGCCAACAGCGATGCCATTCGGATTTGCTTGCAGTTTCCTCTTTTTGATTTCGTCAGTTGTGGTTCCCACAAAAGAAAAAGTAGCTGAGGTCCTCGTTGGCTCGTGTGAGGGTACAAGCAAATGCCAAAGATGCAGATGTGGATTGACAGTGGCTGTGTCTGGTTTCGTGTTGAACACAAAAGTGATTGGAAAGGAAAGTCTGGTGAGCAAGGCTAAGCGATGAATAACAAGTCATCAAGAGAAAATAATAGAGTGTGTGTGCGATGCACGCGTTCGTGTGGGGGAGGTAGTCGAAGGGGAGGGGGGGATGAAGTGCATGAGAGCGCAGAGATCATTTCATAATTGATTCAGTCGTCCATCTGAGCTGTCACTGACTCAATCCTCTCACAGCCTCGACGGTGCCATATTCTCAAACATACTGGCTCTATTCGAAGGCACCATATGTGTTCAACGGAAAAACGCAATGCTCGTTCGCTGTTTCCTTGAAATATGGTGTTTTAGCAAGCTGAGTCTGGCAGTGCATGCTGAGTCCCAGAACGCAGAAACATTTTTCACCGTTTTGGCTAGCACGGCGGCTTTCCATTCGTGAGTAAGAGGGGGATTGTTGTGTGTGGCACAGCTCAAGTTGCCAGAGTTGTTGTTGTTGTTGTTGTTGTTGTTTGTGTCTGTCGGTTTGTGTGTGGTGCTATGGCTGGTTTGTGCTCCCGAATTGACAACGTGTGCACAGAGGCGCAAACGTTCTACTTTTGTCAGCGTTGCCCACGTCGCTCTCATGGTATAGTGTGATTTTCAAAACAATAAAAAGGAACGAAAAACGATTTTTTTTTCCGATCCTACCAACCACCTTTTTCTTCTCATTCTCTCAGTTTCCGTCAACAAGGAAAACAAAAAAAAACAAAAAGAGGTGATAGGACTCCACAGCTGGGTGCGGACGGACCGTGTCAAAGATAAAGAAAAAAAAGGGAAAGAAAAATAATGGAAAGAAAAGAAAAGATCGAAATCATGACGGGATGCTTTCGTAGAGAAGACTCGTGTGACTCTTCGCGCTTGCCACACTCTTTAAGAGAAAAGAAAAAAAAGGAAGAAAAAGAAGACGGGGAGTGATGGAGAGTGGTAGTGGCACATGGTCCATGTTAAATCGCGTCACGAGGCACGCGACGGTACTCGTTCTTCTCAAACGCGTGCTCGTTGTTGTACTTGGCGTTCACGTGAGTGCGCAGATACAGGTAGTCCTTATCACACGTCTGGGACTCCTCAATGTCCACCTCCGTCACCCACCCAGGCCGCGACAGCTTCATCTTCTGCACAATGGTGTACTTGGCCGACAGGGGGTCACGGTTGCACAGGGTGAGCTCACGGCGGAGGTTGTGCTCCACGGTGGTGTCGATGTCATCGAAGCGGTAGATGCCCTCGCCAAAAACACCGCCGACGCCGTCCGTGACGCACGTCCACGAATCGCGCAGCAGGTCGTACGCGACGCTGCGGTCCACACGGCCAGTCGTCAGTACGCTGACGGGCGTAGCGGGGGCCGTCTCCGGCACTGGATCCGGACCGGCGATCATACGTGCACCCGAGTTCGGCATCACAGGGAGCTTGAACGTCGCTGTCTCGCTGCACAGAGTCAGCGTGGTGTCCTCCGGTGAGCTCCACACCATGGGCCAGTAGTTGTTGGCAAGGGAGACGCTCAGGCGGTGGCCGACAGGGATCTGGTAGCCGCAGTAGTCCAGCTTCACGCGCACGCGCATCAGCTCGCCGGGCTTCACAGGCACAATCTTCTCGTAGCCGTCCGGCGAGCAGTGCACGAGGTTCTGCAGGCCATACGAAATGCGCGTCGCCGCACCGTCAGGGGCAACATCGCAGATCTGCACAAACAGGAACCCCTTGGGCTTGTCGCAGCTCAGCGTCACCTCGAACGCGGGGCGGCCGAGGATGTCCAGCGGCGCCTGGAGCGGATCGCTGGTGAAGGTGACGCTCATGCCGTTGTCGATGCGCTGATCGGCTGCGGTCTCACCGAGCACACCGGCGCCCATCCACTCGCCCGACAGGAGGCCGTGGTTGAGCGGCGTGTGCACGATTGTCGTGGCGGTGGTCGCACTGCCGCCGGTCTCCGCGTCCACCAGCGCACGGTGCTCGCCGAGGAGGTAGGCCTTGGTCTTGATGTCCTCCGCAGGGGCCGGCCACGAGTTGAGACCAACCCAGCGGCCGGGGCACTCCGGCTTGCTCGTGCACGGAGGCTGGCTGTCCTCGATGTACGCCTGGATCATCGGGTGGTCCATGGCACCGTTGTCCTTCTTGTCCTTCAGCCAGTGATCCCACCAGTTCGTGGCCTCGCGGAGGAAGTTCATCGGCGGGTTCGGCACGCCGTCCTGTGGGTACGCGTGCACCCACGGCCCCACAATCGCGCGACGCGGCACGCTCAGGTGGCGCATCAGACGGAACACGGGGTTCGTGTAGGAGTCCGCCCAGCCATCAACAGCCAGCACGGGGACCTGGATGTCAGCGTAGTTGGTGCAGATGGAGCCGTGCTTCCAGTACGCATCCATGCACTGATGAGAAGCCCAGGTGCCCTGGCTCATGGGAAGCTCCTTCAGGCGCTCCAGCCACATCTCCTTCCAGTTCTCCTCACCGACGCACTCCGGATCCGGAGGACGAGACATGTAGGCCTCCATGATGCTGCCCCACCAAAAGTTGTCGTTCAGCAGGCAGCCGCCCTTCCAGTGGATGTCATCGGTGAAGCGGTTGTCCGTAAAGCCGAGGACGATGATCGCACGCAGCGCGGGAGGGCGGCGCGCGGCCACCTGCAGAGAGTTGAAGCCGCTCCACGACTTGCCCTGCATGCCCACATCGCCAGTGCACCACGACTGCTTGCTGATCCAGTCAATCACCTCCAGGCAATCGTCCTGCTCCTGCAGAAGGTACTCGTCGCGAAGAAGGCCGTCCGAGTCACCAGCGCCGCGCATGTCTACGCGCACGGCCACGTAGCCGTTCTGCGCGTAGAACCCGTGCATGGGCTCATCGCGCGTGCGCGTGCCGTCACGCTTGCGGTACGGGATGTACTCGAGAATCGCCGGGAACTTCTGGCCCTGCTCCACGGACACGGGCATGAAGATGCGCGCGGCGAGCCGTGCCCCATCCTTGAGGGTGATGTAGGTGTGCTCGATCGCCTTGATAGCGTGTGGGCTATCGCGCATCACAATTTTGCCGGACATGTTTTGGATGTGTAGGTGTTTGTGTCTGTGTTGGTTTGTATTTGTGTGTGTTTATTTTGTGGCTTTGTGCGTTTTCGTTTTCAGGGGTCGAACACTAAATAAATAAATAAAAGCGTGGCAGAAGGATTCCCTACCAGACTGTGTTTAGAAAAGAAGAATAGTCTGCTTGGTGTTTTCTTGTTGGTGTGCCGTTCGATGGAGGGTGTTCGTGTCGGATGGGGAAAGGGGAGGGGGGGGAGGAGAAGGGTGGAATCTTGAGTCAGGAGCGGGTCAGCCAGGCACGCGAAACGGAAGTGGCGCGGGCACATAGCCTCCACTGCACGAGAGGCGCGCAGTATCGAGGACAACAAGCAGGGGCTCGGCAGCTCTGCTGCTACACAAACAGTGGAAGCACGCCATCCGACCAGGGATGTGTGCAGGAGCGAGAGAGGGAGGGGAAGAGGGGAAGAGGGGAAGAGGGGAAGAGGGAGGCTGCGCGCAGCACGCATCGCCTCGACGCCCAGGTAGTCTGATTTGACAGTCGAAAAGAGGACCGCTGTTGATGATGTGTTGCGCTCGCCGCTGATGATGAGTTTTGCTGATCGTAGTAACAAGAAGAAACTACCAGAGAAATGTAAGACGGCGCCTGCCATTCTGTGAACAATTCGGAAAGAGTAAGTGAAGGCGGACAAGGCACGCTCACCCCTTTGCATTCCTCCACACAGGCCACTACGCCGCGATGCCGAGATTCTTCAAGATGCGCGCAATGACCGCCTTGTCCTCCACCAGCCGGTAATGGTCGAGGCTCGAGAACATGTTGGCATGCCCCTTCACCGCCTTTCGCAGCTCCGTTGTGTAGCGCACTGTGTTCCGCATCGCGACCACCGCCTGAACAGATTTGCCATCCTCAAGAATATCCACCGTGAGCGCGTTGTGCTCGTTGAGGGAGCTCACGACATTGCCCAGGTACGCGGCTTCGGAGATGTGCACCTCCACCCGCATCATCGGCTCCACAATGCCGAGCGCGTCGCGTCGGACACTCTGCAGCGCCGCCGCGAGCAGCGCACGTGCGGCCGGTCGCAAGGCCTTCTCCTGAAGCGGTGCGCTGCCCGCGAGCTTGCGCAGGCCCGTCAGCACCACCTCCACACCGTGCATCGGCATGCCCGCGAGAGGGCCCAAGCGCGTGCAGTCCGTCACCGCCGCACTAAAGCTCGCACGCACAACACGGAGCTCCTCTTTGGCGTTGCGGACGTCGTTCATGCGCTGTGCCGACCCTTGTTGGTTCGGCGAGGAGGTCTCGGCCCCACCCGCCGCACGTCGCTCGCCCGTGGCGAAGAAGGTCGCCTCGAGGTCCGGATCAATGCGGAAGCAACAGACGTCACTCACGGCGCACGCCTCCCCGTCCTGCAGCAACGGGCGAAGCTCCAGCGAGGCCTCCACGTACGGGAGCTCGAGGTGCGTGCCAATCAACTTATCTGATGTGCACGTCATCTTGAGGATCTCGCGGTACTCGATGATCGCGCGCAGAAGACGGCACTGCACTTGGTGCTCGTGCGCGAGGCGGGACATGATGATGTCCAGGTGGAGCTCGCCCATGCCGCTCAGCACAATGTTGCCAAAGTCGTTCTTGGCGACGCGCAGGCTCGGGTCCTCACGAGTGAGCTCCTCGAGCGCGCTTTCCAAGAGGGCAATGTGCTGCTTTGTGGCGGCCTCCACGGAGAAGGAGATGACCGCTGGTGGGGCATCGATCCCCTCGAGGCTGAAGACCGACTCGCTCGCGGCATCCTCGTCGTCGTTGCCGGCCGGCGCGCGCTTCAGCACCTGCGTGGGAGTGGCGTAGAGTGTGTCGCCGGTGTAGGTGTTGGACAAGAAGGCGGCGCCAATCTGGCCGGCGGTGAGGTACGGCACCTCGACCGGCTCATTCGCATGCATCACGTAGAGTGCCTGGATCGTCTCGGAGCCGTTGCGACTGTTGTTCGCGAGCGTCTTGCGCGGCGTCAGGGTGCCGCTGTACACGCGCAGAAACACAAGCGGCGCACGCACCCCCTTGGGGCCTGTCGTGTGCATCACCTTGAAGGCGAGGGCAATCGTCGGGGCGGTGGGTACGGGTGAGGCGGGCGGCAAGTCGACCGGCAGGCCGCTGCGCGTCAGCCCAGTGAGCTTTCGATCCTTCGGGGACGGCAGGTAGTCGCACACGGCATCCAGGAGCGGCTGGACGCCCTGATCACGTCGCGAGGCGCCGCAGAGGACCGGCACAACAGGCAAGTGGTTGTCGGCGTTGTGCGCATTCGTGGAGGCCCGGCGGTGGAGGCTGCGGTTGGTGAGCCGGCGGACGGCGGCCTTGAGGGCGGCGGCGGGCATCAGGGCTGCGGCGGCGGTCTCGTCGCCATCGGCCTTGTCCAGAGCCTCGATGAACACCTCCGAGAGGGTGTCGTCGTAGGCACAGAGGGTGTCCACGAGTGTCTGGCGGCCCTTGGTCGCCGTCTCCACCACGTGCGCGTACTCGCCAGACGCCCCGACAACGGCGAGGTCCTTGATGGTCATCTCCGCCCCATTTGTGCCACCAAACCGGTATGTCTTCTGTGCGACCAGGTCGATCACGCCTTCAAAGTCGCCGTCCTCCGCGCGCAGAGGCAGCTGAAGCAGCAGCGGCTCGACCTGCAGCTTGTCACGGAGCGAGCGCACAGACATGTCGAAGTCCGCGTTGTACTTGTCCATCTTGTTGAGGAAGGCGAGCATGGGAATGTCGAACTTGCGGCTCTGCTGGAGCACGGTGTAGCTCTGCGCCTGCACACCGGCAGAGGCGTCGAACAGCGCGACCACACCATCCACCACGCGCATCGCACGCTCCACCTCCACGGTGAAGTCCACGTGCCCGGGCGTGTCAATCAGGTTGATCGCGTGATCAGACACATCTGACTCGCCGGCCGTGCGTGTGCCGGTCGCCGCGCCGGCCCTCCACTTGAGCGACACAGCAGCGGACTGGATCGTGATGCCGCGGTCGCGCTCCTCCTTCATGAAGTCCGTCGTCGTCGTGCCCGAGTCGACATCACCGACGCGGCGCGTGACACCAGCGTAGAAGAGCATCCGTTCCGTCGTCGTGGTCTTGCCGGCATCAATGTGCGCGACAATGCCAATGTTGCGTGTGTGGCGAATGGTGCTCATGGCCTCCGCGATCTGCTTCGGGTTCGTGCCTGTCCACGCCCCCATGGAGGCGGCACGGATGGCCGAGGTGTGAAGAAAGCGGCATGGTTGGGCAAGACGCACCGTGAGCGTCTCCACGACGCGAATACGTACCAGCATGGAGTCACACCTTCACAGGAGAAAAGAAGAAAGAAAGAAAGAAGAGAAGAGAACAAAGGCAGCCACAGCTGATCCCGGCCAAAGAATTTTTTTTTAAAGGAGTACGGCCGAGTGCAGATGAGTACGAAGGAGAGAGAAAGGGGGAGGGCAGGGTCGGGATTGAGAAAGGAGAAGATGGGGAGGGTGCACTGCCTTGGGTCCGTCTGATGCGCTGTGGCCCAGAGCGATGTCCGCGTGGAGTGACAAGATGCAGTCGCCGCCGATGAGCCGTTCATGTCGGCGATGGATGTGCTAGTTTCACCACCACTTGCAGGACAGAACATGTCTTACACTGGCGAGGCCAGATGAGTGAAACGTACAGAGAACGAGTGAAGGGTTTGTGTGTGCTTTGCTTTAATCTGTTTAAGAAAAAGGAAGAAGGAGAAGAGGGCAAGTGCGGCGCCGAGCGACAGTCAACATTTGTCAGCCGGTGTCCGGTACCTCTTCGTGACGTTTTTTTTTGTTTGTTCGTTTGTTTGTTTGTTTAAAGGCATTCATTTCGTTTGGTTAGATTGCTTACCCCGTGAAGAGGTGCTTTTATAGGTGACGGTGCGCACACACATACACACACACACAAGTCCGCGAGCGACGTGCGCGTGGGTGCTTACTGGGGGGTTTCGAGAGCGGCAATCTTGGCGATGCGGTTCTTGTGGCGCTCCCCCTCGGAGAAGTTCGTGGTGAGAAAGGTCGTGATGATATCACGGATCACCTCCATTCCGACCACGCGCTCGCCCATGCAGACGACGTTGGCGTCATTGTGCTGGCGGCACAGAGAAGCGGTGAGGTGGTCGTGGCAGACGGCGGCGCGAATGCCATGGAACTTGTTCGCAGCGATCGAGATGCCGATGCCGGTGCCGCAGATGAGCACGCCCTTCTCGGCCTCACCCTTGAGGACGGCCTCGCAGACCTTGGCCGCAGAGTCGGGGTAGTCGACGGAGCCCTCGGTGGTGGGGCCAACGTAGATGACCTCGATGTCGGCCGCCGCCTCGCGGATCATCGCGATGATCTCCTCGTGGCAGTGGGTCGCGGCGTGATCGCAGCCGAAGACAATCGTGCGAGTCATGTTTTGTGTTGTGTAAGTTGAGTGGTTGACGGAAGTCCGCGTGATAGAAAAAGAAGAGAGCGAGAGAACACGAGGCTGGGTGCGAGAAGCTGGGAATCTAGATTTGTGCCCGACAGCGGTTGTGTGCCATACCAGAAAAAGAAAAGGGAGGTCAGGAAGGAGGAAGACGAGTTGACGAGTTGACGCGAGGGGCATGCACAGGCAGAAGTGTGGAAGATGTGCACCTGAGAAGGACACGAAGAGCATCGAACGACTGGTCAGTGCGCCACAACACAGAAAGGTGCAAGTGGCTTACACGTTGCTTGGTCGCTGCTCAGCAAACACTGTGAAAAGAGGTGAAGCAAGAACAGAAGTGCGCGCGCGTTTCCGAGCGTGGTTGTGTTCGACTTGATGTTTGACGTCGCATTTTTGCCTCTTAGCGGAGGGGCGTGGGCTCACCCTTCATTTCCTTGAGTACAGAGTAGAAAGCGCGGGGAGGAGGAGGGATATGTTTCTGCTCTGTGTCAATCGGCAAGGGGCAACAGCAAAAGAGGATAAAAGCAGTGCACGGGAAGCAAGAAAACAAGCACAGCCACATTTTTTTTTTTAATCTTGTGTATCTCTGCGCTCTGACGCACTGATTTTTTCACTGGGAAACGCACGTCCACACACAAAAAAAAATACCAACAACAATACCAACACGCTCACGCGTTCGGAAAGCAGGAGACGGCGTTTACGCATCCAGCAATGGCGTGCTAAAGTACCGTGGCAGCTCACGGAGAAGGAAGAGGGCGATGGTCTTGTACTCGGCGAATGCTACCTCCGTGTAGTAGAAGATCGTGTCCACGTAGCGCTGGCACGACCAGTAGTGTCCAATCCACACGCACAGCAGCCGGAACATGTTCCGGAAGAAGCAGCCGCCGTAGTGGCGGTAGTACTGGTTGGCGGTGTTGGGCGGGTGGCAGGCGCCAAAGACAACCAGGGCGAGGCAGCGATGATGCGGGTCCTGCTGCGTGGCCGGGCAGGTGCAACGGCCTGGGGCATGGACGGGTGCCCGCACAGAGGGCTGACCGGGGAAGGCCGCGGAGTTCGCCGTCGGGGGAGCGGTGGGTGCCGTGAGAGCGGGGGGCAGCGCTTCGGCGGGGTTCGCGCGCACCGTGGCGGCCGTCGGGGCGGGACGCAACTGCGTGCTGACCGCCGCCGAGGGCGTAGCCGTGGCGGCGCCACCGCGTTCGCGCGTAGCCGCACGACAGGACTTGCGCCAGGCATGATACGTCGGGGCGGCGAGCGTGGCGATCTCCGCGAGCAGGGCGTGGATCGCACCTTCCGGGTCGTCGGGGTGCAAGTGTGCCTCGCGCAGGAAGGTCAAGATGGTCGTCGTGATCACCGACATCCGGGCCGTGCTATCCATCGTCTCCGCGTTCAGCGCGCAGAGCAGGCTGTAGACGAGCTTGTGCGGCTCGCCAAGAAGGGCCTCCTCGATGGGGGCGAGCGCCGCCAGCTGGGCCGCCTCGTCGGCCGCAGGGCACCCGGCAGGCCCGCCGAACAACGGCACGCGCCACGCACGAGGGGGGCCACAGCGCTGCAGCCCACGCGTCCCGCGCAGCAGCGCGGCGTCCTCGGTGCTGTACAAACCCGCAAAAGGGCGTTCTTCCGGCGCCAGCCGGTGCGGCAGCGTGCGCAGCTCCGCCATCAAAGCCTCCAGCAGCGGCTGCACGGTGGCTTGCCACTCAGGCGACGCGCACGACAGCGGCAGCCGCACCGGGGGGGTCGCGCTCGTCGGCGAGGACGACGGTGTCGTGCGCAGAGCGTGGATGGCGAGGCTCAGCTCCGCCGTGAAGCCGCGCGAGCAGCGGCGCACCGCGGCAAAACGACGTGAGAAGCCGCTGACGAGATCACCGACGCGACCGTTTGGTGTGGCCGGCAGCTGCACAGATGTCCAGCGTGCGAGGAGGCTGTCGTTCTCCTGCTGTGCCACCGCGCTTTCGTCATCGACAGCGACAGGTCGGTGGGCGTAGTTGAACGCGGTGCGCAGCCCTGGTGTCAGAGAGAGCAGCATCGCGCTGACAAAAAGGTTCGTCTCGCAGCCGTAGCGGAAGAGCCGGCGGAGCAGCACACTGCCGAACGGCTCGTTCTCCTGGCGCTCCAGCGGCGGGGTTTCAAAAATGGCGTCGATCTCCTGACTGGGGGCAAAGACAAGCAAGTCGGTGCGGTTGCCGGGTCTGCACGGTGCATTCAGCGCTGCCAGCGTCACCGTGCCTGCGACGTGCTCGGCGAGGAGGTGGAGGTGCGCAAAGTCATACTGGAAGAGCTCTCCGAGCAGCGAAAAGGTGTTTTCAAATCGACGGAGAGGTCGAATGGACTGGCTCAGCGACGGTATCAGGGTGGCGTTGTACAGTCGCGTGTGCAGCAGGTTGAGCAGCACGGCCTCCCCGACGCTCTGCACGGGCTTCCGTCGCCAATCGCCGCGCGCGCGGGCGTTGTGCGTAAACGTGCGGAGGTAACTCTCAAGCACGTTGCATGCGGCACCCTCGACACAGCCGTCCTCCTTGTTGGAGGCCAGCATGTGCGCGATCTTGACCGACAGCTTCGCCGCCTGCTGCGGCATCTTGCCATCATCGAGCATGCGACTCTCAAAGCCGTTCTGCGCATTCCAGAAGCTGTGGAGACCGCGCAGAAGCTCGAGTTTGCGGACCGTGTCCGGGCTGTGCTGGTGCTCGGCTTCGTCCGTGAAGTCGTCCTCGTCCTGCAGCATCTGCACGCTGCTGTCTTGGGCAAACTCGTCCTTTCGGCGGCCAAGCATCTCCTCAAACGGGGGCAGCGGCCAGTGCACTGGTGCGCGCGGACGCGGCCTCGATGCCGGCGCGGCCCCTGCCGTCGCGTCGGACGCCGGCGTGAGGGCGGGCACACGGGGCGGCTGGAACCGCGGCAGGGCCCGAAGGTGCTCCGTGACGGTCACCGTGCGCGGGACATCGACGCTGATGGGGGCACCCTTGCCGATGCCGAAGGAGGTGTTGTAGATCTTGTTCGCGCGCTTCAGCCACTCACAGCGCCGCAGCTCGTGCCAGGCATCGCTGAAGTAGAACGTGGAAAGTAGCACGTTGAGGACGTACAGCACCTCGCTCTGCGAGTCGACGGTCTGGTGACGGAAGGTGCTGGACATGCGGTTGAACTCCGCCGAGGACGTCGTGCCGTGGAGGAACTTCATGTTGGCCTCGCTGGCGGTCTTGAACGCACGTGACGCGTCGTCATCGCGCAGAGAGCCGAAGCCGAACAACATCGGCCGGGTGTCATCCTTCTCTGGCGTCAGCGTCAGATCACGCAGGCGCCACCGCTCGCGCGCGTCGATGCAGCCGTAGTACCAGTTCAGGTCAATCTTTGTGTTCATCTCGTTCTCAATCATCGCCTCTTCGTTGATCAGCTCTTGTACCACACGGGCTGTAGCCTCGTTGGTGTCGCCCAGCGCAAGGTTCGTCGCGGGGGCAGGGGCAGGGGCAGGGGCGGGGGAGGAGGCGGGCACTTGGACAGGCACTGGCACGTGAGTGGCGGTGGGAGCACCGATCGGGGTGTGCGAGGCGGGCGTGAAGGGGGTCGCGTTCGCGTTCAGTGAGGTCGCCGGCCGTGGCGGCGTCAGCGGGCTGCGCACATCGGATGTCTCTGCGCCGCTAAGGGGGGCCGCGCCGTGCGTGCTCACGGCGGGGTCCCAGAACGAAGACGAGGAGGTCGAGATGGGATTGCGTGGCGAGGGCACTTGGATGCTGTTGAGCACGTCCGTCGAGGCGTCTGTGTAGCCAGTTTCCTCGTCCTCGGTGCTCTCTTCCTCCTCTGCGTCCTCGTACTCGCCTTCCTCGTCGGTCTCCCACTCATCGTCGTACTCCTCGTCACCCTCGTCTTCCTCGTCCTCCTCCTCCTCGTCGTACCACTCATCGGTATCTGCCTCCAGTGCCGGTGCACCGCCTGGCGCGAACGCTGTCTCGCCGAGCAAAGTCGCGAGCTGGGCCTGAACCGCTTGCACGTCGAGGCCGGCACTCGCAGGCAGTTGGCTGAGCTGCGCAAAAAGTGTCTGCAGCTCCTCGCGCATGAGCGTCGCCGTCGCCGCTCCCTCCAGCTCGGCGGCGAAGCTTGCCGCAGCGGTCCCGGGCGTGGCCTGCGAGGGGGGTGCCATGACGGTGGTGGTGCGGCCGCCCTGCTGCACGCGAATCTCACGTGAGCGCACCTCGCAGAGGCCAATGAGACGATCGACCACGCCAGCCTCGCTCTGCATCCAGAGCACGTTGCTGTCCACCACCCGCTGCACGCGGCGGATCGGGTAGAGCACCTCCGGGTAGAGCAAATGGCGGCTTGGGGTGCAGGACTGTTGAAGCGCGTTGCCCGGAATGACGAGCAAGGCCAGCACACGGCACAAGCCGCCGAGCAGGTAGGTGATGTCCGAGCGCACGAGCGACACCAAGGACGTGGTCTTGGCGATCTCCAGCACAGGGCCGACGACGGAGAGCAGATGCTCCAGCATGGACAAGGCGGAGTTGTTGAGGTGCGCGACGCCGAGTAGCTCCACCAGGCGGAAGAACACGCATGGGTAGCGGTCGTAGATGTACCAGCTGATGTTGTTGTGCCGCACAATGACCTCAGTCAGCACCACCATCAGACAGGAAAGCACGTTGATGTAGAACGCCCGCGCACGGCGGCCTTCGAACACCACAGGGTCACAGAGCAATTCGCAGAACAAACCCACGCCACCGCAGCCCACAAAGTAGGGAATCCGGTCCAGCGTCTGCGGATCCAAGTAGTCCTCGCAGAAAGCGAGAGCGCTGTCGACGGCGGCGATGTTGCCCGAGCGCCAGGCCGTCTGCACTGCCAAGAAGGACTGGAGCGTTTCTACAGATGCAGCGGCGGTGATGCGCGAACGAAACAGTGAGTCTGGCGCAGACACGGACTCGCGACCGCGACTGCCGGTCGCCGTCGTCATTGTCGTCGCCTCTGTAGCGGTGTGTGTGCCGGTCGCGGTTGATGTGAGGCTGTTCAGGATATCAGCGGAGGCATAGGGCTCCGGCATGAACACCTTGACGCGCGCACGCTCACGAACGTTGAGCTGCGGACTTGATGCCGAGCACCACATGAGTTCTCTGTGCGTGGACAGTGATAAAAAAAATTAGATATAGAGCGAGACTGATGTCTGTATGCCTATTTCTGTGTGTGTCTGTGTAAAAAAAAAGAATTATGGGCGATGAGGAAAGTAATGTACTACAACAAAATCGTATATGTTCTTCTTTTCCTTCTTTCAAGTGTTTTCAGACTACCTTGCCGGTGGTGTGTATTACTTCTGGTCCTCAAGCAGTCACGTTGGGGTGGATGTTGTTTAGTGGCAGGATCTGTTTGCTTGTATTTGTGATTGTTAGAATGAACTCGTGTGTAGCGAAGAAAAAAAATAATGCGCGTTGACCTTCAGTCCTACAATACTGAGAAGAGGGGTGAGGGTGATGAAAGACTACCTTCACTCCACCTTGAACAGTGCAACATGCAATCAAAAGAGAGAGAGAGAGAGAGAGAGAGAGAGAGAGAGAGAGAAAGAGTACGAGGGAGGAAGAAAGAGAAATGAAGGCAATGAAGAGATGTTGCAAACAGTGCATGCGTGTCTTGATCGACGGATTCTGCGCACGCACTCGTGGACACGGAGACACAACGCGGCAAAAGGGGGAGGGGGATACGAGAGGAGCAAAGAGTCTCTGTTCGATATTGCGCAGCAGCACCTGAGCAGACACGTGTGTGTTGCACTTCTGAATGGCAAGCGACACTTGACATTGCCCCACGAAGGCAGTTTCTTTGGGCTCCCTCTGTCGATGTTGTTTTTTCTTGTTGTTGTTGTTGTTGTGCTGCTGCACAACAACGCCGAGCCCGCGCATTTCTTGCTGAGCGGTATCGCGCGTGTTTTGTGTCCCAGTTTTGTTTTGTTTTGTTTTGTTTTTCGGTTTTCGTTGTTGTTCGTGGCCCTCCTCGCAAAGCACGAGGCAGGTGTAGTATAAATACCAGTACGATGCTGAGCAAAAAAAAAAAAAAAGAGAGAGAGAAACACAAAGTTTGAATTCAGTCCGTGTACATGTGGAAAAAAGAAAGAAAAAAGAAGAAGAAAGTAAAAGAAGAAATAACAGTGGTGTTACAAAATACATGCGTGAACGTAACCCTCCATGCTGTCATCTCTCTTCTTTTCACAATCGCTTTTTATTTTTCTTCGCGGTTGGTATTCTGCGACCACGCTCTGACTTGATTTTTTTTTTTTGCAGAGAGAGCGATAAGTAAAACAGGCATACACGCAACAGGAGATGAAAGTGGTACAGAGTAAATTCAACGTTGTTCGGTAGATTTGTGCGCGCGTGTGTGTGCGTGTTTCGTGGACATTGTTATTAGTACGCGGAGGTATTGTGCGTCGGAGGCTGGATGGGGGATTGTGTAAAAAAAAAAAGTAATTGGATGTGTGATTCGCAAACGTGTGTACTGCGCAACCACTCTAATGAACAAAGAAGGGAAAAAAAGAAGGGGGAAAAAAGCCGTGACAACAATAAATAAATAAAAATCACCAATTCTAATCGGGAAAGAACGAGAGGCCTAGAAAGAGAAAAGGAGGAGACAACGAACATAGAATCAAGTTTTGCGACAACGGCACGTGGGGGGGGGGCAAAAAGAGTGTCTTAAACTGGCGCCATCTGCGCTAGGCGTAAGAGATGAAAAAATGTGTTCACAAGACTGGTTTGACGCTTGTTGTGTGTTTGTTTTCCCGTCAAGCTTCTCATTGGCTTCGGTACTTTTTGTTTCCGTCGTTGCTCTTTTTTTTTTCTTTCTCCTCGTCCGTGCTTTCCATTTGCTATTTGCTTTTCCGTTGCCTCTCAGCCTGGCACCGCACGACACGCACCACTCGATCAAGCTCTAGATATTGTCAGTGTGCTTGTTGGTCCCGCAGAACGTGGGGTTGTCTGCGTGTGCGTGTGTGTGTTTGTGTTGGCGTCCTGGCATTTTTGCACGATGTGTTTTTCTGGTTTCTGTTTTGTTTTTGTTTTTTTTTTTGCTGTGGTTGATGATGTTGTTGATTTGGCAGAGGTTGAATTGGACGTTAGTGAGTGTGTGTGTGTGTGTGTGTGTGCTCCCATTCTCCACATCAGCTTCCCTCTCTGGCGTTAGAAGCGGTGCGACACGGACTTGGGGCGAGGAGGGTTCGAGTCCTGCGCCGGCGACGGCTCGATGCGCGGGGGGAAGTTCTGCACGCTGGCGGACCGCTGCAGGGACGCCTCGTCAGGCTTGCGCTCGCCCGACTCGTAGTTGCTGTGCGCATTGTCAGGGGGAGCCGTGCTGGCCTCCAGCGTCGGTCGCACCAGCGGTGTGCCGCTGCGTTGCGGGTAGTCCTCGTGGCTGCCGGCCATGCCGCCGCCGGTGGCGCTGTAGTTGCTGTTCGTGCGCGCAAACGGCACTGCAGACGGTGAGGTCTGGCGGTTCACGTAGCTGCCATACGGCGTGGCCGAGGTGCCGGCCCCTGCCGCGTGCATGGCCTGCGAGGGGGCCGCACGCTGCGGAGCGCCGGTGCTCGGGTAACTGGCAATGGCGGAGATGCTGCCGGCGCGATAGCCGGTGCCGGCCGGGGCAGCGCTGGTCGCGCGCGACGGGGCCTGACCTGCGGTCGTCGCCGCTGCCGCCGCCGCGTGGCCGGAGCCGTCGCAGCGACACTCACCGCGGGCCTCGACGGCCTCGAGGCGGCGGAGAATGTCGCGCATCAGACGCTCCTGGCTGGCGCGGTTACGCTGGATCGTCGTCTGCAGCTGGCGCACGGTCTGCTCGACAATGAGCGCGGTCTCGGGGTCGCACGGGGTGTGGTGCAGCTCATCGAGCAGGCGGTTGATGTCGCGGTCCTCGGGGGCGACGACGGGGTTATCGCAGATTTGCAGCACATCCGCCGACTGTGTCGTGGCCGGCGCCGCAGAGGTCGTGGCCGGCGCCGCAGAGGCGTGGTGGTGGCGGTGGGCGGAGCGGCGGGAGGAGGGGCCCTCGTCATCCGCGTCTCGCGCCCGCGCAGAACCGGGCCGGGGCGAGCGCGCGGAGCGGGCCGAGCGCGGCGTCTTGCCGGAGCGCGGCGTGCGGCCGGAGCGACGGCCCTCCGTGGACGGAGCAGCCGGGGCCGCAGCCGGGGCGGCCACGACCGCCTCCTCCTTGGGCTCACGGTGGCGCGTGCTGCCGCTGCGACTGCCCGTGCCGCGAGGCCTCGACGACGCGCTCGTGCTGCGCTTGTGCGATGACGGCACGGCCCCGTCCCGCTCCGACGCGGCACGGCTGGAGGCTCGGCTGCCGCGGGTGCTTGCGCGACGGGGCCCGCTCTCGGCGCGGCCACCGGCGGCACTGGCGTCCTGCGACTCCGCCCGGATCCGCGAGCTCGCGCGCGACTGACGGCGTGACTGCGCGCGCGAGTAGCGGCGCTGGCTCTTGGTGGCCAGGTAGGCATCGCGGTCGTCGGGTCCCACGTAGATGGGGGCGAGCGCGCGCTCCTCGCGATCGACGTTCTCGCTGTCGATCTGCTTGGCGATGGGCTGGCAGGCATCCGTGACCAGCGCCGCCACGCTCGCGTCGCTGCGAAGCACGTTGCGGGTCAGCTCCGCCGCGAGCTTGGGGCTCATCTTCCAGCCGTAGATGTCGAGCAGGAGGAGTGTCTGGTTCTCCGGCAGCGCCCCCAGCACAGCCTCGATCGCGTCCGTGTTGGGGTTCATGTAGCCGAGGAACAGCTGAATGAGGGAGGTATTCACGGTCAGCACGGCACCGAAGCGAGCGATGGTGTCGCTGTCAAGCTGGTTGTGGCGGAGGTTCAGCCGCTGCACCGTGCAGCCCGGGGAGACCAGCGCCGTCGCGATCTCCGCGCCGCCCTCGCGACCGATGCGATTGGCGGTGAGGTCGAGTGTGGAGAGGCAGCGCGCCTCCGGCAGACTCTTGGCAAGCTGGGCGGCGCCGCTGTCGCGCAGGGCGTTGTAGCCGAGGTGCAGGTGCTTCAGCTTGGGGGCACTGCGAATCGCCTGCGCCAAGAACATCGCCGCCTCGCTGTCAATGGCGTTGTTGTGGAAGCTCAGTTCCACAATGTCGCAGGATGGGTTCTGGATCGCCGCGGCGATTGGGATGACGCCGAGCTTCGTGATGCCGTTCTCCGACAGATCGAGCACCTTCAGGCCGAATCCACCACGGGAGAGGGTGTGGCCAATGATGGCACCGGCCTGATCCTTCAAGCTGTTCTTGCCTAGGCGAACCTCGCGAATGTGGCCGGGGTTGGCCTCAATGGCGTCCATCAGTGCCTGCACGCCATCCAGGCCGAACGCGTTCTCCTCGAGGTTCAGCACGCGCACGTTGCAGGCCTCCGGCATCGCACGGACCACCTCGGCGATGCAGCGGAGATCGGCGTCCTTCAGTGCGGGCTCGTGACGGCTCAGCTGCGCGATCTTTGTGTTGTTGGCCAGCGCATCCACAAACACCTGCGCATAGGCAACCTTTTCGCGGCCGCAAGCGTCCGTGTACACCTTAACAACGTCACTGGCAGGCATGATGATGGCGAGATGAAATGCGTCTGTGCCTGTCTGGATAGTGGTGCAGAACAGTAGGGGAAAGGAAAACGAGCAAAAGAGAGATTTAGGGGGGATGAATGAAACGTCAGTCGCAAACAGTTCAGGAAGACTGTGTGCTTACACTCGGCAGTGGTCAAGGCGAGGCGGTTTCGAGAGCAAATGAAAACAAAAAAAACAAAAAAAAGAGGTGCAGGCACAAGCTTTCAGCTCTTGCTACAAAAACAATATGCGTAGAAAGTGACCAGCAAAAGGAGGGAGAGAGAGAGAAGGGGAGATATGAAGAAGCACGCGTCGCCGTGAGCACATTGTCCCGTGAACTGGTAAAAAATTCGGAGGTGTCCAATGTGCTGTCACGTGAACAGTACCCAAATTGGCGCGAGACGCGTCGGAGAGCAGCCGCGTGACGAGGGAGAGTGAAACGCCGACAGAATGTCGTTTCATAGGTGGTGGGCCTCCACCGTTCTTTTCTTTGTTTTGAAATTCCTTTTGTCCAGCACTGTTTGCGTGGGCCCAACAAGAGTTTCACTTGCAGAAAAGGGGGAGAGTTGCTTTTATTGTACGCTGTGTGGGTTTGTGTTCAGGTAAAGATCAGATAGAGTCAGGAAGTCTGTGTGGGCAAAAAAAATGCAAGGCGATGATGAGCCTTGGGGTTGGAAAAGGGTTCACGGGCACAGCACAATATCGAACGAAAGAGACACTCAAGTAGTGGCATCTAGGAGGGAAAAAAGGAGGAGAAGAACAGTCGCGACAAAGCTTCCAAGGTGTCATGTGTGAACGCCGATAAGTTGATTCTCAACAGCAGAGTCTACACCACCACTGGCTTCTTGTTGCGCCATGGTTCTTCTTTCATTTAATGTTACGTTTATTTGTTCTCCGACCTGACACAATCGTGAGGCTCCTGTCAACGGCCAGTGATACGTGGCAGGCGTTGCAACTGTTTGGCGGATGAAACTTTCCTTGTCGCTGTGGTTTCATGCGTCATTGAGTCTTTTTCCAAAGCACAGCAAGAATATGCCGACTCCCGCCTTGTGTGCGGTTTTTTTTATCCTTGTTCATGACAGGGCCCGAATTAAGCGGAAGAAAAGAACAGGGGGTGCCCTCTTCTGATACCGTCGTGGCTGTTAATTTTCACGCGTCGTGCGCGGTCACCAAGTCTGCAGGAGAAACCTGCGAGTGGGTGGGCCGACGAGGCACTGTTCACAAGCAAAGCAAAAAAAAAAGGAGATATCAACGTCCAAAACCAAAACAAAAACGAAAGGAGCGTCTCGGTGAGAGCTTTAAAAAAAAACTAGGCTGCGAACGACACTTGAAAAGAAAAAAGAGTGAGAGGAGGGAATTTCTGACACGGAGAGTTGAGTTCACAACAACGAAGAAAGAAAGATGAATAAACGAAATACACGGGAAAAAAAAAAGAGAGAAACAGAAAAGAAAAAAGAAAATTTTGTTATAAAAGGGATGGCTCATGTGAAAAAGGCGAAGGAGGGGAGAAAAAATTGTCATCATAGTGCAAAAGCCACTCGGTGAGCGAGGATCTAGGCACCAGATACACGCGCAGCATTCACACGAATGAAGTCGCTCGAAAATGGAGAGAAAAAAGGTGGAAAAAAGACAAACTTCTCTTGCTTCGCTTGTGTTGATTGTGGTTTGTTTGTTTTTTATTTTGTGAGAAAGATATCTAATGATACTTTTTTCACAGACGGCATCGCCCTCAAAAGTTGAGAAGCCGCAGAGAGGAAGCGTGAGGAGAGTGAGCGAGACTCTCAGAGAAGAAGAGAACAAGTGGACACCAACAGCATTGACAAAGAAAGAAGAACGAAAAAAAAACGGTGCTAGTGTGCCGAATAGGAACACGGGGAAAGGGGGAAAAGGGTAAAAATGACGCGCACTGCCAAACCAGTACGCTTTGCCACTGATCACTACGATGTAACACCGTCCCTATCTGTTTGCTGTTTTTCAACACCTTTTCGTTTTGTTTGGCTGTTCCTCCTTTTCTTTGGTCTTGTCTGCACAAGGTGAGCAACATGAAAATAAAAAAGATCATCACTAGGTAAGGATAGCCTTTTTACTTTTGGATAGGTTCGTAGTGAATGTCAGCGAAGACACCACATGGGCTGCTGAACTATAAGGCAAGCTATCGGTTACTATGACACAACAACGCGATGCTACACAAACAGGCAAATGCGGACAGCCAAAGAAAAAAAAAAAGAGAGAGAAAAAAAAAGGGAGAGCTAAGAGGAGACTGGCTGTGTGAGTACGACCATAAACTACTTCACGCCATCAATCCAATCCAAAAAAAAAAAGTGCTAAGTACGAGAAAACAGAAATGTGAAAGGACGGGTCGTCAAAACAAAAGAAAAAGAGATTTAGGATTTTACAAAGAACATGTGGTTTTCTCATCAGATCTCAGACGGTAAGGAAGGAAGAACAAGGCTGTCACAGCGATGGTGCCCAGCCGTGACTACAGTTGAAGGAAAAAAAACAAACCAAAAAAAACACCAATAAGAAGTGCGCTCAGCGCTTTGTGGAGGTCAACAGTAAAAACGGAAGTATATATATGTGTGTGTGTGTGGGTTATTCCCTGGGTTGTTGTTGTTTTCATCCAAGGTGGGAACAAAGCAAACATGAAAAGCTAGTTTTCGCTCTGAAACAAAATCAAACGCTGTCAAAAAAAAACGGTGCATGTCAAAGTCAAATAAACAGGACAGACTGACACACACGTGAAAGCAATGCACAAAAAAAATGTGTCTCGGGCAAAGATTTCAGCAGTGCCCTGCTGAGCAGCTCTGACTCGCGTGCGAGTTGCCGTGATAGTGCAGTTGTTCGCCTGGATGAAAAAATGCACGCTGGACACCAGACGAGGAGAAAAAAAAACGTATATACCTTTTCGTAGTTGTTGCTCGCGTCACGGCCGCAAAAAAAAAAGACAAAAAAGAGACAGACGCTGGCCACGTGTCGGAAAGATTGCTATTACTTTTTTCATCACATGAGTCTTGTAAGAGGCGCGTTTTAGTCACTGGAGGGGGGATTTTCAACGGAGAATCCAGCATTCATTGCGCAACTTAGTTTTGACCTGAACTTGCTCTGTTTGGATGTATTTTATTTATTTGTTTTATCTTTAGCAGTAGGAGCATCTTCCGCGCGAGCGACAACAAAAATATCAAAAACAAGAAACAAGAAACAAGAAACAAAAAACAAACAAAAAAACCAAAACGAAAAACGAAAAACGAAAAGAGGAAAAAAGGGGGAAAAGAAAACAAAAACGAAGAACGGAAAAGAATGAAAAGAAAGGAAAAAAAGGGAAAAACTGACCAGACAAACGGCAAGAACAGGGCAGCACAACTAGTGAAAAAAAGGGGGCTAAAGGAGCAACAAAAGAAAAGTGGAAAAAAGAAAAACTGCAGTCAGAATAGCACTGATTTGTATTGGTAACACTAGTTTAGCCTTGTCCCAGAGCAAGTGTTGTTAGACTAGCCATCTTTTTTTTTCTCTCACGCAGGGTTGAGCCACAAGAACGAAATGGCCCTAAACAAGAAAAGAAACACTGCCCGTCATCGTCGTGTGATGCTGTTCTTGTCATTTTTGATTTGATTTGTTTCGCCCTTCGTGGTGCCACTAGTCACGGGCGCGGGCATTTGGCGTCGTTGTGGAAGGAAAGTCCTCGATCTGGCGGCGCCCTTGCGACGATGGCAGTGGTGCACTGGGCGAGCACGGGAGGTCCATCCGCAGCGGAGACTCATCTTCATGGGGCGAGTTCAGAAGGCAGACCAGGTCCTCGCACGGCGTGTTGTGATCGGTATCGCAGCAGTCGGTCGCCAGCTCGGCGGCGACGAGGTGCTTGTTGATCATGTCGGACGTCTGCGTGGGTGAGGACAGGCCCTGGTGGAGCGGCGAGGGGGCGACCGCGCCGATGCGCTGGTTTTCGTGCGGCGTACAGCCTTGCGGCTCATCGTTGCCCTCGGTGCTCTGCCGCGACACCTGCGATGGTCGACGTGTCTTGGTCAGATCCACCGCTTCCGTCTCATCAAGCACGGTGACGAGTCGCGGGCCGGCGGAGAAACTTGCGAACGCATCGCCAAAGAGGTCGCCATCGAACAGGTTGTCGAAGACGCCGTCGAAGCTGTCCTCGCCCTGCGCGGCCTTGCTTTGGGCGGCGATGGCGGCGTCGACGGCCGCGAAGTGGTCCTCCGCGTTGGGCGGGTAGCACCAGGCGAAGCCGAGTGCCCGGCATAGGCGACCCATCGCGTACAGAATCACGTTCAGTACCGTGAAGCACGCGACCTGCAGCACCCGGACGGCGCGACCGCTGTTGGTGGTGGGGTGGCCGCCCTGCGGACAGTACGCCGCGTGCACGCGACCCGAGCCCGCGGCGGCCCACTCCGCGCTCACGTACGGGCTGTCCGCCTCGCCGTCGGTGCCGTCCGAGTCCAGCTGCGACGGCGAGTGCCGTGCGGCGCCCGCGGTCACACTGCGCACGCCGCCCTCCTGACTGTCGCTCATGCCGGTGCAGCTGCTCTGACGCATCTGGCTCGCCTCGTAGAAGCCGTCGTCGACCTCCATCAGGGAGTCCCACGCGCTGTGCGTGCGATGCGCGGCGAGGGAGGAGAGCGACGCCGTGGAGGCCGCGCGGGCCATGCCCACATTGTCCATTGAGCACATGGTCGTGCGGCTCAGCTCAGATGCATCGCCGAGGACCTCGTCGTCATCCGAGGTGGGTGCGAGCTCCACGGCGGTCATCCAGGGATGGTCCAGGAGCTGCGCAACGCTCCACCGCTCCGCAGGGTCCTTCGTGAGGGCCTTCTGCAGAAAGTCCTCCACCTCGGCCGGTACGGACTTGGGAAGCGTGTACTCAGCCTGCAGGATGACATCCAGAAAGTCGTCCGCTGCCGACTTGCCGCGGACGCACTTGTTCGGTCGATAGGGGTGCGCCTTGAAGAGCAGCACGTACACGGTCACGCCGGCCGCCCAGACGTCGACCTTGCGGCCGTCGTAGCACGGATCCTCGTCGAGAAGCTCCGGCGCGCAGTAGCGGAGTGTGCCGCACGCGCGGTGCAGCACTTGCGTCTCTGGGGCGTAGCACGCAAAGCCAAAGTCGGAAATGAGCAGGCGCGTGCGACTCTTGTTGAGGAGCAGATTCTCGGGTTTGATATCGCGGTGCACCACGTTGCTGGCGTGGATGCTCTTGAGGCCAAGAAGCAGCTGTTTGGTGTAGAAGGCCACCTTGTCGAGTTCATCGGCCGCCACGGACAGCACGCGCGAGATGGGGCCCGAGACGGAGCACGCCGGTGACGACGCCCCGCTTCCGCCGCGAGAGGCGTACGCCGACGGCGAGCCGGCCGTGGCCTGCGTCTTGCGCGAGGTGCGTGCGTAGTCGAGCAAGGTGCCGCCCTCGGCAAGGCCCATGATGAAGTAGTAGTTGTGCGGGGACACGAACGCGTCGACAAACTTGACCACGTACGGGCAGTGCGTGCCAATACGACGCATCGCGTCGGCCTCGCGCTGGAGCGTCTCCGTCATGCGGTACTTCTCGACGACGGTTTTACTCACGACCTTGGCTGCATAGCGCTGGCCAGTGGTGCGGTCACGGCAGCGGTAGACGCGGCTGAAGGCGCCCGAGGCAATCGTTTTCTCAACCTCATACTGCTGAGCCGTGCCGATGACTTTGCGTGGAGGGGCCATACGTCGTGGTGGGGGGGGGGGAGAGAGAAACCAGGGAAAGCGATAGAACGCAACGACAAGGCGTAAACCAGCTGACACTTAAAGGACAATAAGGAGAAACCGGAGGGACAAAAAAGGCACGACAGCTCTGAGACAAGACGCGAAAAAAAAAGGAGAGGGCTGAAGAACGAAATCAAATCAAGGAAAAATGTTAGTATCCTTTAACTAGGATAATGTTTGAAGTTTTGCTATGAAGGGTGTGGTTTGTCGTTTTTTAGCCTAGAAAAACGACGTACGAAAGCAAAGAGAGAATGAAAAAAAAAACTAAGAGGGGAAAAAAGGGAAGAGCGACACGGAAAGTGTCTGCAAGCAGTTCAAACTGTTTGCGGTTCTTATTAGCTCTGTGTCCACTTGGGATCACTAGTGACGATTTATGATATTTTGTGTTTGAGGGAGAGAGAGACTTGGGGAGGGATGAGTGTGTTCTCTCAGCTTCACAGCGCCAGCGCGACAGACTATGGTGTGTCGCACAACAGAAAATCGCGGAGGCGCGCTTCGGATGAAAAAGGTTTGTGCGGGTGCGGGTTTTCTGCGAGCTTTTTTGTCATAATTGAAGAGAGTACGTGGTCGGGTGTTGCCAGTGACGAGAGAAGAAGCGATGAAGAGAGGAGGGAGGGAGGAAGAGAAAAAGAGTGTGCACAGCGCATATTCATGAGGAGAGAGAAAGAGAAAGCAGCCTGTCGGTGTCACGACAGAAAAAAGGCTGAGGTGTGCTGGTCACGAGAATTGTCCCTTCTAGTTCATGTGATTCGTGCTGCAGGGGGTACGACAGTTGAGCGCGCGCTCGCACTGTCTTTGCGGTGTTTCTATATTCTTCTTCGTTTGGTGTGCAATCAGATTAAGTCACAGTAAACTCACTTATTATTGGTGGTATTTTCGGTCACCGCATTAGCCATGAGCTGTGGAGGGGGGAAAAAAGAAGTAAATGTGTGAGAGAAGGCAGAACCACAACACACAACAGCAAATGCTTTCACACGTTCACAACGCGTTACTCCTGCAGCTGCTGCTGGAGAAACTCCTGCACGTGTTGCATGGCCTGCGGATTATGTGCAAGCAGCTCAGGCCGCGAGAACTCGAGTGCAAGGCCGCGCTTTGTGAGCGTGTCGCCGCACGTCACCAAGTCCGACGCCTCGGACGCAATGGCACAGAAGTACCGCATCGGTGTGTTGGCGCTGCCGTCGTGGCTGTCAAGCCGGTGGTGCAGCAGGCTCGTGTACTGGTTCCAGTTAAACTCATCCCTGAAGAGGCGGAGGAAACTGCGCACGTCGGCGGCCTCGCGCGCCGCTTCCCAGTCGTCGTCCTCATCTTCGTCGTCCCCCTCCTCCTCGTTTGCCTCGGTTGCTTCTGTGCGGGTCGGTGCGCCTGCTGTCGCTGTGTCGTCGACTGGCTCCAGAACGAAGGGGGCGTGCGTGTCTAGATGGGCGGCGAGCGTGCTCGGTGCGAAAAGCCTCGCCTTGGCACTCAGGAGGTAGATGGGCAGCTGCAGGTTTTCAAACAAGACGTCGACCGACAGAAGAAGCCACAGCCTCTCTACCTCCGCGGAGGTCGAGGCGACGGGTGCGCGCGTGTGGCGATGAAAGTGGCGGACTAGCCGATCGCACCAGGCCGGGTCAGCTTCCAAGGTGTGCTCCAGCACGCGTGCCGCCTTCACGCGCTCCACAAGGCGCCGATGGATGACGTCGTGCAGCTCCTCCGACCACTGCATGAGCGACGGGAAGCATGCCTCGGTCACGCGCTGAGATACACCGGCGTACTCGTACTGCAGGGACCCCACCTCGCAGTGCGCACCACGTTGGCTGTCCGCGTCTGTGCGACTGCCGCCAAGGGTGACCAAGCACGGCACAAAGACACGCAGCTCCCTCGACTCTTCAGCGGAAACGGCCTTGGCAATGGTGAACTCCGCGACGCCCGTGTGGGCCTTGTCGAGCTGGTACTTCACGTCCTGGAAGAACTTGTTCGAGCCGCGCATCGCGACAAACACCTCTCGCACAGTCATCAGCCGCGAGGACCGCGAGGAGGTCGCCCACGCACAGTCATCTGCGACCGTGTAGCGGCCGCACAGCACGACGCCGTCCTCCGCCCACGGCTCGGCGAGCACCGCAGAGACCCAGTCCACAATTTCATCCGCCGGCGGGGGTGGACCGACGGAGACGTCGCTGTCACTGGCAGTGCGCGACGCCTCCGCGGCGACGGCGTCAGGCTCACCGGTCCAGTCCTCCTCGCCCACGTACGTGTTGTAGTTCTCGGCTGGCTCCACGTAGGTCTGAAGCAGGCGGTGGCGAGGAAGGCGCGTGTCATCAGAGCGGAGGTAGCGAAAGAAGGCGCTCGATGAAGGGGCGGAGTAGGTACGTGAAGGGATGGTCTCGTGCTTCCTGTTGGAGGAGCCAAGCACAATAGAGAGAGGGATCCTGGAGTCCATGAGCGTAGAAAGCGTGCTATCGTTGGCTCTCCTCTTGATACTGTCAGGTAGTATGTATCTGTAGACAAAAGGCATGAGAGAAAGAGAGAGAGGGAGAGAGAGCGAGAGAAGTGAGAGAAAGAGTGAAAGCAATGGAATCCGTTGCATCTTCTTTGACCATCAAGCAGTGGATGTGGCAGCAGGCAGCAGGACACAAAAAATTTGCGTTTTGTTGATAGTGCTGAGTAGTATGTGTGTGTGTGTGTGTGTGTGTGTGGTGGAGCCACACGCTTGCCATGCTGCGCGATTGGCAGCACTGTGCGAGACGTAACGGGTTGGCTTTTACGAGCTTCTGCTTGAGCGGTACTGGCCATGTCTTTGGCTCTCCCGACTTGATTCGATGTATGTTCTAGCGAAAGCAAATCAAAAAAGGTCTATAGTAAAGGACGAAGTTAAAATTGTACACGTCAGCGATGGGTGAAAAAAGAAAACAAAAACGACAAGCGTGAAAGAGGTCAGCCTTCTTTGCTTTCCTTTTTTGTTGTCGTCGGTTCGCTCTCGTATCAGGATAGCTGGCTGTCTAAAAAGTCCTCGTAGATGTGAATTTTTTCGCTCATCTCTCTAATGACAGGGTGTGACTCGGTGTACACGCCAGTCTCTAACAGCTTCTGACGATTGATCTTCATCTGCTGCACAAAGGTTTGCATGTCAACGCGTGTTGTACTTGCATCTCCCCCGGGCAGGGAGCCAACCGCCCGGGCAAAATCTTCAGGCGGCAGTGTCATGTGCGCGTTCGTGGTGGCGGGTGCGGCTGAGGCGGATGGGGTCGCACCAGCGTGCGCCGCGTCATCCTTCGCGTACGAGGGCGAAAGCGGCGGAAGTCCACTCACGCGGCTCTCCGGCATCCAGCTCTCGACAGCGACATGCTCGTACACTGCGTCGTCCTCGTCCTCGTCCTCGACGTCGATGTCGTCGCCGCTGTGCTCACCGGCATCGGCGCCGTCGCCGTGGTCTGCGTGGAGGCTTGCCGGTGAGTTTGCCTGCACCGCCGCATCGCGCAGCGCACGTGCGTGTCCGTCCGCGGAAGCGGTCGTCGTCGCGATGGACGCAGCCTCGTCATTTCTCGTGAGCGGCAAGGACGTGTCGAGCACAGAGCCCCGCTTGGACGGCTGCTCGGCGACGACGTAGTGAGCTGGTGCCAGGCGCGATGACTCGTGCGGGCTGCGTGTAGTGGAGGTGGTGAGGGCGTGCTGAATGTCGCTGCGCAGCGCCTGCAGCATGTCGTGGAGGCCGTCATCGTCACGGCCGCGCCTGGTCGACGGTGCCGCGGTGGCCGCCGTGGTGGAAAGCGAGGAGAGTCCGCTGCCAGTGTGCAGCGAGCGCGGAAAGGAGGCTGAGCCAGCTTGTAGGCCGACCGCCGCCAGGAGGTGTGTGTGCCGCCGCGTGCGCCGTTCCTCGCGCTTCTGGGCGTCGAGCTGGTCGCGCTCCATCTGCAGGTGCTCACGCTCACGCGCGTAGTAGTCGTCCTGCACACGGGCACACTTGCGGCCCAGCTCGTCGACTCGAGACTCCGCCTTTCGGAGAGCCTGTGCCTGGCACGCGCTCTCGCGCGTCAGGCGCTCAATCTCAGCCTGCTGCTGCGCCAGCAGTGTCTCTCGGGCCTGGATGGTCTGTTTCGCCGCGTGCAGCTCCGCCTCCAGAGCGCGCGTGGCAGGATCGGCACCGGGCCTCGTCGCATGCGTGTCGGACGCATCAGTGGCGGCCTCGTCGCCGCCGCGTGTGCGCGCCAGTGTGCGGAGCAAGCCGTCGTACTCGTTCTCCGCCGCGAGGAGCTTACTGCGCAAGTCGCGGATGATACCGTCCTTCTCCGACAGCTCGCCGTGCGCGGTGTGGAGCTGCACGGTGAGGCTCTCCGTCGACTGTTTGGCGCGCATCTCGACACGCTGCAAATGGGCCTCGTGCTGCTCCGCAACGCGCACGCGCCGCGCCTCGAAGGCTTGCTCGCGCTGTTGGAACTGATCAGAGCGCTTCGCAAGGGCCTCGCCCGCCGCCTGCACGCGCTGTGCCATCTGCTCCAGCTCGTGGCGGCGGCCCTCCAGCTCCTCGGCCTTCCTCGTGTGCGCCGCCTTGAGCTCCTGCAGCACCTTCTTCTCGAGTGACTCCTTGGCCTGGCGCAGCTGCTGGCGAAACTTGGCCTGCTGCTGGGCCTTCCAAATCTCGAGATCAAAGGCGACGGTGTACTCATCAGAGGCACGGATGTATTCCGAGGCGGAGCCCACGCTCGTGCTAGGGGGGCCTCTGCTGGACATGGCTACTTTTCTGTCAGCGTGCAAATGTGTGAAGGAGAGAGTGGAATGAATGATACAAAGTTTTTTTTCTTTCTTGGAGGCGATGGAGTTCTCTCCTTTTTTTTTTCTTTTTTTTTTTCGCTTCAGCAGAGGTAGATAAAAGGAAGAGACAGGGGAGAGAGGGAGACAAACGAATTCGGGTTGCTAGACAACATGAAGCCTCGCGAGGGAGAAAACAAGGAAGCCGTGGCCTGGAGACCGCAACATGCGCATTGCCTCCTGCATGCGCGCACGTCTCGTTGTCAATCTCATCGGTGACACGAAAACAGACTGAGGGCAGCGACTTCGCACCGTCTTTGGGCGGGCGTGATGGTGTCCATCAAAATCACTGGGATGATCGCACAAGGTGCAGTCTCCCATGACGCTTGTATTCCCGTCGGAGAGATGGGAGTCATGTCGTGCGCGCTGGCCTGCTCTTTGCACTCTGCATGGCTCCCATGTTACGGCATGAGCTCTTTTAGTTTTTTGTTGAGGGGTTTTTCTTTTCTTCTTCACGTAGAGTCACTGCATGGTGAGGGACATGTTGCGTGGTACACAAATCGGGATCAATTGACACGAAGAAAGCGGAACGTACACAGGGCACAGAAGCACTAGTCAAACTTGTGTGCGCTTCATTCAAGAAGAGCATAGGTTAGATGGTTGCTACTGTGTCAGCGTCATGCCTTCACATCTTCTTCTTTTTTTAACGCTTCTTTTCTCCGTCGCTCCCTTCTGCTACCCATTTCTCTCCATGGTACGCATGTACATGCAACCATGCAGGGTTCGCCTAGCAATCAACGAGTAAAAAAGGGGGTACTATACCTAAATCCGAAGAGAGAACAAAATCACAAAACCACGCGTGCACCACAATTGACGTATAATGGAAAAAACGGGCGGGCAAAGCGAGCCAAAACAAGCGCACGACGCACAGACCTTGGGAAGGGAACTGCGCAGCGATGCAGGAGTTCGTGTGCGTCTGTGCGTGTGTGTACGTGCTTAGAAGTAGGCGATGGTCCAGTTGTAGCTCGTCACGGGGCCGCCGTACTTGAGGTACGGGTGCATAAGCACGTCGTGCAGCGGTGGGCGCCAGACGTCGTCGTGGTAGAAGAACTTGCGGAACTCGCTGGTGAGGCCCACAAAGCCCTTGTCTAGAAGGCACTCCTGCTCGTAGCGGTGGCGTTTGTAAGCAGAGAGGAGGAGGCGCAGGTGCATCTCCGCCTGCTGGTAGGGCAGGTGAGCCGCCTGACGCTCAGAGAACTCGACGAGCATCTCCATATTGTACCGCTCCTTCTCCGGACGCACCCACGCGCCAAAGAGGGAGATGCCGGCAATGATGGCGATCAGGGTACGGCCGGTGAACCAGCGCTTACCGTAGACCGGGTACACGCGCACAGCGGGGTAGCCGCCGGGAATGACACGCTCCTGACGGTACGCCTGCCCACTAAACCACGAGTAGAACGCCTTGGTGTCTTCGGGCACCGGGTCACGCACCAGGCGCGCACGAGTGCTACGGAACATTGCGGTGTTGGTGTTGTTGTTGTTGTTGTTGTTGTCGTTTCCTCTCTTGCTGCTTTTGTGTGTGTGTGTGTGTGTGTGTTGCTTTCCTCACGAGTAAGGAGGGAGAGACGAAGCTACTAACAGTGACTAGTTAGACGGGAGAGTCCTATAGGTGTACTTGTGTGACGTCTTTTCTGTTGATGTCTAGGCTACTAGAACAGAAAAAGGGTGACCTAAAGAGAAAAGTACTAGATACCGTGCGAATCAGATGCGTCGCACAGACAGAAAAAAAAACAGAAAAACGAAACGGACAAATTAAATTCATAAATGAAAGTGGGAGATGGGGAGAGAAGAGGGGGCGGGATGTGCTAGCGATGTACTGATGGTGGGGACGTGCATAAAAGGGTTGTACAGCATTGAGAAAAGTGGGAACCCCTCATTGTCCACACTGCTCCTCAAAGGTGTTGGGGGAGATTGACCACATTGCCGCAGTGAACGCGCAGGGTTCAGTCCATTTGGACGTGGGAGGGAGGGGGGGGGAGCGGAGAGAAGGGTGAGCGTTATCCTGCATTTGTTTGGTTTGGTTGTGTTGTTGCTTGTTTGTTACACAGGTAGATGCTTAAATGGACATCATCGCACGCACGAGGCATGCTCCAAGGGCGATCAGAGCAGCCTCACTGTTGTGGGCATCCGGTCTCTTCCTTCGCATCGACCCGCTTCGCTGGCATCGACGTCCTCTCCTTTTTGAGGTTCGCCTCCGCTGCCAAGACGCTCAGGTGCTTCCGGTACTCAATAATAAGCGTGTTGTGCTTCACGTCAAAGCTCAGACGATCAGGGTCGAGTGGGATGCGTGCACGCTGCATTTCGCCAATGGTGAGACGCTTGAAGTACTTCTTGTTCGACGTGCGAACGACGATTTGGCCGACCGGGTCATCGCTTTCAGCGCGCTCCACTGTGACGCTAAACACTTCCTTCGGGTACGGCAGGTTACGAATGCGGATGACATGGCGCTCCGTCGTGTCTTGCATGACGATCTCGGGGCTGCCGGTGCTCTCAACCAGCAGCTCGCGGTTCAGGTTCTTGCCGTGCACATCAGAGCCAACCTCGGTGATCCAGTCAGAGAAGCCACCGAGTTGGTTCCGCACACGGCTCTTGCGGAGCTGCAGTTCGTCGGTGATGACATCGTACTCCTCCACAACTTCGGAGCCATCGGTGTATTTTGACGTAATTTGTCGACGTCCATTCGAAATCACAGACGCGCGCGGCTCGGCCAAGGTCGACATGGTGGGGAAAAGATGGAAAAGAATGTGTAAGAATGTGTGGCGTCCGATTACAGCCGCTCTCTGGAATTCACGTTTGCACGCAGACGGGCAGACACACGTCACGTCACGTGGAGTTGTTTGTTGTTTTCAGGTTGTCTGTTGGTCCACTCGTGCGCAACGACAAGGAGTGGGTTAGAATGTGTGGGAAAAGAAAAGGTGAGAAGAAAAACCAGGCAAGGAAAGAAGAGAGTGAAAGAGGTGAAGGGCGGTTGGCTGTCAAGAAAAACGAGAGGCGGAGAGGGTGGCACTGAAAAAGCACAGTCGCGGAGTTGTAAGTTCGGCTTTTTGTCTGCTTGGTTTAAGGAGGCAAAATGTTGACATCTGATACCATGTTCGTAGGTCGACGGGGGAGGGCACAAGAGAAGAGGGGGAAAAAAAAGGCGCGAGAAACGAATCCAAGTCACTGTTCAACAACTGCGCTCAGTGATTCACAGAGCTCCCGCATCTCCACGCTGTCCGGTGCCACCCGTGCGGCGAGCTCTGGGAGGGTCTCGTACACCAGCGTCGTCCGCCGCTCGGCGAGTCGGGTGAAGCGGCCCTTGCCGCCGCCGGTGCGGTGCCGCGCGCGGTTCGCCTCGTGGGGCTGGTCGGCACTCGCTTCGCAGGCCTCCGCCATGGCCCGCAGCACCGCCACGTCGCCATGCAGGACGGCCCAATGCGCCGGCGAGCGCTGCCACTTGTCTCGCACGGCCACGTCCAGACCGTGCACCGCGAGCAGGTACCGCACCACAGCAACACAGCCGCGGCGGGCCGCGACATGCAGCAGCGATTGTTGGCGCCGATCGCGGCACTGCACGGCGGCATCGGGCGCGTCGAGAAGGCGCTCCAGCACCACCAGAGACGTGCCAGCGGCGATGTGCAGCGGCGTCACGCCATCCGGGCTGACCGCCATGGACTTGGCGCCGTGTCGGAGGAGCATGTCGACCATGGCAAGTTTGTCCAGCGTGGTGGCCACGTGAAGCGGGGTCATGCAGCGGGTCGTGCGCGAGTAGAGCCCATCCACGGCGCTCACCCTGTGCGACACGAGCAGCTCCGCCAGCGGCGTGTTGCCGACGGAAACGGCCGCGAGCAGCGCCTCTGTGCCGCGCAAGGCCGCCTCATCGAGCGGTGCGAGAGTGGGCACGTGCGTGGCAGGCCGTGCCTGCCCCTCTTGTACTGCCTCGCGCTCTGATGGGGCACCCGCGTCGAGGAGGGTGGAGAGCGCCATGACGTAGTCGACGAGCCGGGGCTGCTGCATCAGCACATGTGGGCGGAACGCCGTCGGCAGGCCGCCACACGTGTCAATCACGTCGTCGCGGCCGTCGAGGGCCATGAACACGGCGCGGCACAGCTTCAACGCGCCGAGCGAGTCGCCGCCTGCAAGGAAAAAATTTGTGCGAGGGTGAACCGGCACGCCCAGCTCTGCCTCCCAGATACGCTTCACCGTCGTGAAGCGCGTCCTCAGCGACATCGGCACCGCGTGCAGCTCATCGGTCTCCGCCGATGCCTCGGTAGAAGTGAGGCGCGCCAGCACCGCCACACGCCGGCGATCCAGCTTCCCCGTGGCCGTGCGCGGCAGTCGCGGCGGTGCGCTACTGGGCAGCAGTAGCCATGCCGACGGTACCGCGTGGGGAGGCAAACGCTGACGAAGAAGCGCCTGCACGCCACGCTCGAGCGCTGGTGTGTGGTCCCGGAAGCACACGTCACCGCCAGTGTCGGTGGGATGGTCAGACTCCTCGGTCACCATCACACAGCCAGCCACAATAATGGTCTTGCCTGTTGCATCCTGGCGAGCGCCGCAGCAGCACTCCACCACAGCCGCCCCTAGTGTGTGCTGCATCACCGCCTCCACCTCCTCAAGGGAGGTGCGCTGTCCGTTCACCTTGACCTGCGCGTCACGACGGCCGACGAGCTGAATCTCCCGGTGCCCGTCGCCGCCAGGAACCCAGCGTGCCAAGTCCCCTGTCCAGTACTCGCGGTCATGCGGGTTAGAGAGTGTGTGAAATGGGGCACAGGCGTAACCCGTGGCAGCCAGATCAGCGCCGTAGCCGAGGCATACTTGCGGGCCGCAGAGCACAATCTCGCCACACTCCTCGTCGCTCGCCTCCCCATCGTCACCAGAGGCATTACCTCCATCACGAAGAGGACGGCGAATAGTCAGGGTAGTCGTCGCTGTTCCGCGGCCACAGGTGACGTGCTCAGCCAACATGCCAGGCGGGACACGTTTCACGCTTTGGTACACGGTGGCCTCCGTGACGCCGTAAATATTGTGCAGTTCAACGACAGACGCCCACGCATCCACGAGGGTCTGCGTCATTCTCTCGCCTCCAAGAAAAAGCTTCGTGGACGCGGGCAGCAACGCACCGCTGGTGCCGCCCATGGACGGTGGAATGGTGTTCCAAAGGGCAGGCGTGCTGACAATGTGTGTCGGCCACGGTTGCGCCGCTAATAGCAGCGGCAGATCGCCGTTCACCAGGCACGCGCGCGGCACCATCCGCTGCCACCCGTGCGCGCTCAGCAAGACGCACATCATATCGCCGAGCGAGGGATCAAAAAACGGTGTCGAGAGCGTCAGGAACTGGCTCCGTGCTGCGGTGCACGCCAGGCCTGCCGCGTCGCGTGAAAAGACACGGCCGTAGGCGCTCAGATTGGCGCGCGTGCCTACCACGCACTTGGGCATCCCTGTGGAGCCTGAGGTGTAGATGTAGTAGGCGGCAGTCGCATCCTCGCACGGCAGGACGAGCGTGTCGACGGTCGCGCGCCAGGCCAATGGTGTGACGGCAACCTCACCATGGCGACTCTCTGCCTGTGCCGCGTGCAGCATGTCCCGCACCTCCGTGTCTGTGAGGCGCACCGAGGGCGTCATCTCCTCGCACAGGGCCTCGAGGCGCCGGGGAGGATCATCTGGGTTCAAGAGGCAAAAGGTGCGGCCACCGCACACGCAGGCGCTCTCGACTAGACAAGCGTGAAAAGTTTCGCGGCACAGAATCGCCACATCGCAGGTCAGCGAAAAGCACGCCGGTGAGGAGGAGGACGGGGCGTCTCGTGGAGTCGTCGGCACGCGCCGCAGGACTGCTCGCACGAAGGCCGCCCACTGGCTCAGCGTCACGTCACACAGTTGGCAGTGCGCATCCTCCACCTGTGCCAGCTGAAAGAGAACCTCCGTCGGTGCACGGTGACAGAGAGCGGACTTGAGGTGAGACGAGAGGGAGCCGTCCATCTGCGTGAGCAGTCGAGCTAGTGAACTGGAAGACAGCGCGCCAGTGATGCACCGTCCCAGATTTTTCGAATGTGAGGTGGAAGGGGGGAGTGGGAAGAAAGGGGGGGGTGTTGAGATGCAGAAATGGCGGGGAAAGCGTGTGGCCGGGAAAAAAAAAGGAGGCATGCAGAAGTACATGATCAAATAACACACTGTGGTGTCAAGATGAAACAACTGACCAGGTTGTCAGAATTGTAGTAAAGTCCCTGGTCTTGGCTGCACGTAGTTGGCGTTGCAGTTGTGACGCAAGGATATGGGTACGAGGAGCTGTCTACCGGCCACGGCTGTGCTAGGCTCGCCAGCCTCCAAGAGCCGGAGTTGTGCGCCATTGGGAACCCACAGAAAAAAAAAAAGAGTCCGGTCGCTCTCGCTCATGGTAGTGTTGTTTTATTCTTCTGTTGCTGTTGTTGTTGTTAAACTTAGCCGCGAATGTCAGTATTAGACGTTTACATATCCACACAAGAAAAAAGGACAAGAAAGGAAAAACAATTCCTAAACAGGCAGAGAGAGGGACGGGTAAAGTCCCATTCACACGCGATCCCGCGGCGCTGACCACCCCTCAACACTAGCAGGGTGATGTGTATGCCACTTCGGGCTGCCTTTTCTTACTGTTCTTCGTTCTTCACGAGGAGGGCTTGTTGCTGCTGGATCATGCAGGCATCAAAGTTCGCGATGGACTCGTCACACAAGGTCGCTAGCCTCTCAAGCCCGGCCGCGACGGCATCAACGGCGTAATCGGACGACTGCACATGAAGCAGCATCTTCGCCTCCAACGGATGCGGAATGGCGTAGCCGGCGCTGGTGACCTGTGGATTCTGCATAAGTACGTGACGCAGTGGGTTGCCCAAAGTGTGGTCCTCGTGGGAAAAGGTAATGACTACTGTGGATTCGTTCTCCGTGATCTGCTGCAGATCAATCTGTACCTTCTGATCGGCGGACGTGTCGACCTCATCACCTTCGTTGAGCCGCTGAATTTGCTCCTGGTGGAGGACGAACTCATCACGGGTGTTAAGCGCAGACATGGATGCTGCGAGTCTGCTGTGCTGTTAAGCGCTTATTCTGTGTTTGCTTGCTTTCGCACGTGTGACGCCCAAAAAATTGCTCGGCGATCAAAATGCAGCGTGACCTGAGGGAGAAAAAAAAGTGTTGAGTCGAAAACGAAAAGGTAAGTTCAAGTAGGGCGCGTGAAGCCAAAGAGGGATCGAATCGGAGAGAAAGTGAGAGGAGCTGGATAAAGAGGGAAACAAACCTTCGCTTGGTAGTGCGTTGGAGAGAGCTACTTGGTGTGCGAAACCCCCAGGGCAAGTGTTCGCGGTACCTTCGGACGTGACGCTGTATAGGTGTGGGAATGTGCTGACCGCACTTATTTAGTTCACACGGTCGCTTGCAAGCAAAGAAAGCGAGACAGGAAAAGAAAGAGCGCAGGCGGGTAGCCTCTGCAGTTAGTGCGTTAGTTTATACCAAGACGGTGTGTATAGAGAGATGCTTGGTGTTTAACAGTTACACAGCGCAGGTACGATCGGCGGTGGTGAATGGGCGAAGAGACAAATACGAGCCTCCTATGCGGTACTGCGACACAAAAAAAAATGAGACGCAAAAAAAAAACAGACGCAAATAAAAGAAAGCCAACCTGCAAAAAAAAAAAAAAAGTTAAACGTGTCTCCTTAAAGTTGACCAACGCTGCTGCCGGCAGCGAGGAAAGCGTGGTATGGTAAACCAAGCGCAGTGCGTGTGTATGTGCGCAAGGGGGGAGAGAGAGTATCACTTTCGCTTCGCCGCTGACTCATCGTGGGCGGTGAGCAGCGCTACGGTGCCAGAGGCGGCACGAAACAGGCGATCCTCGACGGCCGCCAGTAGGTTGTGGTCCACGCCCTCTACCGCCCATTCGGATAGAAACGGGAAGATGACGTTTTCAGCGCCACTCACCCGCTCCGACCACCGCAGCGCCTCGAAAACATCGAAGCAGGCCTCCTCTGCGCTGCCACTCTGACTCAAATCACGGTACCCTAAGCAATCCGCCTTGAACGCGGCCAGAAGGCCGTTGAAGTCAATGACGAGCGTCTTGCTGATGGGGAAGCGGGCCTCACCACGGCACACAACAATTTTCTCTGGTTGCGCCGTGGTCGCGTCGGTGACGCTGGCGGGTGAGATCAGTGAAGCAGGAATGCCAGGCGAGTAGTGGGTCAGAAGCTGGCCGGGGCCGTCCATCGGTGCGTCTGCCGTGCGAAACTTGGATCGGGTGTCGCGCACCTCGACGCGGGTCTGTGGGTACTTGTCGCCAATGGCGCGTTGGATGTCCTCCACGGACGTGCGGCCGCGCCGCAAAACCTCGATCAAGTGCACGCTGTTGACCTTGACAACAGTCGACTCGATTCCGACGGCGCAGCTGCCACCATCGATGACAAGCAGCTCGGGGTCGCGTGTGGCGAGATCGTCAATGACGTGCTGCGGGGTGGTGGGGCTCACGTGCCCAAACGTGTTGGCGCTGGGGCCAGCAACGGGAAAGTCCACCATCTTGAGCAGCGCCAGCGTTACCGGGTGTTGCGGGATACGGGCCCCGACAAAGCCTGAGCCGCCAGTAACGCTGCTTGGCAGGCGAGGGTTTGCCTTGCACACAACGGTAAGTGGCCCAGGCCAGAGCGCCCGCCCAATCGTCACAGCCAGCTCACGCGCCTGCGGATCCCAGTCAGGGTCCCACAGCGTGACGGCCTTTTCGAGAGTGTCCATGTGACAAATAAGCGGATCTGTCGCGGGGCGACCCTTGACTTCGTAAATGTGCCGCGCCGCCGAATCCAGCAGTGCATTCCCACCCAGCCCATACACAGTTTCAGTGGGAAACGCGACGAGTTTGCCCGCGGCGAGGGCATCCGCGGCACGCCGCAAGTCAATCGGAGAGGTGCCAATGGTTGTCATGGCCACGAACGGGCGAAAAAGACGGAGGACGAAAAAAAAAAGTGAGGTAAAGGAGAGACGGTGCCGCTGAAGCAACAGAAGTAGCAAATATATAATGCGTCGCCGGGCACTGTGTTGGATCGCTCTGGTTCGTCCCTGAATGGCTAAAAATACAATTAGAGGATGTGTCTGGTGGTGGTTGATGTCGTTGTACGCGTTCAAGCCAAGCAAGCGCACGCAAAGCTTTGTGAGCGCAAGGGAGTGGTATCGCTGTGGAGGGGGGGGAGATGAACGGTGGGTTTGTTGTTTTTTGAGTGGTGGCAGCCTCTCAGAAACGTGAAAAAAAAAAAGGTCAGTGGATCTTCGTCTTTCTCAAAGACAACCAACACGCCTCGTTGGAGTGATGCCCTCGGTCAGTCCGCCCTTGAGAAGTCAACGGGGGAGGGGAGGGGGGCCAAAATACAAGCATGTGAAGGGCGAAAGAAACTGCGATCACACTCGATTACGTGCACATCCCGAGTGTAAGCCATGAGCACGCACTGTCAAGGCTGATAGTGGTCGCAACGAATCTCCTCGGAGTGGGTTTTGTGATGAGTGTGGACTGTTGTCTGTTCTGGTGAAAATACTGTGAAATATCGCCGCAGCGCACGCACACGCGCAAAACAGGAATGACGAGGGCCAAACTGAAAAGAGAAGGAAAAAATATTACTTAAGTGACAAGGAGAAGGAGAGAAGAAAAAACGAAGAGAAGAGAAGAAGTCATGGAAGCACTCCAAAGCACGTCTCTCTGTCAGATACTCCTCTAGTTGCTCCTCTCAGTCTCCTTCTCTCTATTTGGCCACGGCTGGCATCAACCAGTGAGAGACAGCCGCATTACCAGCCAGTCTGCTTTGGGAGCGGCGCACGGCGAGGCGGTCCATCAAACGCACGCCGGTAGTTCTGATTCTCCGAGGGGAATCGATCGTTCGAGTAGCTGCGCCGTTTTCCGCTAAACCCACCACCACCACCACCACCACCACCACCGAACCCGCCCGATGACGAGTTTCGTCGGCCGCGAGACCTGCTGGACTTCTCCGCACGGTGTCGTTTCGCAAGGTCAGTGAGCTGCTCTGGCACAGCCACCTCACACCGCTCCAGGTACTCAATGAGGTCCAACGCAATGCCACCATCGTCCGCACCGAGGAAGGTGTACGAGGTGCCAGCACGCCCAGCACGCCCAGTACGCCCGATACGGTGGCAGTAGCTGTCAATGTTCTTGGGTGCCTGGAAGTTGATAACGCACGTAATGTCGGGGATGTCCAGACCGCGTGAAGCCACATCCGTGGCGACAAGAATCCGAATGTTGCTGTGCTTGAACTGACGCATGACAGAGTCCCGCATGCGCTGCGAGAGTCCACCGTGGAGGGAGCCCACGTACCTCCGCTCGATGCCGAGGCGATCGCTGAGCGCATTTGCCGCACGCTCGGTGTCCGCCTGGCGCTCCACGAAGATAATGACCTTGGCAGTGTTTTCGTCGATTGTGCCCTCTTCAATCAGTGAGGCAATCGCCTCGACACGCTCGTTGAGTCCACCACTGAAGAGAACGTGCTGACTGATGTTTTCGTTGATTTGCAGCCCAGTCCCGGCCGTGCCAGAGCGAATCACCAGGCGGTCCGGGGAAAGGTAGCGGCGTGCCAAATCCTGAACCGAGTCCGGCCACGTGGCAGACCACATCATGGTCTGGATCTTCTTGGTGCGATCCAGGTAGCCCATGATGTCCTCTAGCTGGTCCTGGAAGCCCATGTCCAACAGACGGTCCGCCTCATCCAGCACAACGAATTCAACGTTGCGGATGGAAACGTCACCGTTGTCCAGAAAGTCTTTGAGGCGTCCGGGACACGCCACGAGGACATCGCAGCCCTGCGAAAGGTATCGCGACTGCGCCTCGCGGGAGGTGCCACCATAGGCCTCACCGACGTGGATGTTGCGCCCTCCCAGCGCGTTGAACACGGCAGCCGTCTGCTGCACCAGCTCGCGCGTCGGCGCAAGCACAAGTACAGATGGAGAGCCATCCCCGTTGGGCTTCATGCGCTTCAGCGCAGGCACGGCGAAGGCCACCGTTTTGCCCGAGCCTGTCGGCGCCAGGCCGATCAAGTCGTGCTTGTCCTCAAGTGCGGGGATGGTGAAGCTCTGGATGTCGGTGGTAGTAGGGAAGCGCATGCGCTGCAGCCCCTCCGCAAGCCATGGTGAAACATCCTTCAAGTCCGTAAAGTGCCGAAGTGGCACAATGTTGACAGAGTCTCCGCGGCCGTTGAGGATCGAGATGTCGTGGGCAGACGAGTGGTGTGGCGCAGCAGCGGCTCCAGGCGCGGCCGTCGCATAGCGGGCAGCGAAGAGAATAGGCGAGTGAAGAAGGCGGCGATTCCAGTGAGACTGGGGGCCGGAGAATATGCAGCGAAGCATCAGACTACGTATGTGGACACGTATGACTCTTCGCGCCAAGAACGCAAAGGGGAAATAGAGACGGCAAAAGAGGAACAGGGGTGCAGAGAGGGAGAAAGGGTGACAGAAGCAGAGAGAGATTCTAAGAATCGCGGAGTACCAGAGCTCCACCAGTCGTGGGAGAGCGGAAAGCTCAGCGCAGAGACGCACGGAGATCAGCGCGCACACACACACACACACACACACGTGTGTGGCGGTGAAGATGCACTGGTTGCAGTGTGGCCAGCGAACATCAAATGTGCCTCGATGAGACTTCACCCAGACCAAGTATGCTCAGCATTGGTTGGAAACAGTCGGGACTCGCTGTTTGGAACATGTGGTCGGGCGACCACATCAACAACACGCCGATCGGGAATATCATGTAGGAGATTTTGCACCAGTGAGCGAAACACGCAAAGAAGGTGACGGGAAAAAGTGGACAAGGAAAGAATAAGAGCACCGTGTGGAAAAAAAGGAAGATATCCATGTCAGCTGTGCAGAGCCTTTTCGCGTCTATCATTTTGTTTTTCCTTGGCGTTCTTTGCGGTGTTCGTGCTTGTGTCTTTTCTATTCTATGTGTGCGTATATGTATCTGAGAAGACAAGAAAGGAAGTCCCTTCGCGCGGTAAAAGTGCGTGGCTCAGCTCACGCCGTGACTTTCACGCGGTAAGTGGCGGCGACAATGACCCACACCGATCGCACGCCCTCCACGAAGGGAAAGACCTTTGCGCGCACACCAAACTTGAGATCCTCTGCGACCGTATCCAGGATCTCTTTGCCAGCGGCACTCGCGCGCAAAATGCTGAGAATCATCGCGTCATCCTCGTGAGACGTGTTGATCGGAACCGCCTTGAAAGTTTTCCCTGATCCCAGCAAACCTTTGACGCAGGCCTCGAACATGGAGAGATTATCTGGCACTCCAGTTTGGCGCTGCCGTTCGTAGCTCAGTAGAGCCTGCGAGAGGGTGTACGACAGCTTGTCATCAAAGAAAGTGACAAGTCCCAAGTCGTCCCTGTGAGCGGTGAGGCGAGTGCGAAGGCAAGCCTCAAGGCGGCGCTCCATGTCTTCGCAGTTGACAGCTTGGTAGAGCAACGGCGGTGTAGGGTATTTGGGCACAGTGCGCAACTTCATCGGGTTGACTGGCTTCC
This sequence comes from Wallacemonas sp. Wsd, assembly GCA_030849645.1. Lineage (NCBI taxonomy): Eukaryota > Euglenozoa > Kinetoplastea > Trypanosomatida > Trypanosomatidae > Wallacemonas > Wallacemonas sp. Wsd. The sequence continues at coordinate 259,808 of JASANQ010001321.1, forward strand.
AGTACTCCTCGTTCTCCAAGTCGAAGGATGCTGCCGTGATCGCGTTGGAAGACTGGTTGTTGGCAAAGAAGGAGCGGTGGTTGAAGATGCAATCGACAGTCACGATGGTGTTTTGGCCAGATACGGCGGATTGCACGCCTGTGACTGGGTTCCACACTGTGACAGATCCGGTTTGTCCTCGAGTCATGACAAGCACATGGGTACCGCCAGTATCACCCGCACCGACGCAGCAGTACGCATCAAGTCCAAAACCCAGGAGAAGTGAGCACAGCAGCGTGGCATGGTTGCACGGATGGCCTTGTCGCTCAGAGAGAAACTGGAACGAGGAAACCCATGATGCCGAGTTTCCAGAGGCTGGGGGTGCACCGAGGGGCTGGTCTTCGTCAGGATTCGTGCACCGCATCAGGGATACAAAGCGTGCTGCCTCGAATGGGGATGATAGACCAAACTCAGCCTGAAGTGGAGAGACAAAGTGGATCACGGGAACCATGCGACCGTTTGTCGTGGAAGCAAACAGCTTGATTTTCCGATCCTTGTTGCCTTGGCGGACGGCCCCATACTCGGCCCACCACCGCCGTGAATACACGAGCAACTCCCTATCAGCTGTGGTGATGATCGTCCTTTGTCGCTCAAGGCGCTCGGCGATAGTGTCGTCGCCGTAGGCTACTTTGCCATGGGGAACGAGCTCGAGGCTCATGTCAAGGATGCCCGCTGGTACACCGGGGCTGCTGCCGCACAACTCGACTGTGAGACCCATGAAGCCGGATTTGAGCGTCTTCCGCCAGTCCACCATGTTCTCACCCAGAAGCTCGGCGGTGTTTGTTGTTGTGTCCTCGCGGAACACCGCAACATGCACAGGGGCCGAGATCTCAATGAGCTCGCGCTTGGCAAAGCCGTACTCCTCGGCATCCAGATGAAAAATGAAGTCGTCGCTAAACGCCGCATCCACGCCGCACGGTGCCATGTGCGAAACAAAGCGCTGTGAGCCAAAGTGCAGTGCCGCCCGGAGACGCAGGCTTTTCGCGCGTGACGCTGGGACATCTATGTTGTCGACAAACGCACGGCCTGCGCCGAGGTGAACATGGAGGTAGAACTCCCCGTCTTGGGGGATGAACGAGCTGGCGGTGCGAGATTGCACCGCAGGTCCCTCACTGCGCATCTTCGCGAGCAGCTCCTGGAGAACTCCTTTTTCCTTGATAATATTCATGATCTCGGTTGAGCTCTCTGGTGGCAGCGACGAGCCGCCGTGCTCGACGGTGTAGGAGTCCACGATCTCGCGCAGAGAGTCATAGACATTGGACTTGGAAAGAAATGTGTGGATAGCAGTACGCATGCCATCAAGGCGCGCTGCACTCAGCTCAGTCGTAGGGCTTGAGCTCATGGTGGACGCAACGGCAATGGGAGGAAAAAAAGAAAAAGTACTGCTGGTTCAGGAGAAAGGGGGTGGGGGTAGGCGACGACGCAAGCGGAGCAACAAAGGACAGAGGAGTGAAAAAAAAGAGGAGATTCACAAGGTAGGCGCGGGTACCCCGTAGAGTGCGGGTGAGTGGCAAAAAAATCAACCGGAGGAGCGACGAGCGCCTGGTGAGGGAGGGGGGGAGGCTGCTACACAAAGTTGAGAGAAGAGCAAGCACGTAGTATGATCAAGTGCGTGCGAACACGCATGCGGTGCTCAACTGACTTCATAGCTTTATTGTGGCGCATTGGTTACTGTTGTGGCAAATATGGCAATAGCCTGTTTTCGGGAAAGAGAAAGCAAGACAGCAGACAGCAGTCTGTGTCAGAAAGTGAAGTCGTCATCCTCCTCGCCGGCCTGCTTCAGCTTGAACACGGTGACACCGCAGCCAATAAGCGCAAACACGGAGAGCAAAGGAGCCACAGGTGGCCAGAGGTCAGCTCCGGTTGATGAGGATGAGATGGCGTTCCAGATGCCAATCATGACCGCACCGAAGAAAAGAATCGCCGCCAAGAAGAAGAGTCCCTTGTTTCGCACAACGTCCTCGTCATCATTCTGGCCACGCGCGAAGACCGCAGCTGGTTGCAGTGTCAAAACGACAATTACGCCGCAAATCCCGGTGACGAGGGGAAGAAATGAGACGAAGTTGTAAGGGGATGTACTGGAGTGGGCGGCGAAGAAGCCGTCGACGAACAGGGTCATGCTGAGGGCGAAGATGCCGCCGGCAAGAGTGGAGAGGAATTTACGTGACAGCATGGCGGGCGTTTTCGGAGCTTGTGAAATCGTGGGGACGTCGCTTCCGGAAAAGAGTGAGGAGAAGAAAAGTGAGAAAGAGACGGCAGTGTAGAGTGGGGAAAAGGCAGGTGCGAGAAGAGCACCCTCGAGCATGTGGCACTGTGTACAATACAAATGGCAAGCACCTGACGGTAGTTGGTGAACACGCTTGGCTGTTGCCCCGCCCCAGAACAAGGCATGTATGGCGCCTGGCAGAGTGCCAGCGTGCAGGGGCATAAAATGGAAACCGCTGCTCGACTACATCCGACACGGCACCACTCGCACACATGTGCGTTGATCGCCCGAAATGGAATACTGTGTCATATTGGATTACTACATTAGAAAGGGAAAGTATATCAGCAGATTCTACTACAGGCGATTGAGATGAACACTGTCCTTGTGCTCTTCAAGGTAGTTCGCCAAGTGTGTCGGGGCGTCCGTGAGGATGCCATTCAGCGGGTAGCGAATCGCCTCCTCGAAGTCCTTGTCATCGTTGAGCACCCACGCCAGGACGACGAAACCGCGCTTCTGGAGGTAGAGCCAGTAGTGCGGATTTCCCAGCATGTAGCTGCCCACGACCGCGCTGTAGTAGCCATACAGCTCCTTCGCCTGCTCGCGCATGGTGTACGTGTGCACTGGAATCGACATGACGTCAAAGTCCAGGTGAACAAACGGGAGGATGCCGAGGTAGTACATAAGACACGTCGTGAAGTACTGACGGGTGTTGCACAGAATGCGGAACCGCTGGCGTTTTTCTTTGGAGCATTCCTTCAGGTAGCGCTTGACGTTGATCGCGTTGTCTTGGTTGCTCGTGCCGACAAACGTGATCTTCTCCCGCTTGTACGTTTCAATCAGGTCGAATACGTTCTTTGTGAAGCTGAAGCTGGCGTCTTTGATGTCGATGTGCAGCGGCACGCCTGGGAACGCGTCAAACACTTCGGTGAGAAGGCAGATTCGCGTGGAGTCATCCACAGGCACTGACGCGTCAGCGTCGTAGGCCTCCACAGACCCAAACGGAAAGTGAAGGGGAACGTGCCGCTGAACCTGTGGCAACGTGGTGCTGGGAGAGTTCCCTACGACGATGTCGTTCACGGAAACGGTGGCGTACTCAGGCCCACAGATGCGCTCGAGCACGCGATCGTGGCACACTACAACCTTGCCGTCTTTGGACTCGTGCACGTCTAGCTCCAGCATGTCCACGCGACCGTCAGCGATGGCCTTGCGAAAGGTGTAGAGCGTGTTTTCAGGGCCAAGAAGAGAGCCACCACGGTGCGCAATCACAGTCATGGTGAACGGGTACTTTTCCTTCTGCCGCTCGCGCCACCCGCGGTAGAAGAGTGGGCAGCGGTATATGGCGGTCGTCAGTGCCGCATACGCGCACAAACCGATTGCAATCTTTTTCAGCATGTTTTGCTTCTTACAGGGAACTTGAGTGTTGGAGGAGGGTGCATGGGGGAGGGGGGAGGGTTTGAGTTGGGGTGGGGCGTTTGTGCTTTTGGTGATCGCCGCCGGTCGGGGGGTGGGTGGCGCGAGACCGGATGGCCCGGCCGCCCAGGCCGCCCGAACAGCGCAACCCCGAGAACCCACGAGCCAGAGCGGGCACGCAAGCATGGCAGGGCGACGAGAACGGGTACGCTGGTGAACGGGGCCTCCCCGCGGCTTCCGGTGGGAAGGAACGCTGGTGAATGGGGCCTCCCCGCGGCTTCCGGTGGGAAGGAACGCTGGTGAACGGGGCCTCCCTGTGGATGTCTTTGGGTTCCGGCGGGAAGGNTTGGATTCTGGCGGGCAGGAACGCTGGTGAACGGGGCCTCCCCGAGGATGTCTTTGGGTTCCGGTGGGAAGGAACGCTGGTGAACGGGGCCTCCCTGTGGATGTCTCGGCTGGAAAGGCGGCGCACGCGTGCCAGGCGACGCCGTGTCCGCCGGTTGCTGCGGGGGTGGCGTGCGGGGCGTTTGCGGGCGTGGGTGGGGTCGGCCCCTCTGCGCCGGCGGGGCGGTTGTTGTGTGGCGCCGCGGTGCGTGTGGCCCGCCGCGGAGCCCCTGCGCGCGGTTTGTTCCCCCGCCGCCCCGCCGCCCCGCGCCCGGCGGGGCCCAGCGGAGCGGAAACCGCCCCCCCCCCCCCGCTCACCTCACCCCGGAATGAAAGCAACCCCCCACACCATCACCCCGCCAACGCACCCCCACCCATTCACCCCAGCAACCCTCAGCCAACGGAACGGAACAACATTACACCGCAGAACTCCGATCGACGCCTTTTCCGAAAGGCGCTTTACGAAAAGAAAAGAGCTTATAGAAACGAAGAAAAACACAAAGGCCAAAGAACCAAAAAAAAAAAAGAAAAATGACGGCAGTCGCCGCGCTTGCCGCCGAAAATCAGGCGTATCAATTCGATTTGAATGACAAGACTCTCGTGTCGTTCCCGGCAATGTGGCTTGCTGTCGCGGAGACGTGTTCGGCTGTCTTTGCCGCCTTCGAAAAGCCGGTGCCTGACCACGAGCTCCCCCAGTTTTACAACGAACTCAACGCGAAAATGTGCCGTGCACATTCTCTTGTCTATCGACTCACAGCATTCGAATGCGCCGACTGCCCTGCTCTCGTGCGCGGCGCCAACGCGGCTCGCGTTGTTGGCTCGCAGCACGAGAGCACGCAGGTGCTGGTCGTGTACTACCTGCTGCGGGAGCTCCTCAAGAAGCAGCTGGGGCAAACGAAAACGCGCATTTTGCAGAGCCCCGACCGTCTGGAAGGCTACCTCCGCGGCTTTGAAAAGTTTACTGCCAGCGTGAATTTTGTGAAATCGGCGTTCACATACCTGCACTGGGCATGGCAGAAGCGTGGTCTGCCATCCGAGCACATTATTCTACCAACCGAAATTGTCGCGTTGGCCCTGTGGTGCGAGCACGTGCTCGACCGCGAAATGAGGGAAGCGTTGAAAGTCAGGACGGCCGAGATTTTGCGCGCCTTTCGCCAGGGCTACCCTCTGGATGTGAACGAGATGGAGAATGTGAAGCGACTTTCACTAAACCTACTGCTCTTGAACGATCCCCACCAGGTTCTGCACACCTCGATCATCGAGGAGCCGTACACGACGATGGTCGTTTCTCATTTTGCAGTGGAAAAGCGCCGTTATAAAGCACGGGGACCCGAGGACTACGTTCGGACCTGCCACGAGGAGTTGCAGCGGGAAGACCTGAAATCCAAGTGCTTCCTGGCACAAACCTCCTATGCCAAGGTGCACGAAGCCCTCGTGGTGACTCTGATCTCTGACGAGTCTGAGTATTTGCAGGCCGCAACGGACAAATGGCTAGAAATGGCGGATGATCAGGATGCGCGCCGTAGCCTCACGACTCTGTACGAGTTACTTGGCAGTGGCACCCAGAAAACGTGGATGGAAGGGGCTGTTCAAAATCACGTCATTACTGTTTTTACGACACAGGACAGCCTCGCTGACTCCTCGCCGCGAGAGAACTCTGCGACACCCATGCTGCGGTGTATCAAGTACACCCATGAGGTTTGCCGAAAATACATTGTCGAAACATTTGGCGTCCTTGAACCGATGATGAAAGCTCTCGAGGATGGACTAAAGGTCTGCCTCCAGTCGAAGTCGGCCGTTGCTTCCCGAGATGTTGCTAGCCAGCTGGCGCTCTTCGCCGCTGACGAAGTCACCGCCAACACCACATTTGCTGGCCCAGAAGGCAACTGGGTCGCTCAAGTCTACAAATTGCTGGTTGACAAGGAAGTTTTTTCCAAACACTACATCGCACTTCTTCGGTCGCGCCTGCTGACGAATCGCTTTTTGCCCGATGCGGAGCGCCGTCAAATGATCCAATCGGAGCACAACATGGTATCGCAGCTGTTTGTGAGTGGTACATATCTTGATTTCGTCCCACTATGCATGGGGATGATCGACGATGTGCTCGTGCGAAGCCCGCGCTATCAAAAGCTCGTCTCACCGAGTGACGGTGACATTTCTCTTTCCCCGATTGTGCTGCAGCGCTTCTATTGGATGTCACTTCTGCCTGCCCGCACGAGCGCAAAAATGACGTGTCCGGAGAACGTGTTCGCACTGGTGCGCCGGTTCCGTGAGTCATTCAGCACAAAAAAGGTGGCCCCGGGACGGATGCTGAGCTTCTTGACCAACTACTCGGTCGTTGCGGTGAAATATTCTTTTGGCGTCTCCAGCGTTCGCATGATTCTCCCACTCGACGAGTACACCGTTGCCAGTTTGTTTTCGCACCAGTCGCAGTGGAAGGCGAGCGCGCTGGCGTCTAAGCTGTCGATTGACGTGCCTACCCTGAATCAGCTTCTGAAGAAGTTTGCTTCACTTGGCATCATGAAAGTTGGCGAGACGGTTGAGCTGGCCCCGTACACGGGCACTGAGAGCTGCCTTAATTTCAACGATCACATGAGTTTCCTGAAGGAAAAGATCCAGGTTGATCCGACCTTGGTCTCGCTTGGGACAGATTCAGGCACATCGTTTTCGGAGCCAGCCCTGGAGGCATATGTGACCATGATTCTGAAATCGCAGGGTGAAATGAACCTGGAGGCTCTATTTGCGCGCGTGGCCACACACGAAAAGGGTCGCGTAATGCAGCGGCGGCAAGTGAAGCAATGCTTGGAAAAGCTCTTGCAACGAGGGTTTGTTGCGCGCAACTCTGAAACGGACACCTTTGCTTTTGTCCCTTGAAGAGTAAACAACATTGGCTGCATCATCACGACAGACGTCCCTCTTTTTCTTTTTTTTTGTTACTGCCATGTAAAAGAAACTCGGCGCATCCGCGGAAACAGGTTTTCACCATTGTCTTGCACTGCCTGGGATCACTTTTTTTTTTTTTGCTCACACGATTCTTCCTCAGACTATACCTCTGTTTGTCTTTTTTTTCTCTTCTCGCGTAGTCACTCAGAATTCTTCTGAAAATGTGTCTTTATCCTGATGAACTTCCGAAACATGTGCGGAAGATAGAATCCACGTGGATTTCAACATGCCCTCTCCAAACCCATAAAAAAAAAAACATCAACAGCACTATTTCCTACTGTCGGTGCGCGACAGTCGTTACCCGCGTGTCGAAGTGACCATTGCGGTGCAACTAGGTCAGCGTTCAAAAATAAATGAAAACACGAGAAAAACACCAAGGAGACACATCACAATGCCAATTATCAGTGCGGAAGAAATTGGTGTGACGGAAATAAAAACACATACATACATAAACACACACACACACACACACACACGTACTCACGGTTCCGTTGTTCTGTTCGGCAGCTAATCTCAGACTTTCTCCCTCCCAAAACATCTCTTTTCCACCCAATTTTCATTCACGCAGGGGATTTTCCAAGCAGGTAAATTGACACCCACCCACACACGTACATTCGTAGTTAAATAAACGCAAGCTACACCACCGTCGCTCGCATCCGGAAGAACTTCACACACTCATAATCTGCCTACGACAATCAACATTTGCGCGATCGGCGACATTTATTCATTTGCTTATTTTAGGTCTAACAGTGCTCGCTTTGCTTTCGCTTATTTTGCCCCCGCCCCCTGTCCATTGCCGATCACTTGCTCAGGCACTTTTTTTTTTTCTCTACGGTGTTCCGTCTTATTGTTGCGACCAAGACAGCAATAATGACGTTTGAGTGCGCTTCCCCAACTGACTCCATTGCCTTTGCGAAGCTGATTGACTCGTCGTCAATCGTGTACGATTTTGGCTTGCTTTGGCGTGAGGTTCAGGGGAGCTGCCGCAGGCTTATGAAGTGGGCCGAAGATGGGAACACTATGTCCACCTCCGAGGCAGCTTCCTGCATTTTCACAAGCTACACGTTTGTGTACCACTTGGTGTCACACCCATGCTCCAACTACCCAAAGGGCAAGAACATGAAAGAGCCGGGTAATGTTCAGCAGATGCGAGCCGTGTTTGACAAGCTTCAAGAATTCCTGGAAAACCACCTGTGTAAGGAGGTCAAACCGGCGCTTGAAGGACGTGCACTGCTTGAGGGCCATGAATTCATCAAGCAATATATTTGCCTGTGGCGCCAGTACCTGGTCGGCGTTGCCAACCTCAAAACTGTCTTCTCGCCTCTGACCCACACGTCACCCGCACCAGGGTTCGACCAAAACCCATTCGAGGGTGCCGAGGATGTTGCGTTTGCCTTGTGGAAGCAGCATGTTCTGTCACCTGACCACTGTCGACGACAACTGCGCGCTCAATTTTCTGCCATTGTTAGAACGGAGCGTGAACCCGACAGCGCCGCGTCGGCGGTGGACCGTGCACTGGCGATGGAGTTTAAGGATGCATTGACAATATTAGCTGAGCCTGACATGTACCGTGACATCATTGAGTCCGACTACGACAGCGATATCGAGGCTTTCTACGGCACCGCGAACGCAAAAGGCTCGTCGACAAAATTCGGCAGCGCCGCGCTGGCGAGCAGTCCTGTCGACTACGCCAAGGAGTGCCGCGAGGCCATCGACAAGGAAACCACTTTGGCCGCTACATACCTTCAGAGCAAGGAGGTTGTTCTCCATCGACTGATTGGGAGACTGGTGGACCAATACATCCAGAAGTTCGACCCTGATCAGATCTCCGCACTCATGCGCTTGGACGATGTCCAGTCTTCTGAGGACGTGCGCGATGTGTACAATTTCCTCGCGCTGAGCCGCGAGAAGGGACTCCCTTACCTTGAGGGGATTGTGAAGCAATTTTCGGAGGATCAAATGAAACAAGCCGTTCACTCTGACGCGGACCATTCGTACAATCGTTTTTTGTGTGTGGCCTCCAGTGTTATTTCACGACTCGCGCTATTTTTCAACAGTGCCTTCGTCACGGATGAAGGCGGCATGATCGAGGCGATGGAGGCTGGCATCGCGGCAGCATTCGCAGGTTTTTCCACCAAGATTCGTTTCCGCCTTGTTGCAGATGAGCTGGCGTCGGTTTCCAATGCAACACTCACCGTCAGCTCTGGAACGCCGCAGCTTACCATCGAGGACGTCATTAGCATGTACTACTTTCTCCCCGAAAGTGACGAGTCACCAAAGGAGCACTTTCTTTCCCGGTACCAAGCATTCCTGTCTTATCGGCTTCTCAGTGGCCAGTACGACTGGGAACTGGAAAACCATGCCTTGCGGCTGCTGACGGAGGTGAAGCTGAGCCCAAAACTTTTTTGCTACGGGAACATGATGAAAGATGTGAACGAAGGACGGATATATCTGGTCGACGAAACGGATGCAGCAACAGGCGTTACCGTCAAGGCTGGCGTGGTGTCCAACGGAACTTGGTCTCTTGCACCTTCTCGCCCGCCCAAGCTTCCCACAGAACTGAATAACCTAGTCCTGAAAAGCGAAGCCAGGTGTGCTTCCACGCAACCCGGCCGCCGACTCACGCTGGATCCTCTGACTTCTTCGGGCATTGTGTCCTTCCGCGCCTCCAGCAAGGGCGGCAGCGTGATACAGCTGCGCCTCTCGCTGGTGCAAATGAGCATTGTACAGCTTTTCAACGCACCTGGCATAGTACAGACACGTGCCGCTATTGCACAGGAAACGGACTGCGCCGTAGAGACTTGCGACGCCGCACTGGAACCACTTCTGCGCGCGCGAGTCTTGCAGGATGGCCTAAGAGGCCTGGAAATTGGTGATGGCTCACCGCTAGAGGTCGGCCGCGTGGTCAGTCTACTGCCCGCAGCCCCTGTTCAGTCGAACACCACTACCGGGTCGGCCACAACCGGAGCCGCACCGCCAAACTTGATCTGGCATGGCGAGAAGCTCAGGACACAGATTATGCATTTGCTGAAACGCACAGGACAACACAACTTTACAGAAATTAGCCAGCACTTGGCCGCCTGCTTCCCGGACCCGCCACTATCTCGCGAGAACGTCAAGAAGTCACTTGACCGCCTTATTGAGAGAGGTATGGTTGCACGAGACGAAGCACTCGATGTGTTCCAGTTCGTTCCATAGGCGCGGGGCACGATGGACCACGCTCAGCTGTTACTATTTGACTAGTTTTGATTGTGCTTCACCTTTTTTGTTTTTTATTCATGAATCGAAATGCACGTCGGCAATACACAAACTTCCTCTTCCAATCACTTGGAGAGCAACCACAATGACAACGATGCCACAGAGCAGAAAAGAGGCGCTCCGCACTCAACATCAATCGGCACAGTTTCTTTTTTATTCACCGTGCTCCGTGCGAAGCGTCGGTCATCCTCCGTGCTCACGCTAGGCAAACAAGGCGAGGAGGAGTCTGAAATACGCCGTTCGTAAAATGGGAATCACAGAACTAAAACAAACTATAGAGCCCACAATGTTGCTCACTCCCTCACTGTTGTCATCATCGCCTCATTATCATTATTTTTCACTCGCCACTTCCCCCCTTCCCCCGTCTTTGATTCGTTTATTTGCACACACACACACACACAGTAAGCTATAACGCGACACAGCGCCGAGATTTCAAGTTCTTGAAAAGCTTCGCTTTTTTTTTTCACACAAAGAAAAAACATATCCTCCGAGAGAACCAAAGATGTCTCAACACGAAGAGAAGGCCTACCCCGCCGAGGACGATTACCCGACCGAGGACAACAACAACCAGGCCCCTGCCGATGAGGCTCACGAGCCCGCTGAGGCTAACAACGACCGCGCTGCGGATGCCCACTCCGTGACGTCTGATGACGCCGCGAAGAAGGAAGACGAGGAGGGCGCCCCTGCCGACGGCACCGCCGAGAAGAAGGCCCCCTTCTCCATCTTCTTCTTCCTCTTCGCCTTCATGACGTTTGGCGGGTGGGTGCTGTGCATGGCTGGTATTGCCCTGGGCATGATGGACAGCAAGACCAACAGCTCTTGCATTTCCATCTGGGGCCCCAAGCCCAAGTGCACTGGCACCTGGTTCCGTGCTCTCAACTGGCAGGAGTTCAAGAACGGCTCGGTGTGCGACAAGGGCTACTCTCTCACCCAGGGTGCGCAGGCGTTCTCTGTCATGTCCGTGATTGGCGGCTTCCTCGTCACCGTTGTCGCCATCCTCGAGCTGCTCCACTTCGCTGAGCTCGCCGTTGTCGCCGGTATCATGGCGTCCATCAACTGTGTTGCTACCCTTGTCACGTGGTCCACCATGATGGCCTACTACTACAGCAACATGTGCGGCATGATCCGCTACCGCGACCACTACAAGATCGGCAACGGCCTCATTCTCTTCATCACCGCTTGGTGCATGCAGGTTCTCGCCATGATCTTTCTGATTGTGGATGTTTGCCAGAGTGGTGCCTCGTAAGGAACGGCTCTAGCGTCCAGCAAAGAAGACTTCGCACCTCTGACACCATGAAATGAATGACCCAAAAATAAACTGAAGTTGGAGAAAACTCTTTGCCTACCCAAAGCGCAGGAAAAAACAAACACAAAGACGGAGGATATGCATCCTGCGATCTAACACTGCTTGCCTGCTCATGTCTTCATTCCCGTCGCGCGGCTTCGGCTGCGGCAACGGGCGTGACCCCTTTCTCGTGCTCACGGAAGATGTCGCTGTCTGTTTGTAGTGCCCATTTGTCACATCGAATGGGAACTAACACTCACGATACGACTGCTTTCACCACTGCGCACTGAGCGTCCCCCCGGCAAAGAGGAAAGCCATGCGCAGTCGCCAAAATCAGCTGGATGCGTGTCAACTAGCTAGCTCATTCTTGGAAGACCTAGCACGGCCATTCTCGTTCATTCGCCAAGTCGAGTCTTTTTTTTTGTTTAGGGATTTCATTTCAGTGCCATGTCCGGGGCTTCTTCCCACGACCCTCACACTACGCTGATTGGTCATGCTTCCACCTTTTTGTATCTTTCTTTTTCTTTTTTTCTTTTCCCCACCTTGGTTTGATGATTTGGCCAAGCTAATATTTTGATTTTGTTTTGCTGTAGACAGTGTTGTTGGTCAAGACTGAGGGAAAAAAAAAAGTGAACTGTAACGCGATAAATGAAAAAACTCCAAAACGGACTCAAAGGTGTACGCTACGACAACCGCAGCACTTGAAAGAAAAAAGTTAATGTGAGGTAAAATATGTTGTCGCAGCAGGTCTTTTTCGTATCCTCACGCTATTAATGGCTCACTGTGTATGAGCTCTATCGTCGGAGTAAAAAAAAAAAAAACACAAGCAACGCAATAAGAAAAAAAAAAAAGAACACCTTGTTTCCAGTTTCTGTTCCTTTTTCAGTCTTTTTTCCCTTTTTATTTTTTGTTTTTTGTTTTTGATTTGGAGAAACGGAAGAAACAAATGCGGCGAAATAAAACCGCAGATACTCGGTGCCAGTACGGTGGAAATAAAACTAAAATGCTGTCAAGGCGGTGTTTTTTTTACTGGCTAAATTGACGGTTACTTCTGTGTACTCATGGCATAGCCAAAAGAAATCCCCTTCCTCCACACCTCACGACGAGAAGCTGACAATCGTGCCTTCGCTCATGCTGATCTCCAAGCAAGGGTAAGGTGCGCTTGTCGCAAATCATCATCGGCGAGGCGATCCTTCAAACGCACTGTTACCAGTGTGTAAGATGAGCTCGTCCATCCAGGCACACAAGGGCTGAATTTCTCCCTTTGTGTAATGGTGTTTGCCGTCTCTCTCTGCCTCTCGCTGCCTATCTCTCGGTCCCTTTATTTTGTGCTGTGACTCAAAAACTGCACGGTACCTCTAATAAAAGTTCTCCTGCTTCTCACCACCGCACTCCACGCTTACGTCCATCAACGCCCTCTCCTGTGAATCTCCATCTTTTTTTTTCTCCTTCCTCCTACTCCCACTTCCTTCTTTGCTTGCCTGGCTTCATCTACTGCTTTCACAGTCCACGAAAGCCACACATAGACACATAGCCAACTACACACACACACACACACACACACGTGTCACCATCCATTTTTTTTTTTTGCTGCAGCTCAACGATGACGCAGGTGGGAAATGCTACCATTAAGCTGTCGGAGATGTCCAAGGACATGGAAAGCTACGCCGTCGCCTGTGCCCAGGAAGGCTTGACGAAAGCTAACAACGAACAGGAGGTCGCCGCACTCCTCAAGAGGGAGTTTGACAAGAAGTACGGCCCCACCTGGAACTGCTTCGTGGGTCGCAACTTTGGTAGCTTCGTCACGCACGAGCAGAACAATTATGTATACTTTTATGTAGGCCAGATGGGTGTTTTACTGTTCAAGTCTTCGTGAGCACGGCAATAGGACACACAGACGCTGAGTCGAGCGCCAGAACTTGTTCACGTCTTTGGCGCATCGAGCTCTCGCGTTTTTGATGATTTTGACAACGATGTAACTTGGCGTCCCCTCTTGTTGGACTTGGCGCAGGTGTGCGTGGCTATTTGCACCAACCTTACCGCCACCCCCAAAAACATTGATTTCCAAAACAAGACAAAATAAAAGGCAATTCGAAGCAATGAAACATGTGTAATACTTACCTGTTTTCTGTGCACTTCCGTGTCCGTGTGCAGTCCTGTACTCTCTTGCTGTCACGCACCTAGGTGCCCCCTTCGGTGATGCACAGGCGATCTGTCGGCCTGGCCGTTGCTGCACACGAACAATTGCTGTTTCGATATCCGCCACTAGCTAGGGAAAAGCGAAACTGTCCTAACAACAACAACAGCGAAAAACTTCGATCAACCAACTGGCAAGCTGTTTCCCTTTCTCCATGCTTTGCGCTCTTCACTTCCTCCTCCCGATTCCTCGCGTCTTCCTCACATGCCAACCAAGCCGTGTCGCCACCACAACTAACACACACTCTCTCTCTTTCACTGCTCTCATTTCAGCCAGCGAGCGTGTTGCCGTTGACGTGGTGTGTTGGACCTCTGCGTTTGTGTCTCCGCATATTGCACGAATGCCACCCAAGTTGCGGGAGTGGCGTACCCCAGATGGGTCGCTGGCCACGTCTTTGTATTTCACTCAGGTCCAAGAGGAGGTCGTGCAGTGGTGGCTGCAGCACCGGCGCAACGATCTGCCGTGGCGACCGCCGTCCGGTGTGCTGCCGCCAAGGCCTCCGTTCTTCAATCCTTACGCAATTTGGGTTTCGGAGGTGATGTCGCAGCAAACGCTGATGGCCACCGTCATCAGCTACTTCACCCGTTGGATGGCGCGCTTCCCAACGATCGAGGCCTTGTCTCGCGCCACGGAGGACGAGGTGCGCGCTGTCTGGGCTGGAATGGGCTACTACAGACGCGCCATGTATCTTCTCAAAGGCGCGCAGTACCTTGTCGAGCTGCACGAGGAAGAGAACCGGCAAGGACCTGTGATGATGCCCTCCACTGCGGTGGAGCTTCTCAAGGTTCCCGGCGTCGGGCCGTACACGGCAGGGGCCATCGCGAGCGTGTGCTTCGGCGAGCCCGTCATTGCAACGGACGGCAACGTGGTCCGCGTCGTTAGTCGCCTACGCGGAGAGCGTGATTTTGACCCCAAGCTGAGCGTGAACATTAAGCTCGCCGGAACATGGGGGCAGGCGTTGATGTCCGGCGGCGCGGGGCCCGAGGGTCGTGTGGCACCGAACCCCGGTGGCCTCAACCAGGGCCTGATGGAGATCGGCGCCAGCGTCTGCCGTCCGAATGGCGAGCCGCTCTGCGCGGAGTGCCCGCTGCGCGACAGGTGCTGTGCGTGGGCATTGCGCCAGACGGATACTATCCCGTCCATTGGCGGGCTCATCCCGTTACGCGGGTCGAGAGCAACCAAGCGGCACGAGACCGTCGTCTGCGTCGTCCACGAGGTCGTGCAGCGCGCAGATCAGCGTGAACCGGGTCGGTTCGTGGTGGCGCGGCGACCTAGAGAAGGCCTACTGGGTGGCATGCTCGAGTTCCCGTCGCTTCCCGTCACGCCTGCCGAGGCGGACGACGACGACGACGACAAAGACAAGGCGGCGGCGAGGGTGAGCCGTGCCGCGAAGACACTGGGCTGCGGGGCCAAGCCGGCAGCGTCTCCAAGCTCGTCGTCGCCGAGTGCCAAGGGACCGCCAGCTCTGGTCGACGCGGGGACAGTCACACACGTGTTTTCGCACATTGACATGACGGTGAGGGTGTTCCACGTGCGCTGGCTGGATCCAACGCCTGCAGAACTTGATGAGGAGGACGTCTTCGCCTCCGCCTTCTCCGGCGCACGCTCAGCTAGGGAAGACACCGTCTGCGCGAGTATCGCCGTGGCACTACGCCGCGAGGCAGACACCACAGCGAAAGCAGGCAACCATGTGCCAACACGAAGGAAGGTGGGGTCAGGCACCAAGACGGCTCCACGCAGCCCCGCCCGCACACCAAGGCAGTCCACACCGGATGAAACCGTTGAAAGCCGCCTAGGGGTCTTGACGGAAGGGGATGTACGCAAGGCCGCGGCGAGCCGGTTGATGCTGAAGATTCTCGAGACAGTGACGTGCGAGGTCGTCAAAACACCGCGGACGGTGAAGCGGAAGCGATCTAATTCGCCGTGAGCCAGTCTGCACGCACGACATTCCCTTGACCTTGACCGCGAGGGAAAAAGAGGCCAAGTCGACCTGCTTGCAGTCCACCGTCTCGTGAAAAAAAAAAAAAAGAAAATGTCACAGAGAACAACACCTACAAGAACGCACAACTTATTCTGGGGCGTGACGGGGAGCGCAACAGCTAAACCGGCCTTGTGGCGCGTGCGTGCCGCTTCTTCGACACTCACTGAGCAGTATTCACAGTCGCTCTATTCCACAAGGAAATCAAACGTCAAACAATCAAGCAACACGCACAACAACAACACCACATCAGTTTATTGAAGGACAGATCATCACAGTTCTTTTCTCCACATCTTTCTTATAATGCCTATTTTTTGCCGTATTCTTCTCGTTTTCCATCCCCATCTTTTTTTATCTCTGTCTACATTGTCCACATGTGACCGAGAAAGCTGAACCTGCGTGCATGTATATGCGTCTGTGCGTGCCTTTCATTGCGCTTGGTTGCTGTTGCTGTTGTGCGTGAAAAACTGCCCTGAGTCTCACCCACAACATCGAGATTAGCGCGGACACGTGTGCGAACCTGCGCTCGTGCCCTGCACGTTCCATTTTTTAAATTTCGGCGTCTTTCCTTTTTTTCGTTCTCCCTCTCGCACTTTCCCCCTGCGCGCTTCGTCGTGCTTCCTAACGACGCGCCATGCGCAGTTGGTTTGAATTTGGCTACGACGGGTTCCCAAAAGGTGCACAACGGCGCCGCTTCTACCAACAAAGGGATGACCCGTGCGACAGCGAGGAGGAGCGGGACAACGACGACGAAAGCGGCGACCGTCCCGTGCTTCACCTTCCGTTACCAAAGTACAAAAGTCCGTCGGTGTCTCCCAGTGCCTCCTCGTACTGGTCGGACGAGGACCGCGATGGCGAGCGGCTTGGGCTGTCCACGCCGACCGCACTGATGAGCACCACCGTGAACGACGCGACTGCCGCACGCTACGGGGCCTCTGCTGTCGTCGCGGTCGTGGGCCGTACAGCTGGCGCCAGCACGAGGAATCCCAGGCGGCGCTTCATCATTGAACACGGTGGCGTGTGCGTGGCGTCGCAAAAGGTGCTGAACGATTTCGCTGTGGCCGAGGTCACCGCACCCGGCACCGCGGAAACAACTCTGGCGTGCTCTGTGCCGGCCATCTTTGATGCACAGCTGTCACACCGCTTCTGCTGGGACGCACTGCACCCCGCCCTCGTCGCGGACGCCGCCACGCGAGAGGCTGGCGAGGTGCCCGCTCAGCCCCTGCACCGACACGGTCACTGCGCCATCGCACTACCAGGGTACGCCTCGTCCACGCGCGCGGTGATGCACCTGTCGAGGCCAAGTGATCTCATGGGCCAGCGAGCCACTGGGCCGGCCGTGACCGCTTCCCCCAACACGGCAGAGGCGGACGAGGAGGAGGCCCCCGTGCGATCTCCCCTCACGTCGGCGACCGCGCCAACGCCTTGCTCCGCGGCCACCCTGTTTCAACCCAAGGCGAACGAGGTGGTGTCTCTGTCCTTGATTGTCGGTGGCGCGTCCTCTGTCTTGATGCACTCCTACAGTGGAGGCCCTCCAACAAGCGTGCTTGGCTCACCACGAAACACCGCTCCCCCCGCGCGAGCCACTGGGAGTGGCCCCATACTGAATGATCCCCAGCTGGTGCTCACGCTTGTTGCGGTCAGCGAGAGACCTGGGGTGGCATCTCACTACACGACCAGGTGCTTTGCACTGGAGGGGAGCTCGTCCCTCTACCTCGCGGCGCGCGTATTTGCCAGTCTGTCGCCGTGGCCCACCGCTGTGCCCGACTCGGCTGTGCGGTGCACGGCGCGACAGGCAGCGAGCCACACGCCTCTTCTCGCTCTCTCCGCCCCACCACTGCCCTGCGTGCACCGGTTTGCGTACCTTGGCGGGTCGCTGAACGGGCGTCAGCCAATGCCACTCTTCGGTGTCACTCAGCTCGAGCTGAACACGTCAACGTGGAGTGTGCATCACACCACACTGGAAACATACGGCACGGAGCCGGCCGCTCGCTACGCCCATTCGGCGACGACGTGGGCCCACCAGCTCTACGTCTTTGGCGGCGTCGGCCGCGATCGCGCCGTGCTGAACGACCTGTTCACCCTCGACGCACACACCCTCGTGTGGAGAGAGGTGTTTATCCCCTCCCACTACGATGTCCCGCGACGCGCGTTCCACCGTGCTGTCGTGGTGCCGTCGTGGCGCAGGCAGCAACGGCGTGCACTCGAAGCGGACGCCGGTGAAAGGCGGTGGACGCGTTGGCTGTCGCAGGAAGGCGCGTTGCAGCCCGACACCGACGGACGAGCGAGCGAGGTGGAGGCGCGTCAAGACGACGCGACACCACACACCGCCGGTGGCCAGTTCTCTCTGCTGCTCATGGGCGGCGAGTCGTGCGGCGGAACGGCAGAAGCGGCGGTGTGGGGCGTAGACTTGGGCAGTCACGAATGGCGGCAGTGGAGTCTGCGCGCGCTGCGCTGCAACGACGGCAACCCCACAATCACCGAGACCGCCGCCGTCGAGACGTGGTCTTCTTCCACCTGTTCCCCACCGTTCCCACCCCGGCCCACGCCAGCCTTGGCTCGTATTCGTCGCGTGCTGCGCTCGCTGGCCGACAAGGAGGCAGAGCGACACGGCCAACGTGCCGCATTGAGCCGACGCGCTGGCCCTATCACGACCTCGGCTACACCGGCGGCATCCAGCTCCGTGGACAACCTCTCCACCTACTACGTCGCTGCGTTTTTTGGTGCTCTTGGCACCGCCGTCGTCCTGGCCGAGGGTGAGGATGACGACGCCGTTGACGGCGACACGACGACCACCGCCGTTGACCGGTCCAGATCTCATCCGTACAGCCCGTCCACGACCGTTTCCATCGTGTTCTGGGGCGGCACGCGCAGCCCACCTGTGCAGCTGGTCTCCCAACTCGATCTCCCAGACGAGGACGTGCGCACGCAGTGCTGCCTCTGGCTTACCTCACCTGACGTAGCTAGCTCGTCTGTCATGGCCAGCTTTGCACCGCTGCTGCGCCGTCTGCTCACTCCGCTGCTCCTCGCGGACTTGCCGATGAGAGGGCCACAAGGAGGCACCACTGCGTGGTCTGACCGTGTCTTTCAGAGCTCGCCTGAGCGTGCTGGCCCTGGTGACGCCCCCACCGCGGACGCGGAGACGCCACTGTCGCTCACGCAACAGTCAGTGGAGATTGGGAATCAAGCAGCGGTGGAGAGCCAGCTGGCGGACTGGCACCGTGCCGCTCTGCGACGCCGGCGCGATCAGTAAGTGTACCGACCCCTCTCCCTCTCTCCCTCTCGCCCAGGCACCAATCACCGCCATACTCACTCGCGCGCGCGTGCGTGCGAAAGAACGGCACAGGGAAGGGAGGGGAACACGACGTGTAACATTAACAGCAAGAACATTGACTTATTCCCGGAGGAACAGTGCCTGACGTCAGGAGAGCACACACATCATGGCGACGCGTCTCTCGCATCTCGATTTCAAAGAGGACGCTAACCCCTCCTCTCTTCCACCAAGGGTGTTTCGTTTTTCCATGCTGCCTCTCCCGATGTCTCTATCCCGCACACCTGCACGGACGCACATACGCACATACGCACATACGCACTTGTCCACCTCCTTTCCCTCCCTCCGCCACACATACAGGTGAACCACAACAGCGACGCTAAGAAACTCACAGGCTCCCGACCATGTTCGAGGGAATCAAGACGAAGCTGCAGGCGCTGAGCGCGTCCGTGTACGACTTGTTCATTGGCGCCATGACCACCAAATGGTATCGTCAGGTGCTGTTGGAGTGCCCTATGGATGCGAGCATGCTGGACGTTGGCATTGGCACTGCGTACAGTCTGCTTGAGAACCGAGACCTGGTGCAGAGTCATCGTCTGCAGGTCACGGGCGTAGACTACAATGAGGCCTACGTCATCGCCGGCCGCAAGCACGTGATGGACAGGGGTCTGTCATCCTGCGTCACGATGGTACAGGCTGACATTCACGCCTTCAACACAGACCACAAGGACAAGTTCGATGTGATCTACTTTTCGGGCAGTTTCATGATCATCCCGCGCAAGACCGAGGCTCTCGTGCACTGCGCCAAGATGCTCCGCAGCCCAATTCCAAAAGTGCCGAACGGCGCAAACATCTTCTTCACACAGACATTTGAGAAGAAAACGTTCTTGGGGATGTACGTTATTCCCCACGTCAAGACGGTTCTTCGTCTTTTGACCACAATTGACTTTGGCGAGGTCACCTACGAAGACCAGTTTCGCCAAGTGCTGGCCGACGCCAACGTCGAGATTGTTCAGATTCGCGTGATCTCCGACCGCCACTTCCGCCGCGAAGTCGTCGTGATGGCCAAGCCTCGCGGCAAGACGGAGTGAGGCTTGCCTTGCAAGTGGTGAAACAACAGAGGAAGCGGCTGAGACCGTGGTGCGGTCGGCAGCGCGCACCTCTCTTGCCGACTGGGAGAACCTCGAGTACTTGATATCGCAGACCTCGACGAAACGACACGATGCGTTTACGTGTGCCTAGGCTATTCTCTTCCTACACAATCTGGGCTACTACACTTGAAAATTCCCACCAAACCCCATCTCACTCTCACACTCACACACTCACAGATACGCACATACACATGCACGGGTACGTGGCTATTCTGTCCACCAGACCTCACGATTGACTCCCGCGGCTCTTGCAGCCGCGTGCCCTTTCCCGGTGTCTTCTCACTCCACTCACACCCATCCATTTGCTCCTCTCTCTCTCTCTCCACCCTTCCCTGAACCACACACGATGCGGTGCATTTGTCCGTCTTGCTTTATTACTCCAAACTTGACCATCCACGAAAGAGTCAAAAGAAAAAAAAAACGACAACAAGGTGAAGACAAGTGTTAGCGACCCAGAAAAAAAAAACCAAACATAGCTCCCCCCCCCTCCCAAAATCACTGATACACATCAGACAAGTGTTGAGAGAGAGAATATGTCCATTCCCGTGACGACTGGTGTGGGCAAGACTCGCTGGACCCAGGGCGAGGATGGCGAGGCGGGCCTGGAGATCCGCATTCCCCTCACGCTGCCCGACGGGATTCGCCCGCGGGACCTGACGGTGGAGGTGAAGGACACCGCTGTCTTGTGCATTCGCCACGAAAGCACACGCATTCTCCAATGGCGCCTCTACGCGCCCGTCAAGGACGAGGTCGAGTGGCGCGTGGAGAGCGACAAGATGATCCTTGATCTGGAGAAGCGCAGCCCAGCGGTTTGGAGCTGCCTGCTGGAGCTCCCCATGAGCAACGAGAGCCCCCTCCTGGTTGACGCCGCTTCCATTGACCGCATGTTCTTGCAGCAGCTTCCGTCGCTGCCTCCCATCAAGGAGCAGTGGTCGGACAAGGAGACGAAGGAGACGAAGGAGGCGGAGAAGGACGCCGAGGATATCGACGACCTTGACCAGGAGCCCGAGTACCCCAGCGAGGATGCCGACGGCAACGCGGTGCCCGCCAAGAAGGACGACAACGACGACGACCTGGATAAGCTTCTCGAGGAGGCGGTGGAGGAGGCCAAGGGGCCTGAGGCCAAGGCTGAAGACGAGGAGGAGGACGAGCCGACCACCGGCTACGCGGCCTACATGAAGGCTGAGCTCGAGAACTACCGCATGGAGGAGGAGGAGATCACCAAGAAGCTGCGCGAGGTGGACCAGGTTCTCATTGACCCCAGCGACAACGACGCCACCAGCACGGCACGCGAGCAGAAGAACATTCTGGAGACGATGCTGCGCCTTCACAACGAGTGCCGCGATCTCCGCACCCAGCCGTCCTCCCTGGAGAACTTCCTGCGCTGCACTCAGATCGACCTCGCCAAGGCGCGTGTGAACATTGGTGAGTTGGACAGCAACGAGACCGAGGAGTACAAGAGCGATGACGAGCGCAGCATGAGCGCTGCCGAGCTGATGGCCACTGGCCTGCAGTTCCTCGAGACCCAGGACATTGGCGCCGCCCTCCACTTCCTCCGCCTCGCCGCCATCCACCACAAGCAGGACCAGAGTATCGTGATTCTGTACAGCATCTACTCCCAGCTCGGCTCCCCCCGCGGTGCCTTCCTGCTGCTCAACCGCGCCCTCGATGAGGAGAACCCCAGCGAGCTCGCGAACCAGAAGGTCGGCGAGATGTACGACCAGGGCAGCCGCTTCTTCCTGCCCACGTTCCCGGCGGCCCTGCACTTCTACCAGCGCGCGGCGAAGCTCGGCAACGTGAGCGCGATGCTTAGCCTGGCCCAGCTGTGGCTTCGTGGCTCCACCTCGACGAGCATGCTCACCGAAGACCAGATAGATAGCCTCAAGAGCACCAGCAAGTACCTGTCCTGGCTGGACGAGGCCATCAACCGCGGCTGCGGCTCGGCCTACTTTGTCAAGGGCTGCATGTACCTCAAGGGCGAGCACGGTCTGCCCAAGTCCCACGCCAACGCCAAGGAGAACCTGGAGGCCGCTCAGACCGCGCAGCCGGAGATCATTCGCCGCGCACCGCAGATCATGACCCTCCTTGAGCAGCTGCGCATGGAGGAGGCGGGCGAAGAGGCCGCACCGGCCTCCACACCCGGCCTGACCGCGTCGTCCAGGGGCATCGCACCGAGCGCGGCGGCACCGTCCGGTGACGTGGCAGTGACCTCCTCCGAGGCGCGCCTGCGTGCGCTGCCCGGCGGTGCGGGCGCCGGTGCCGGTGCTGGCCGCGCGGCCGGCGTCGCCCGCACCAAGAAGGCCTTTGGCGCGTCTTCGCGTCAGAAGGCCTTCTGGGAGCGTGCCACGGTCAGCAGCATTGTTGTCTACGGTGTCTACACCCTCGCCTTCCCTCTGCGTGTGGCGCTGATGCCCATGTTCTACAGCTTGCTCGGTAGCCTCGTGGATGCGGTTCCGTGGCTCGGCAACCCTAGCAACAGCGACATCTCCTTCTAACCAGCGAACATTAAAAGCAACAACCAAAACAAAAAACAACAACAACAACAACAACAACAACAACAACAACAACAACAACACATTCCTCCCTCACAGACCCAAACAGACAGTGATACTTGAGGTACACAGAGGGCAGTGGTGCAAAAAACAAAAAAAAACACCACGAACACGGACTGCACAGGGAGTGAGGGAGTGAGGAAGACGAGAGAGAATGAAACGTCCATACAAGTGCTGTCTGTACGTCTCTTTTGCCTACCACTCTCGTGCTTCCTACCGTGACTGTCCGAGGGCCCTCTTTTTTTTTTCCTTCCCGGAGATTGTTTTTCCCTTCCTCTTCACACATTGAACACACTGCACGCTGATAATTATTGTTTGCTGGGCGTCTCAACTTTTTTTCCCCTCTGTTTCTCTTGGTGAGGCCACATGAACGCAGAGGGAATGAGACCACATGATTTGAACATTATTTAACATATCGCTGAGAAAACAAAAAGAGAAAGAAAGAAAAAAAATGAATGAAAGAAAAAGGCACGCGTGGGTGATCCTTGTTGCAATTGTTGATCCTTGTTTTTCTTTTTCTTACAAACATTAACGCGTATCGTAATAGCAGAGGCCTTCCCCCCTTGTTTGTTTTTTACACCGTTTTGAAAATATCCACAGCAGCCACTGTTCAGGGGTGATAAATGAACTACAGGCGACCACCGCATCTGTGGTTCAGCGCTGTGCGTACTGTGCCCGGTGCAGAGGGAGAGAACAATAACACGTGTTTTGTTTCTTCTCATCGGGAGGCGCACGGTCGTCAGAACGCGACATCTATACCCTTCAACGCTTTTTGTGAGGGGTGCGCCATTTCCGACACTGTTGCACACAGATACATGGAGAAGAAGAGTGCGCGCTCATCCAAGGCGCCTTACTTCTTTTCTCTTTGTGTATGTGGCGCGCGTATACGCGTATACAGGACAGAAGGATGTCTTCCAAGTGTCTTGTTTGACTTCATTTTTCTCCCTCATTTCTTTTGCTTTCCCCACCACTCTGACTGCACCAATCTGAACCATTCACTTCACGACTCTTCAAGCATCCACGAAAAACATCCACACAAAACGCTAAGACTCCCACACATCTCCTGTTTCAGGATAAACACCATCATAAAAGCTAACCTTTGTTTTTCTTTTAATTTCACCCCACTAACTGCAATTTTTTTTTTAAATCAACGCACTCGCGTATCACTCTCTTCTCTCAGTAAAACATCATTGTTCTTTTTTTTTTCTAAAGCAATTTCTACGTAAATCTCCGAAGAACTAGATTTTCCATCAAAAAACCAGCTTCTCTCCTTCTCATCACCTGTACACCGAACCACCACAGAAGGCAAACATAACTCACGATGAACTGCTCTGAAGTGCTTCTGTACTTTTACGCCGTGATGATGGGCGTGTGCTGCCTCTTCCCGTACAACTCCTTCTTCGCCTCACCGTCGTACATTGCGAACTACTACAAGTTCGCTGCGGTCAAGGACACGAACGATGTGAGCACTCTGCCGAGCTCCGCCATCAGCTTCTGGCCCAACAGCGCCACTTGGGTGATGCTGCTGATGCTCATCCCGATGCTGATCAGCCAAATTGTGATGCTCCTGCCATGCATGATCCGCCTCAACATGCAATTCCGCATGGTCATTGGCTGCATTTTCCTGATCATTGTGATGATGATTGTACCCGTCTGCGCGGCCGGCGGCGGCGTGTCTGAGGGCGGTGCCCTCGCGGTGATGATCATCACCCCGATTGTCTGCGGTTACGCGACGACGATGGTGCAGGCGACGGAGTACTCTGTCTTTGGACCTCTGCCCACGCGCTACATGACGGCCTACGTCCTCGGCGGCGGTCTCTCCGGCTGCCTCAACTCTGTGGTGCGCATCATCATTGCCTCCGCGCTCCCCTCCACCTTTCACGGCGTCAAGACCGGTGCGGTCATCTTCTTCTGCATTTGCATTGCTCTGATGGTTGTCACCGTGGCGATTGTGGTGGGCCTGCGCTTCCACCCCATCGTGCGGGAGATGTGCTCGGCCTACAACGACGGCTTCTGCAGCCCCAAGCCTGGTGACCGCCTCGACCTTGACGAAGGTGCCGCCCCCACCCCTATCCACGACCACAGCGGCTCCGTCTCGGAGCTCCTCGACAAGGAGGAGCACGTCACCGAAGGCGTGGAACCCGCTGTCCAGCCGCACCTGGCAAGCGACGCCGCCAGCGATGAGCGCCACGCGCTGAACAACACGGACTCCTCGGATGAGCCGCACGAGCAGGCACCCGACACCACCGACGGCGGCCAGAACACGAACATCTTCATTGTGATGAAGCGCATCTGGGTGATGATGCTGTGCCTGTGTGTGACCATGTTCACGACGCTGACGCTGTTCCCCGGTGTGGGCCTCTCCGCCATGCAGAGCGACGACAGCCTCACCACAGACGCGAGCTCCGGCTCTGCGGACGCGACCGAGTGGGAGCCTGAGGCCATCATGCCCATGGTGATCATTCTCATGTACAACGCTGGCGACTTTGTCGGGCGATTCTTGACGAACTTCCGCGTCATCTGGATGCCCGAGAAGACGGTGCCGATCCTGGTCATCGCCCGTATCATTGTCTGCGTTATCCCACTCGCCCTGGGCACGACGAAGCCGAAGATTATCAACAGCAATGCGAACCCCATCGTCATGTTCTTGGTTCTTGGTCTGACGAACGGCTACCTTATTGGCCTCACCATGGCCTACGGTACCGGGAGCAAGAAGCTCATCACGCAGTCGGAGAAGTCCAAGGGCGGTTTGGTCATGTGCTTCAGCTTGTTGGTTGGTATGACGCTCGGTAGCGTGCTGAGCCTGCTCATCCTCACTTTCAAGATTAATGCATAAGATCCCCACCTCGCATGGAATCGTGAGAGTCAGATGCTCTCTCTCCTCTCATGAGTCTTCTCCACTGGCAGTTCCCCTTGCCATCCAAAAAAAAAAAAGAAGACAGAAAAAACATCGAACTTTTTTTTCATCACTTCACAGTTCGAATGCAGCTCGCCTGTCCAGAGCCACCCTCTGCGTCACACGTGCATTTTTTTGTCTATTCTTCCTCAAAACTGCACCTTTTTTTTTCTTCCTTTTTTGACGCTCCTCCCCTCGGAATGCTATCTTTCCCAGTCTCAGTGTTTCTTTCCTCCTGAGCAGACACATCTTTAAGTATTAGGTCTTTACCGGCTCGTTTTTCTTCTTGATTGGTGGCTCAGCAGTGTTTTTTCCCCTTTTCTTTTCTCCTTTTCTCCTCTTTTTCCTTCTTCCCCCCTCTTCCCCCCTTTTTTACCTGTCTTTTTCAACAACATTTTTCTTTTACACATAAAGCTATCTTTCACATCTACCTCTTTTTTTTTCTGTAAGCGACCGCTGCATTTGCACAACACGATGACCATGAGCGACGAAATCAGAACCAGTCTCATTGGCTGTTCTTAATGCGTGACCTGCCACATGGTTCCCGTGCCTCCCACCCTTTCTTTTTCCCTTTTTTTCTTTTTTTTCTCAAGCGCCTCGTCGTAGCATCTCTCTCCGTCCTTTTGGAGAGGGACGAAGACCGAGACGTGTCACGAGAAAAGAAAAAAAAAGGAAATGAGGAGAGGTAAGGTTAAAGTGGAGGCGATCGCAAATGTTGCTTATGCCCCCCAAAAAGCATTTGAAAACACACAGTGGTTTCCTTTTTTTGTTTCAACAGAACTTTTTTCTTCTTCTTCTTCTTGCTATGCCAGGTGCGACGAGTCGGTGAGCGTGCTAGCTTCATCAAAGAAAATTAAAAAAAAACGAAATTTGCTGCCTGCCGCAACGCAATAATGACACCAAACCGAGGTCCACTGTGATTGGTTTCCTTTTTCCCTGGCCCCCGACGTAGCATCAACCGAAGGAAAACAAACCGTATTGGAAGTTGCGTAGGCTGCGAACCCTCACCACACGCGTAACTACACCTTCTCCACGAACACCACGCTCAAAATACACACACGACGATACACATACACAAATGATAAGACTAAGCGGCTTTTCAAAAAACAACCATGAAAAAGTGTTAGTTGGCAAGCGCAATTCAATTGAAGGACAACCAAATAACACCCTCTCCTTTCTTTGTTGACTTGGATATTTCTGTTCCCAACCAATTTGATATATCTAGGAGCGTGGCTCCACACTACTTTAACCTCAATCACAAAAATGTACCAACAAATGCGGAAGTCAAATAGGGAACCTTGGAAACACAGCACACACCTGACCAAGGAGGGAATCCGTGCTGCTGCACACGAACTCTGAAGGATCGTTGCCACCGTTGGATGTGATTCCGGCGAGAAAAGGGAACCATACTATGTAGGTGCGCTTCTTTTTTTCCTTTTCTTGTGTTGGAGATATTGCTTGCGCACCGCTGCTTGACATGC
Organism: Wallacemonas sp. Wsd; assembly: GCA_030849645.1. Lineage (NCBI taxonomy): Eukaryota > Euglenozoa > Kinetoplastea > Trypanosomatida > Trypanosomatidae > Wallacemonas > Wallacemonas sp. Wsd. The sequence continues at coordinate 286,859 of JASANQ010001321.1, forward strand.
TCGGTTCCTGAGCTACAGTATCTCTGTCGGTGTCTTCTCACTCACTTTTCCCCGCTTGTCACGCCACTTGACGTTGACACTTTTGTCTTCTTCCTCCTCCACCCTCTTCCTCTTCTTTTCCCTGCCGTCTATACACGCAACATCGCATTTTTTTTTTGGCACACAGCAAGTTCGATCAGTAATGCAGCGCGCACTTTCTCGTGCAGTGATGCTGCCGCGTCGCGCCTTGGCGGCGGCTCTCACGAACAGCGTCCGCTGGGAGAGCCACCAGGCCACACCGGTCCCCAGCAGTGCTGAGGCCGCGGTCGCGATGCCGACCACGACGGCGACCGGCACCAGTGGCAAGAGCGGTGCGGCTGGTGCGCACCCGCGCGCAGACACCAACGACGCGCACCACACCATGGACCACGCCGCCGAGGCCCGTCGTGAGATCGCCGCACTCTGGCAGCAGTGCAGCGAGGCCGAGGCGCGGCAGACGACGGCACCGGCAGCAGGCCAGACGGAGGCCGACGCCTCCCGCCTGGCCGCTGTGGAGGCGCTGCTGGACAAGTACCGCATCGACATGTCGACCCCGCGCGAAGCCGACGTCTGCCGCGGTCTCGGCGACGCGCTGGACCGGCTTCTGCTGCTCTGCGTCCCGCTGCCGCCCGCCTCGACGGAGAGCACCGCCATGCTCGAGCGCGTGCTGAACGCCTCCGCCCGCCAAGGTCGCAAGCTCCACATGCGCACTGTGCAGCACCTCTTCGCGCGCACATCCCACTTTGCGGAGGCGCTCGCCATTTTCTACGCGCTGCGCCAGTGCCATTTCGCGATGAGCATCGAGGCCTACCACGCGATGCTGTACTCGCTGCAGAGACTGGAGGAGGAGGGCTGGGCCGAGCGCTTCCACGAGGAGTACACGGAGAGCAAGGGACAGTTCATCTCGGAGCAGGCCTTGGACTTTGTGCTGCGCGGCGTAGACAACCAGCTGCTGCCGGAGAACAAGCCCTGGCTCGGTCGTGTGATGTTTGCGGAGACCGACAATGCGGCTGCGCAGAAGCAGAGCCTGGCGTCGTTTGATGAGATGGGGAAGCTTTGGGTGAACCGCTACACGGGGGCAAACAGTATCTAACACGTTGACACAAACAAACAAACGAACGGAAAGTCTGAACAGAAGCAACAGAAAGATAAGGCACACAACCACTGTGAGCATCGTGAGATGAACTACGCCGTGTCCATCATGGTCGGTCTTTTTTCTTCTCCCTCTCTCTCTTTCCCTCTCGTGCTGATGTCGTTCTAGCCACCTTGTCCACACGTCTGTTTCAGTGTGAAACAAAATAGACTCTTTTTGGGTTCCACTTGTCTAGACGTTCATCGACGCGGTGCAATCTGCTGCCGCACGCGGCAGACAGCGGATGACGCGCTGCAACCTGCGTGACGGATGGGAGCTTCCCCATGACTAGCTCACCACCACTATCCTCATCATCTCTTCCTTTTGCGTCTGCTCTTTCATTGCTTAAAGCGTACTCCCCACTGCTCTTTTTATTTCACACCTCCGAGGTACTTTTTGTTTTTACCCCCCTCCACTCCGTCTTTTCTTTTGTTGCTTTTGGCCGTGTCCCCTGTTGCCGTTTCGTGTACCATACTACCGCACTCTTGTCCGACCCACCTTCCTCGTACCTCATCGCTCTTTTTTTTTTTCTTCAGCTCGTAGAGAGGTGACTTGTGGCGGACCGGCAGTGACATACCATCGTCGTCCTGCGACTTGAGTTTTTTCTTCTTTTCAAATTTCCTGTATGCTTTGTACCTTTTACTCCACGCTCCTTCTCTAGACTGTACCGTTGTCACACCAACAACAATCTCTCCTCCCTTCTCCCTCCCCGTTTTTTTTTTCCTTACCTGCGGGGCACGACACCAAGGCACGCACACGCACACGTGCTGCTGCAACGCACCATTCATGTCTGTCACTGCGTCACCGACGACTTTACCACGCGCCAAGGACGGCCGTGGACGCGCCCGCACAGGGCTGAGCACCTCCGTCGATGGGGACACCCCGTCCACGGCACAGGCGGGCTCCCCTGGCGGGGTCTCGGTCAGCGGGCTGCTTCGCGCGCTTCAGCAGGAGAACGACTCGCTGCGCTCGCAACTTCTCCAATCGCAGCAATCCACGCACCACCTCTCTCGTCAGCTCGAGGATGCACTGGCGACCCTCAAGGAGGCCTCGGACGCGCAGAAGGATGGCCCATTGCGGGAGACCGTCCACGCGCTGCAGACGCGGTGCCAGACCTTGGCTGAGCGACTGCTCGCCGTTGTCCAAGGCCGACAGGGCTCGCAGTCGGCGGAGGTGCTGTTCCTCCTGCGCTCTCAGCAAGAGGAGCGGCTCTTCCTCACAGACGCCTTGGAGGACATGCTGTCGGAGCTGCGAGGCTGCTCGCGGGAGGCCGTTCACGCACAGGCCCAGGACCCACCGTCGATGGCGGCAGACGTGGACGGGTCGCCCTCCGTGGCGGGAGGGCTCTTCACCGACGCCGCGGTCGGTGGTGGTTCTGGCAGTGGTGGTGGTGGTGGGGATGAGCGCGCGGTCGGCCTGCACGCGGGCACTGTGTACCGGCTCATGACCCTCGTGGCCGACGAAATGCGGCAGCAGCGGGCTCAGCGGAAGCTCGACGCCGCCCGCGCGCGGATGGCTCTGGAGCACGTCCAGGACGTCCTCGCCGACGTGCAGGAGGCCACGGAGCGGGCGACGCGCAGCATCTTCCAGAGCTGGAGCGCACTCGCCCGCGGGGTGGTGGACAGTGACGAAGTGGCCCCGATCGCCGCCTCTGTGTCCGGCGGTGCCAGGGCGGACCGGTCCTCCTGGGGAAGCAGCCATCTCTCGGCAGCCAGCTCGGCTCTGCCGGCAGCGCGCGCGCCGCCTCTCAGCGGCGGGGCCTCGAGCCTCCACACCCCGCTCCCGTACCGACGCACGCCGCGCGCTGCGCTGCCGCTGGCTCGCCCTGCACAAGAAGGGCCCCGACGCTACCACGGCTACACCTCCGAGGAGGACGAGGCTGATCTGGCGCATGCGGCGGAGGAGGACGAGGATGACCAGGCTGTGGATCCGTCCTTTCTGCTGAATGGCACGACGGCGACGAGCTCCGCGAGGCTCTTCCCGGTCCTGGAGGAGGAGCTGGCGTGGGCGAGCGACGTGCTCAAGGCGTGCTACCGCGGCCTCGGCGACGCGCAGCAGTGCACGGTGGACGCCTGCACCGCGCTCGGTGCCGTGGTTGGGCGGGCCCCGCCGACGGCGACCGAGACCCGCGCGTACGGGCTGCCCGCCGACACACTAGCTCCCATCTCCGGCGTCAGCGAGGAGGCTGACCGGCTGCTGCACGGCTTCCTCGCGGACCTGCGCACGCTCGCCCACAAGGCCGCGCACCAGCAGGAGGGCCTCGCGCGGCGGCTGTCGGTGGAGATGCAGCAGCAGTACTTCACAGCCCATCAGCACGAGGCGCGCGTGCGCGTGCTGGAGGCAGAGAACGCGAAGCTGACGGCGATTTGGAACCGCCTGACGACGGAGCTCGAGACGCGCACCGTCGTCAGCACCGTGGCCGATGGCACGCGCCGCTCGCAGCGCGCGGCTGACTCGCCTCTGACCGTGACGCCCGAGCGCGCGGTCGCCGGGGCGCTGTTCGAGGACGCGGCCGAGGTCGCGGTCCCTGCTGCCCTCCCCGCCGCCAGTGCACCCGCCGCCGCCCCGCGCGCCTTTGCGTTCCGCCCGAGCGCGGCCACGCAGCTGGCGCACGGCGCTGACGAGAGCGCTGTCCGTCGACCCGACCGCCCCTCCGTTCTGCAAGGCGGGCACCTCTACGGACAGTCTGTGGAGACGCCACCTCCGGCACCAGCCTCCGCATCGGCACCAGCGCGTGCGACGGCAGACCGCGCCCACCGCGCGCTTCAGTACGGCGAGGACGAGGCGGCGCGCGCACGGGCGGCCGACCGACGGCCCCGGCACGCGCAGACGCCGGCGCACGCCGTCGCAAAGCCGCAGCGCTGGCGCGAAGACTCGCTCTCGAGCCTCGACGACGGCGGCCTCGCTGACGAGCACGACGCGAGCCTCAGCGAGTCGGCCGCTGACCTGTGGGTGCAGCCGTCGCCCAAGGCCGCGCGAAGGCGGGCTGCCCCACCTGCGGCGTCCGTGGACGGCACCTCGCCCTACCGGTCTGAGCGGAGCCGGCCGTCGCGTCAGCCACTGGCGCCCGCACGCGCGAGTAGCCCTCGCCGAGCGGTGACAATGACGATTGTCTCCCCGCCCTCTCCGCCGCCGCCGCCATCGCGCGTGCCCAGGACGGGCCCCTCTCCACATGCGACGGCACGCACGAGCGCCGTCTTTGAGCAAGCTGTGCGCACACCGGTCTCGCCCGTGATTGCGGAGGTCGACAACGTGCCCCCGCGCTCGGCCGCCGTGAACCAGCTGTGGAAGTCGCTGCAGACCCGCTCGCGTCCGTCCTCGCCGAGTGCGGTCTCCACGACGGCCACGCCGCGCACATCGCCGCGTCGGGGACGAGCGCCGCTCTCGTCGTCATCGGGGCTGGTGAGCCCGCGCAGGGAGCGCCTCAGCTCTCCTCGCCAGCGTGCGGCGGAGGCAGCCGACGGGACGCGTACGCCGCGATCGTGGCGATCTGTCCGCGGCACCGCCATGAGCTCCCCCACACGTGACTAGCGCCTTCGTGCGCGTCTGTGGGTGTGCTGCCGGTGCACATGGAATCGGAAGCGGGGAAGCACATGGAAAGAGCAAACAAGAGTGCTTTTTTTTTTTGATTGCCCCACTTTCATCCGCAAAACACACACACACACACACACACACACACACACACACACACACATCAAGCCTAGAGACGCACAAGAGCGAGGAGTGACACGTATGCGACACACACGAACTGGCATTTTTGGTCGTGTTCAGTGTCTCCCTACACATACACATGGTACACCATCGATTTAAGAGTCGGCGGATGGAAGTCATCAGTATCACCTGTCTATTCTTCTTCCTCCTCCAACTCGTTCATTTCCGAACTCTGTCTTCTCTAAATATCTATCTGCAGCATTTCCCTCTCTCTTTTGTTTGTGTGTTTCCTCGTGTGCGTGTTTCGCAGCGATATTCCCTCTTTCTGTTGTCTACACGCGTCTTTATACCCAGACAGTCTCCTCTGAGCGTGCGCCGCAACTGCAGCCTCTCTCTCTCTCTCTCTCTCGCTCTCTGCGGCCACTTTTGTTTCGACGATGGAGCTCCGAGATCGCCGCAGCAAGACACGCAAAAACCAGGCGGACTCGGCGGTTGCCATGCCGGCCGATACCGCGGAGGACCGGAAGCGGCACACGAAGAAGCAAGAGCGTCGCGAGGCCAAGAGGGGCATCCTCTACTTCGCTGTCTTCCTGCTGATCGCACTGGGCCTGCCCTGCTACATTGTTGCCCGCAACACACCCTTCTTTGTCTTCCAGAATCTCCGCTGCCGTATCAGTGATCACGTGCTGTCCGACCGCGCGGCCAAGAGCATGGAGGCGGGCTACGCAAACTACTTTAGCGACCCCCCTCTGTACCTCTCCGACGCGTACAACCGCACCGTGTTCTGGGGCACGTACGAGCCGTCGCACATCTTCTCGATGAAAAGCCGCTCCGACAAGCCCGTCATGGTGGGGCTTGCCTGGTACGACGCGGACAGGCAGCACCCTCTCCGCCACCTGATGCCCTACACCCACAACAAGGTCAATGCCCCGAAGAGCTCGCAGAAGGCGGGCCGAGACCCCGAGGTGATGCAGGTGCGCTGGGTCCTGCACGACGGCCTGCACTACGGAAAGCAGATGGTCAATGACGCGGCCAACCGCCTGCGCATGGACATTGAGTTCCTCAAGAGCCCGTCCGGGGACTCATGGCACGTGCGCGTGCACGGCGCCTACGACGGCGCCCGCCCGCTTGAAGTGGCGGTGTACGTGGTGAACGGCGACGCCGAGGAGCAGCTCGAGCTCGCCGCGCCGACGGCCCACAACGACGGCGACTGGTCCCCGCTGCTGCGCGGGCAGCTGCGCCGCGGGGCCGGTGACCGCGCTGCGCAGGAGCCCTTCACTGTGCGTGTCTACGACGACCACAACCCGCTCTACGACACGGCCCCCTGGCGCGTGCAGGGCCTGCACGTCGAGGACATTGATGCGGCGTTTGCACTGACCTCCGATGAGGTGCTCGGCGGCACCGTCGCGGAGCGCGCCAAGACGGATGGCCGCGGCATCTCCGCCGGCCGCCCGCTCACCGCGCTGCAGCGCCAGCATCTGGACCTCTCGCGCCTGCCGAGCTCCGCCTTCACCTACATTGACGCGAAGGACCCGAACACGTTTCGCCACTTCACGCCATCCCCGTCGGCGACGGCGCAGACGAGCCACAATGTGATGGTGCTGACCAAGCAGTACGAGGGGAGCTTCCGCCTGGAGGTATCGCTCATTCCGGCCGAGTACGCCGACAGCCAGGCGGCGGAGGCGGCGCAGGCGGGCAAGAAGAAGAGCGGCTCGCTGGGCTCCCTCATCCCCCGCTACGCGTCTCTGTCCACCTGCCAGCTCACCAACGCGTTCCGCCGACGGGACAAGGCCATCCACGCGCACGTGATGAAGATCTTCAAGCCGCTCGTGGGCCGCTTCAACGTGAGCGGCAGCCTGTACCAGCGCCTGGCCGCGCTGACGCTGGGGGAGATGTTCGGCTCCATGTCCTACGGCGTGGGGCACTATATGGAGGCCGACGTGGACGTGGACGCCACCTGGGACCGCACCGGCCACGCCCCGGCGCTCGCCTCGGCGCAGCACCCGTCCCCGTCCTCGCACCGCGCGCGGGCCTGGGCGTTACTCGGGTCGCGCACTGACGAGCCTGTGGGCCAGGCCTTCCTCACCGGCCTGCAGCTGCCGTTTCTCATTCGCTGGAACAAGGAGCTGGTCAAGGACGTGCTCGCCTCGTGGCTGCTGGACGCACAGAGCCCATCCAGCGGCTTCGTCCCTGCCCGTGCGACGTTCACTGCGATGACGCGCTCCATGACGACCCCCAGCCTGCGCCTCGAGCACACCGCCATGGCCAGCCCGCCGACGCTGCTGCTGGGCCTGCGCGAGTACCTGCGCGAGGTGGACCGCAAGGGCGACCGCGTCAAACGCGCCAACAAGAAGAAGCTGCGCAATCGTCCCGAGTACTACGCGGTGGAGCGCACAGCGGACGAGCAGTTTCTGGCCCTCGTGCTGCCCGCGCTCAAGCGCTGGCGTCAGTGGTGGCACACCAGTCAGTGCGGAGGCCTCACGCCGGAGCTGGCGGCCGCGTGCACGACCGGCAGCGGTGCCACCCGCCGTCCTCTCGAGCAGTGGCCGGCCAAGCCGACCGGCGCGGCCGAGGACCAGCTCGTCTACCGCTGGCACCTCCGCGACGGCGACCGTCTGCCTGGCAGCGGGATGGAGGACTACTTCCGCCCAGTGTGCAGCACAAAGCCGGGCGACGACGCGCACCTGCTCGAGGCCCACGTGGACGCTTTCTCGTGGATCGCCATGCTGAGCCAGCTCATCAGTGACATTGAGGTCAACTTTTTGCACGTACCGGAGAGCGTGCGCGTGGACTGGGCGGCGCACTTGAACGCGCTGCACTGGGACGACGCGGAGAAGCGCTACGCCGACCGCCTTGGCTGCGAGGGCCAACCCTTCTCGCCGTACGTGGGCTACGCGAATCTGTTCCCCGTCATGCTCGGCATCCCCGGCGTCGCCGATGCGGACAAGGTGGTCGCCACGCTGACCCTCGCGCAGTCGCAGCTGTGGTCCGACTACGGCCTCATGTCCGCCTCCTTCGCTTCTGTGGCGCTGGCGCGGGAGAAGGACGTTGCGCACGAGAACCTCTTCACAGGCCCTGTCTGGCCCTCCTTCAACTTCCTCTTCCTCTACGGCCTCAAGTCCAAGTACATCGCGCTGCTCGGCGGGCCGAAGGACGTGGCACGCGGCGGCACGCTGGCGGCGAATCTTTACGAGACTCTGCACCTGCAGCTCACCGAGACGATCCGCTCAGGCTCGCGATGGTGGGAGTTCTTCAACCCCGTCTACGGTGATGGCGAGGGCAGCAAGACGTATATTGGCACCCGCGCACTCCTGCTCGGCATGATGGCCGACTTTTCGTAAAGAGCGCACACAGGTGAAGAAGGAAAAGAACTCAAAAAATCGAGCGCGTGCGCATGAAAGGGAAGGGCTGCGCGCGCAGGCGCAAGAGAGGCAATCAAAGAAAAGGAAAGATTCAGCAACCAGACCGCTACGGTTGTGCTGCCAATATATACACACACACATTTTTCCTTTTTTTTTATAAAGTGGGATGCGTCTTTTGCTATTTGATATACCTAGAGCCCCCCCCCCCCCCCCACACACACGCTTAATTGGCGTTTACATCGGATACTTCCTAACGGCCATAAATACCTCCCCGTCCTTCATTGGTACCTAGCACACACCACGACAACAGGAGGCACTGTCTTCCCTTTTTTTTTCTTCATACCAGCCCTGACTTCACGAGACGAGCCACTCCATGTGGGCATGTGACGCGAACACCAAGTGGTGTTGCCCTGGCACGGAGTGATTCCCTTCCCCCCCCTCGATGAACTGTGTCTGAGTGTGGATTCCACCTTTGCCCTTGCTCTCACCAATTTGCCCTCCCTCCTTCTATCTCCCTTCTCCCTCTTTCTCCGTCCCTTTTTTTTTCTTCTCTCAGTTCACTTACATAGGACATCATGGGTCACCTCGATCAGTGGCGCTCCCGCCAGAAGATTGGCATGGGCAAGGGTTCCCGCTTCTGCGTTGTGTGCAGCAACCAGAAGGCTCTCATCCGCAAGTACGGCCTGAACGTGTGCCGTCAGTGCTTCCGTGAGAACGCCGAGCACATTGGCTTCAACAAGCTCCGCTAAACACGCGACAACACGCGCACCAAAGCAACAGGCAAACGCATCAGGATCACACCTTTGTGTTTGCCCTGCTGTCTGGGTACGTACGTTGGACGCGACGTGGATCAGCGTGGAGAAAGCCAGCAAGCTCGAGTGTGGTAGCCATTGATTTTTTTTTTTTTGCCTATCACTCTTCTCGCCATGGCTTTTCCACACTTTTTCTTGGTGTGACAACCCGCGTGTGTACGCTATGTGGTGCACTTGCATTCATTTTCTTTTTTCTCCCTCTCTTCAGACTACAACCCCCAAAACAACAGCAACGACAACAACGTCAAGAATAGCACCAGCGTACGCGGCACAACCAAATCCACTGCGTCGTCAGGGTACGCCCATTGCTGCTGCCTTGGCTGCGCCCATCCCACGCTGGAAAGAAGTAGCCCCCGACAAGAGGTTTTTTTTCTTCTTCTTGCCCTGGCAGACGTCGCACCTTCATGCTCACCTCGACTCCTGTGCGTGCGCTTCAATGCCTGCGAGGCACACATACACACACACACATACGTGCCGTGGATGGCACTAAGCTCTTTTTTTTTTCACTGTGCGAGGCGTATGTGAGAGAGAGAGAGCATGACTGTCTTCTCACGCCATCTGACGACACCGCACAATACTGCTTTTTTTTTTTCATTCTCACTCCTTTCTCACCCCCCTCCCCCTTTCTCCACACCTATCCTCTCTGACACCTTTTCGCTGTTTCACAACGCTTCCTTCTGTGCAAAAAACACACGCACACGTCAAAACACCATTGCTCATACGCGTGTCTGACTTCAAAGCATCCATTTTTTTCTGTATCGTCCACAAATTCCCCCAAAAGTTGAACGTTTACGTCCATTTACATCGTGAAAGCAACACCACCCCTATCTTTCTATCTAGCCAGCATACTGCTTGAACGCGTGTGCCAACCATCTTTCTCCCTTTTTCGCTTTCTTTTTGTACTCGTCACTCCAGTGCTTTTTCTCCTTTTTTTTCTCCCTCACATCTCTCTTGTCAAAATCCACTTTGACTTGCGTTTCCCATTCACACAAACAACAGCAAAACCAGCAACGCGCAATAACAATCATACGTCGATTAGCCACCGTTTCCAAACACATCGCTTTCTTCTTGCCCACACCGACAAGTCGTCGTGCGTCTATTCGAACCCTCCCTGTGTTGTTTTTCTCCTTGACTATATTTACTCTTGAGTGACACACACACACACACACACACACACACACACACACACACACAACCACACGGCATCATGAGCAGCTCCACCAAGACTCCGGAGAAGCATACTGACCCTGCCCCCGCGGCGTCCCCTGATGCGCGTCCCGCCAGCGCGGCGGCGCCGGCGGCGTCGTCGGACAAGGCCAGTGCGCAAAAAATAAAATCGCCCGGCCAGACCAAGCCAGCGACCAAGTCGACGAGCAAGAGCCCGACACCGGCCAAGAGCGGCGGCAAGCGCCTTGTGCGCAAGCAAAGGGACAACACCGCTCAGGAGGCTGCTGTGCGCAAGCAGAAGGAGGAAAAGAAGCGGCTGCAGGAGGAGCTTGACCGCAAGCGCGAGGAGGATGCCAAGGCCGCCAAGGAGAAGGCGGCGAAGCTCCGCCAGCACGAGCAAGAGCTCCGTGAGAAGCGTCAAAAGAGTGCGGCCAACCCCAAGCCCAAGGAGGCCGATAAGGACGACGAGGAGCACCAGCAGAAGGACAAGGAGCGCGAGGAAGAGGAGAAGCGCAAGGCCGAATTCGTTCGCCAGCAGCGCGAAGAGACACAGCGCAAGCGCGAAGAGGCCCAGAAGCAGCGCGAGGAGGAAATCAAGCGCCGCCGTGCTGCGATGGAGGAGGAGATGCAGAAGCTCAAGGAAATGCAGGAGCAGGACGAGAAGGAGGCCGAGGAGCAGCGTAAGCAACGCGTGGCTGATGAGCGCGACGCATCCAAGAAGAAGACGGATGATCGCGACACCGAGCAGCGTGACTCCCTTGCTGAAACACGCCGCCTGAAGGCCGAGGCCAAGGAGCACAAGGACAAGGAGCGCGAGGACGAAGAGAAGCGCAAGGCCGAATTCGTTCGCCAGCAGCGCGAAGAGGCACAGCGCAAGCGCGACGCACTTGGTGGTGACAAGAAGAAGAAGAACATCGAATTGGAGCGCCAGAAGCGTGACGAGGATCTGAAGGCTATCGAGGAGCAAAAGCAAAAGGACCTGGAGGAGCAGCGCAAGCGTGTCGAAGAGGCAAGGGCTAAGCGCGAGGAGGAGAAGAAGAAGAAGGAGGAATACGTCGCCGAGAAGCAGCGCGCTGCCGCGGAAGAGCGCAAGCACCTCGAGGAGGAGCGTCAGCGCCGCAAGGAGGAGGAGGAGCGCGAGCTGGAGGAGAAGCGTCAACGCGTGATGCAGCAGCTGCAGGAGCATTACGACATCGTTGACCAGGACGACGAGGACAGCAGTGGAGACCACCCAGCTACTGAGGCAGAGGACACGAAGGCGTGACAGCCGTTAGTTGTCTCTCTAGCGAAAATAAAATAAAGTCAGAAACAAACAATCAAGCAAGAATGAAACGCGAAAATGCGTGGAACGCGTATGTTGTGCCGCGCGCACGTGTCATCAAGACACAAATGCATACGCACACCGAATGTTGCCTCACTGAACTCACTACCGTCACTTTTTTTTTTTCGTTCTCAAGGTAATCTGATCTTGACGGCCGTACTGACTTCTTCTTTTCCTTCTCATTGTACTCTTGATCTTTTATATATATATTATTGATTTGTTTTGTTTGACACCGCCATTTTTTTCCCTCGTCGCGCCGCTCGACTATGTATTGATCTTCCACTCCTGACGTCAACCACCATGACGCACGGTGTGCGAGACCGTTGCCACCTCGTGCCGTGGCACGCGGTCTTGCTGTCTCCTGTCATCTTGGGACATAAACTACTCATGCGAACATCACGGCTGTACACGCAAGCAGAAGCTGCACGTACATCATTTTGACGGAGCTAAGTCGCACAAACAAGCAAACTTCTAGCCAGTCAAAGGCTGTGGCGAAGCTACTACACACCGCGCGCACAATCGTATTCTTTGAGAGAGCATCGGGTAGCTTTTTTGTTTTGTTTCTCATTGTAGCGGCGACCAACACACATGGAGCGTGTGAGTGGATGGAGTCATGTCAGAAGAACACCAACAAACCCTTCAAAACATTTTTTTTTGCTGTGTACGTGTCGCTATCGCATGACGATTCGATACGTAGTGTCAGTCGCCGACTGAGTGGTGCTTTGATGCTTTCTGTTTGTCGGCAGTGCTTTTTTTTTTTTTTGTACTTCCCAACATGATGTTGAAATTGTTCTGAATCACATCGTTCACCGTTGCCTTGATTTTTCGTTTCAACCATCACCCTGTCGCTACAGCCAAGCAGGCTGTGTGTCTGTGTGCACTGTTTGTTGTTTGTCTTTTTCGCGAAACATTGAATTTCGTTCTCGTGATTGTCGCACAAGATCAACTCCAAAGAGCGCGTCCTGTGGAAAGCACACTGAGCCACCTGAGGGTACCTAGGGAGAGCACGTGCGCCAGGGCGGGTGGCCCTTTCCTCCGACCACACCCATGTGCTGGCCACGCGATTGACGAAATGCAAGCCACGTGCGTCTGCGACACCACCACCACATGGCCGAGCCCGTCAAAGGAGCACCGCCACCGTCTTGGGCTCGTCATGGCGGCGCCGCATTCCGGCACAGCGACACACTTTGTACGCGGCCAGCTTCTTTTGAGCCCACACATGGCTGTCTACCTCTTGCTCATCGCCTGCGCGCCAATGCGTCGTGTTGCGGAACGATGAGAGTCACTCCGACTTGGGCACTGGAAAAACACCAACAAAAAACAAGAACACTCCCCTTCTCTTTCCTTCCCCTCCGCACTTCTTACTCCATCCTCGATCTTGCACAGAATAACCTAACGTCATATTTGACATCTAACTTCAGCCTTAATCAACGTGCACTACTATTCTCTCTCTACCCCTCGTGGTACGTCACCTTGAGCACTACTCTCTTTTTTTCGCTCTCACACGCACCCACTGCGTCACATCTCTCGACAAGCATGTCCGCACCCGGCACTGACGTCCCCACGGACGCACCACCCACCCACAATGTGCTGCGCGACGACGAGCACTTGCGCAACGACGAGTACCTCTCTCACCCTCCGAGGACGTACATTGGTCCTGGCGCAAGCTTCTGCTGCGCACTGGCCCTGCGCATCGTGATTCTGATTCTCTCCATCGTGGCTCTCGTGCTGTGCATCGTGACGCAGGTGACCGCGTTTTACGATGAGACAGAGCCCTTATGGGGCTCGATGGAGGCGAAGACGGTCTACTACCTGTGGTGGACCAGCATCATGGACTTCGGGTCTAAAGGGGAGAAGGATGACAAGGAAGAAGAGCTGAACGGAACGTCCGTCTGTCTGATCATCGGTCTTGTTCTCAGCGTATTTGCGCTTGCCTTGTCCATCGCCTATTTGGTCCTACTTTGTGTGCACCGCTCGCAGCGCAATCGCGACGACGTCGGAGCCCAGCGCCGCCACCAGGCCCGCCTCCAGAAGCTCGAAGATGAGGACACGGAGATGCGCGACCTCGCTGCCGGTGACGCGCACCAGAGCACGACACAGCGGCGTGGCGCGCTGCTGGAGGGCCTTCGTCGTGATGCACACGGTGATGGCGTTGGCCTGTACGAACGCGAGCGCAAGCGCCGCCGTGCTGACCGCGGTGTCTGGTTTGGTGTGTTCTTCGCACTTCTGGTGACGTTTGTGCTGATGTTGGTGGGCTTCATCGTCGCCGTTGTTGTGTTCAACGAGGAGTACAAGATCGACGAGGAGGACAAGTACCCTGGCGGTGACACGAGCTCTCTGCGCGAGGGCGTGTGGATTGCGCTTGTGGCTGCGATCATCGCGCTGATTGCGTTCATCTTGACTGCGTTGCGTCCGTGCGGCCGTGGACACCTGGAAGACCTGGTGCGACCGGAAAGTTACCGCGCTGGTCAGTACGCACCCCCCGCCGCCTCATCCAGGGACAACTTCGCGCCGTACCCTGGTGCTGATGATGACGCATCGCCCACTGTCCCACCCAAGTCGCAGCGCATTGCGACTGGCGTGCCTCTGCAGCCGGGCACCACGCATCCCGGAGATGGTCTGCACTCGCCGCCCGTGGCCGAGAACTACGCGACGTACCACCCTCAATACGGACGGGGCTACTACTACGACAACGAAGCTGGACAGACGGCCAACAATCGCGTCTACGGTGTGGACCCCGCGGAGAAGTAGGCACTGTGCGGCCTGCACTCGCGATGGCTGAGCGTGTGAGGGCCGTTCTACGTGCCAACCTTTCACCTTGTACCTTCTCCCTTGCGGCACGGCTCTCCGTTGCAGCTGCTTTTCTGCGCTGCTGCCGGCGAGTGACGGTGTGCGAGGCCCTGATATGCTGGTGCGTCTCTCTACCCAACCGGTGCTGCGTGCGCTCGTATTTTATGTTTTTTTTTTTTGCTATATTGTTTTATTTGCTTGTTTTTCCCCTTCTTTGCTTTTTCCGGTCTCGGACTCTCAATACGCACAACGTTGCACACCGCAACTTTCTTTTTAGTTCGCACCTGTCCACTTTTTTTTTTTGATTTATATTTACCTTTTCTGTTCGGTACTACATGCTTACACATGCCGCACGTGTCTTGTCTTCTCACATTGCTCACGAACTTGTTCCTTGTGCAAATGCGTACCACCGAAGTCTTGAGCGACCAAGGGGTTCTTGCTGGCGCTGTTCATGGGTGCGTGCGGGCGTGACACCACACAGTAGATGGTGCCACGCACACACGCACTCCCGCCCGTGCCCACACCGCAGCCTGACGGCAGTTCTTGGTGAGACACCGATACAGCAGGTCCTGCTGATGCCCGTGTGTGCACGCCACAAAATACACCAAAAGCTGGATACGTACCACGCATGCATGCGTATTTTTTATTATTCTCCACTGTTGCCGACACAGGCACCGACCCACGTGATACTGCGAGGCTGCCTGAGCGGCGGCCCTCGCCTTGCTGTTTAAAAGTCACTGGCTCGTGACCGCTGTGCTGTCATGATGCCCACATCAGTAACCACCTCTTCATTCTTTTGTCGTTCTTACAAACACACGCAGACGCGTGCGAAGTAGAAGGCTGGCCTGCACGGTAGGCCGCAAGTGTGCGCGCACACGGGCGAGTTGCCCCACGCGCTGCCGTGGATTGGTCGCTGCTGCCTCGTGCGGCCGTTGATCCTGTGAGTGCGACTATGCCGTGTGCGCAGGCCGTGAGCGCGGCACATGCGCGCACACAGGTCGTGCTGCTGCCGCCAGGCCCCGTGGATGGACCCCACATGGCAACCTCTCATTCCCCATCCTCTCTCTACTCTGTGCCTCACTCCGTGTTACTCCTGATCTTGCACAGAAGAAACTACCGCCATATTTGACATCTGTACTCGGCGCCATTCAACGAGCACTACTATTCTCTCTGTGCCTCTCGTGGTACATCGCCGTGAACACTACTTTCTTTTTCTCTCAGGCGTACCTCGTGTTTTCCATCTCTCGACAACCATGTCCGCACCCGGCACTGACGTCCCCACGGACGCACCGAACCACAATGTGCTCCCCGACGACCAATACCTCTCTCACCCTCCGAGGACGTACTTTGGTCCTGGTGCGAGCTTCTGCTGCGCACTGCTGCTGCGCATTGCCATTGCCATTCTCTCCTTTGTAGCTCTCGTGCTGTGCATCGTGACGCAGGCCACTCCCTTCTTTGAGGAAGTCGAGCCTTCGGGCAAGAAGCAGAAGACAACTGAGTACTACCTCTGGTATCGAATCAAAAAGCAGTCACCTGGGAAGAAGCCCAAAAAAGACGATAGAGACGATGACATGAACGGCATTTCCACGTGTCTGATCATCGGTCTTGTTCTCAGCATTTTTTCTCTTGCCTTGTCCATCGCCTATTTGGCGCTACTCTGCACGCACCGCTCGCAGCGCAATCGCGATGACGTCGGAGCCCAGCGCCGCCACCAGGTCCGCCTCCAGAAGTTCGAAGATGAGGACACGGAGATGCGCGACCTCGCTGCCGGTGACGCGCACCAGAGCACGGCACAGCGGCGTGGCGCGCTGCTGGAGGGCCTTCGTCGTGATGCACACGGTGATGGCGTTGGCCTGTACGAACGCGAGCGCAAGCGCCGCCGTGCTGACCGCGGCGTCTGGTTTGGTGTGTTCTTCGCACTTCTGGTGACGTTTGTGCTTGTGCTTGTGGGCTTCATCGTCGCCGTTGTTGTGTTCAACGAGGAGTACAAGATCGACGAGGAGGACAAGTACCCTGGCGGTGACACGAGCTCTCTGCGCGAGGGCGTGTGGATTGCGCTTGCGGCTGCGATCATCGCGCTGATTGCGTNGAGGACAAGTACCCTGGCGGGGACACGAGCTCTCTGCGCGAGGGCGTGTGGATTGCGCTTGTGGCTGCGATCATCGCGCTGATTGCGTTCATCTTGACTGCGTTGCGTCCGTGCGGCCGTGGGCACCTGGAGTCCCTCGTGTATCCAGAGGCGTACGGAGGTTCCTCCCACAATCCTAACCCTCGTGGGGCGTTCCGACCCTACGCGGACCTGGATGGTGCACGAAATGCTGGCGAGATGGGTGCGCCACTGCCCCCGCGCATTGCGACCGGCGTGCCCGTGCAGGCCGTGCCCGCGCAGCCTGGCGACGCGTCCTCAGCCGTGCTGCCCGTGGCCGAGAACTACGCCTCGTACAACCCTCAGTACGGTCGCGGCTTTTACTACGATGAGGCTGCTGGCCAGACCGTCAACATGCGCGTCCCTGGTACGCAGGCGAACGCGAAGGAGCTGTGAGGTGATGATGTGCTCTCTGCGCCAACGCACGCGTCATGCAACCCGTTCGAACGGCAGCTCTCTTTCCTATGGCGGACTCTCGTGTCCCTTCCCCGCGTCATGACCGTGCTCACCTTTACGCACATCCATACCGTGCATTCATCTTCAGTGTTGCAGTACTCTCAGAGCCTGCATCATTTGACTTCTTTTCTTTCTCTTTTTAAACTACCTTTTATTTATTTAGCAACACCACTCAGAATTTTTTTTTCCGTCGTGCATCATTCGTTTCATTCTTTACTCTACTTTACGTTCACTTTTTTTTTTAAATGACTCGTGTTTGTTTACTTTCCTTTTCATGTTTTTTTTTTTTTGTACCACCGAAGTCTTGAGCGACCAAGAGGTTCTTGCTGGCGCCGTTCATGGGTGCGTGCGTGCGTGACACCACACAGTAGATGGTGCCACGCGCACACGCACTCCCGCCCGTGTCCACACCGCAGCTTGATGGTACTTCTTGGTGAGACACCGATACAGCAGGTCCTGCTGATGCCCGTGTGTGCACGCCACAAAATACACCAAAAGCTGGATACGTACCACGCATGCATGCGTATTTTTTATTATTCTCCACTGTTGCCGACACAGGCACCGACCCACGTGATACTGCGAGGCTGCCTGAGCGGCGGCCCTCGCCTTGCTGTTTAAAAGTCACTGGCTCGTGACCGCTGTGCTGTCATGATGCCCACATCAGTAACCACCTCTTCATTCTTTTGTCGTTCTTACAAACACGCGCAGACGCGTGCGAAGTAGAAGGCTGGCCTGCACGGTAGGCCGCAAGCGTGCGCGCACACGGGCGAGTTGCCCCACGCGCTGCCGTGGATTGGTCGCTGCTGCCTCGTGCGGCCGTTGATCCTGTGAGTGCGACTGGGCCGTGTGCACAGGCCGTGAGCGCGGCACATGCGCACACACATGTCGTGCTGCTGCCGCCAGGCCCCGTGGATGGACCCCACATGGCAACCTCTCACCGCCCACTCCTCTCTGTTCTCTCTCTACTCTGTGCCTCACTCCTTGTTACCGCCGACTTTGCACAGAAGAAGCTACCGCCATATTTGACATCTGTACTCGGCGGCATTCAACGAGCACTACTAGTCTTTCTGTGCCTCTCGTGGTACATCACCTTGTTCACAACTCTCTTCTTTTCTGACGCGCACTTAGTGCCTCGCATCTCTCGACAACGATGTCCGCAGCCGGCGGTGATGTCCCCCCTGACGCATCACCCACTGGGGCTGTGCTGCGTGGTGATGAATACTGGCGCAACGACGGGCTGCCGCTGCGTCCTCCAAAGACGTACTTGGGTCCTGGTGCGAGCTTCTGCTGCGCACTGGCCCTGCGCATTGCCATCGTGGTCTGCTCTGCCGTGGCTTTCGTGCTGTGCATCGTCACGCAGGTCACTCCCTTCTTTGAGTGGTTTTCTTTCTTTGGAACTCACAAAGTCAAGTATCTCTGGTACAGCGCTTGGGTGAATGAAGAGGGATCGGTCACGAGCACCACTGACGACAGGGACGGTCCTCTTTTGGACAGCGCAATTTGCCTCGTGATTGCTCTCATTCTCAGTGCGTTCGCGCTTGCCTTATCCATTGCCTATTTGGCACTTCTCTGCGCACACCGCTCGCAGCGCAAGCGCGACAACGCAGACGCCGAGTGCCGCCACCAGAGCCGCCTCCAGAAACTCGAAGAAGCGGATGCGGAGACGCGTGCTCTCGGTGCTAGTGAGGCTTACAGGAGTACATCACGGAGGCGCGAGACTCTGCTGGAGGGCCTTCGTCGTGATGCACACGGTGATGGCGTTGGCCTGTACGAACGCGAGCTCACGCGCCGTCGTGCTGACCGCGGTGTCTGGTTTGGTGTGTTCTTCGCACTTCTGGTGACCTTTGTGCTGCTGCTTGTGGGCTTCATCGTCGCCGTTGTTGTGTTCAACGGACCTTCCGAGATCGGTAGCGATAGAGAGGCCTCCATGGGTGCGGGTGTGTGGATTGCGCTTGTGGCTGCGATCGTTGCGCTGATGGCGTTCATCTTGGCTGCGTTGCGCCCGTTCGGCCGTGGGCCTGCGGTGGTCCTGGTGAGCCCAGGCCCCTACAACGCAGCGCTGTATGCCCGCGCTGACGCCGCACTCATTGACAGACCTGACGACGACAGCGCCACCGACGCCCCGTTGGCGCAGAATGCACTGGACGGCAACAGGGAGGAGGACATGGACAATGATGGACCCCCACTTGAGCGACCGATAATGTACATCGGCCCTGGTGTGACGCGTTGTGCGCTGGCGTTGCGCATCGTGATTCTGATTCTCTCCTTTGTGGCTGTCGTGCTGGGCAGTGCCACGCAGGGCATTGCCATCTATTACCTCGCCGACGGCCGTTATCACTACCTTTGGTACATTGAAAATGAGGGAACATACAACGATTTAACCGGGGCCGCGGCTTTGCACATGTCGGGACTTATTTTCATCATTTTCGCGCTTGCCTTATCCATTGCCTATTTGGTCCTGCTGTACGTGTACCGCTCGCAGCGCGATCGCGACAACGCGGAGGCTGAGTGCCACCACCAGGCCCGCCTCCAGAGACTCCAAGATGCGGACACGGAGATGCGCGACCTCGGTGCTGGTGACGCGCACCAGAGCACGACACAGCGGCGTGGCGCGCTGCTGGAGAGCCTTCGTCGTGATGCACACGATGATGGCGTTGGCCTGTACGAACGCGAGCGCAAGCGCCGCCTTGGTGACCGCGGTGTCTGGTTTGGCATTTTCTTTGCGCTCGTGATGGGTTTTGCGCTTGCGCTGGGGGGCTTTGCCGCAATTGTGGTGAGGTTCAATGACTCCTACAAGAGCGACGCGAATAGTGCCGATTACAATGTTCCCAGGAACTCTCTTGGCGTGGGTGTGTGGACGGGACTCGCGGCCGGCCTCGTTGCACTCGCGGCGTTTGTCGTCACGGCCTTGCGTCCCTGCGGACGGGGGCCTCAGAACGAGCTGGTCCACCAATATCCCTACGACGGCCTGGGCCCAAAGCCCACCGGTGAGTTCCACCCGTACGCGGATCTGGACACCGCCCCCGGCGCCGTTCAGGCGAGACAGGGGACGGCGGAGCCCATCACAACGGGCTTAATGGTGTACCGCGTCGGCGGAGTGCCCGCGGAGCGCACATACATCACCGCCACCCCGGTGCCCGTCAGCGAGAACTATCCCTTGTACCATCGCTCGTACGGACGGGGCTACTACTACGGCAACGAGGCTGGCCAGACGGCCAACACCCGCGTTGTCGGTGCTGACTCCGCGCGAAGATAGTTGCTATCAGGCCCGCACTCTCGATGGCTGTGCGTGTGAGGGCAGTTCCCAAGTGCCTCCAGTTTCTTTACCCGCTCCCGCTCTCCTCCGCGCTTGTTTGTCTCTTGGTGCTGCCGGCGAGTGCTGGTGCTTGACTCTTTCCTGTTGTGCCTGTGTACACTTTTTATTTTTGAATGCTGACCCTTTTTTTTTTCCCTGTTTTGATTTTTGCTCTCTACTTTTTTTCTCCTGTTCTCAAAAAAAAAACTCTGTCGTGAGTGCTGAATACTGGACTGGTGGTGGCACCTCTAGGAGTTTGCATCGCCCCTACTCTTCTCTCTCTCCAGTCCCTTGCGCGGGCCTGGCTTGAACAGAATCTCTGCCATACTCGCTGTATGTGCCCGTCGCACACTGTCCTGTGTCTTGTGTCTTGTGTCATTGTGTCATCTGTCATCTGTCATCTGTCATCTGTCATGGGACTGAGGCCGTCTTTTTTTTCTTCTTCCGTTTCCTCGTCCACACATTTGTGACGTGTGGATACCGAGGAAAGGTGCACTCGACGCACCGCATGCTTATTACATTGTTCATGTGCCTTTTTCTCTTTACGTTCTCTTTCCGTTCTCTTCTGCTGTGCCTCAAAGCCTATGTGGCTGTTATTGGTGCTTTTCTGCTGACTCACGTTTTGCCCATTCACCGAATACAAAGTACACCCCCTTCCATTATCTTTTGAGTGACTAACCTCTTTCCGTGTGGCGCATCGTATGATTTTCCGTCTGTGCGACAAACAAAATAATGTGTGAAAGACAACAGGAAATATCGACACCACGCCCATCAAGCACTCAACGCACTTTCTGACTTGTGGAGATATGACCTCGGTTGATTGCCGTCATCACGAAAAGTAACAGAACGAGCAGATGAGCCGGTTGTTTGCGCCGCGATCCTCACTCTGTGCAGGGCGGTTCACCACTCGTGTGATTGTGCGATACGTTGCTCACCTCCCACCTTGCCTCACCACCCCTTCCCACTGCCCCTCGCTCTTTTTGCCACTCTGTCACACGCTCGCCCGGGCCTGTGCCTTCCCGCTAGCCCCTCCTCTCCTCCTTCTCTCCCTCCTTCACACTTCGCACTCGGAGGGCGTACACGAGGGGGCAGTCCAGATCCGTCATGCCGCGCATCCCCGCGACGCCGCCGGAGGTGGCCAGACCGGCAGACCTTGCGGAGAGTTCATCCGAGGGGCTCCCCTCCCCAGCCGTCGTACCGTCCTCGTGTCCGCTGACCGCGGCGGCCGCACCTGTGGCGTGCTCTACACGCATCGCGCCGGCGGTGGCATCGACGCGCCCCGCCGCTGTCGCGCTGAAGCATCAGCGCGCCACGCATTTCCTCGCGAGCGTGCACCCCCAGCAGGTGCCCGCCCCGCATCCACACGGCCTGCCGCGGAGCCCCCTCACCGCCTCATCAGAGGCCTCCGACGAGCGACTTTCCCGCGAGGCAGAAGGCAGCGGGGCCGAGTGGGTCCGGCAGGCGACCCAAGCACCTGCCCACGCTGAGGCCGCGGTCGATGCGGTCGCTGACGTCGCGGTTGGACGTGAAGGGCCGTGCACTGGTGCACCGGCGTCGTCGGTGCCAGACGGCAAGGTGACGGCGGCCAGCGTCGCCCCTGCCGTCGCCCCGACCCCCGCGCCTCTCAAGGCCGCCGCTGTGCCGCCTGCAGAGACCGCCGCTCTGGCGCTCCCCGGTGAGTACCACCTGCGCCATCACCGACAGATCCACTTTTTGAATGCCCTCACGCTGACCAAGCCACGCGCGCACAAGGGCAAGCACAAGCACCGCTCCGGCCGCAGTAGCAGCTCCTCCTCGTCGACCTCGCACACGCCGCCTCTTGCGGCCGCAACCAAGGGCGGCGACAGCACCGCAGCAGTGGCGGCGGCCATGAACCTCGCCCCTACGGCCGCCGATGGCAGCGCGCCTGGGCCGGCCCCCACGATGACGGCACTGGGGTCCGCTGCCGTGGCCACGACGACGATGACGACGACGGACTTCGCCCATTCCGCGCAGGCTGGGCACCGCACCGGCGTGCATCGCAGCCCCGCACTGCGCGAGATCAATCAAATTGTGCGCGGTGAGGGGCAGCGCGTGCGCCTGCGCTTTGTTCGGGCCGAGATGTTGACGGTCGCCAGGCGCGAGGCCCGCAGCCCCAGCAGTCGCAGCAGCCCCAACCGCAGCCGTGCGAGCTCCGCCTCGGCCACGCCGTCGATCACGCCCTTGTCCGCGAATCCATCCGGCTCATCGATGCCGTCGGAGACCTCGCCGGCCACACGCGCCACGCTGGACACGCGCCACGGTGCCCGTGCTGCCCACCGGGCGACCGCTGCGAAGTACATGGGGGCAGAGGACGATGCGACGGCGGCCCTTTCGTCGGCCTCCTTGTCTTCCTCGACGGCCCTCTCACCCACGCGCAGCTCGCGACGGACGTCGCCGGTGTCGACGTGCTCCACGCTGTCCGCCAAGCGGGCCGCGATGCACGACGGGGCGCGCCTGAGCACCAAGCAGAAGGTGCAAGTGGCCTGGGCCTCCGCCGCCGCCCATCCGGTGGCCGTCTGTACGCTCCTGACAAACTTCGCCCCGACGGGCACAACAGCATGGAAGGACAACCAAGTGGTGCAGCCGTTCAGCGGCGAGTCGTTTTCTTCCTCGTCGTCCTCATCTTCATCTTCGTCTTCGTCCTCGTCCTCGTCCTCGTCGTCCTCCTCCTCGAATTCTTCGACGTCGTCCACAACCGCGTCATCGAGGAAAGGGGCACGCTCGCGCGGGGACAGCAACAGGGGCGGCCCTCTCCACGATGCCGGCGAGGGCGACGCGTCCGCCGAGCTGGACAGCGGCACTGGCGCGCACGCCGATCACGACGCCGACGGTGACCGACACGACGCGCGCTCGATCGACGGCTTGCCCGCCGAGCAAGACCGCGTGCCGAGGACGG
This sequence comes from Wallacemonas sp. Wsd, assembly GCA_030849645.1. Taxonomy (NCBI): domain Eukaryota; phylum Euglenozoa; class Kinetoplastea; order Trypanosomatida; family Trypanosomatidae; genus Wallacemonas; species Wallacemonas sp. Wsd. Next base: position 309,926 of record JASANQ010001321.1, read on the forward strand.
CATCCGGACTCGGCGCCATCAGCGGTGGTGACGGCGTCATGACCAGCAGTCTCTCTCGCCACCAGCGGCACCTTCCCCCTCCGGCGGTGCTTGGCGGCGTGGTAGCAGGGGAGGTCTACCAGGACTTTGTCGTCAACAGCCAGTATATGCAGGGCAACTACACCGATGGCCGGCGCGCCGCGCTGTTGGCCGAGGCCGAGACAAGCAGCAGCAGCAGCAGCAGCGGTGGTGGTGCGCACAGCCGAAGTTCGTCGTCGTCGTCCTCGTCGTCGTCCTCCTCATCGTCGTCGAGGACAGCCTCTACCCGTCGTCAGCGGCGCCGTGATGGGCACCGACAGGAGTCCGGGCTGGGCAACTGGCCGGCGGCAGGTGGACCCGATGCATCCGCCTGGTCCTCGTCGAGCTCATCGTCGTCTTCGTCTTCGTCTTCGTCGTCGTCGAGCTCGGAATCGGATGGCGTGGGCAGCGATCATCACGGCGAGGAGATGCGGAGCTACCGCAAGATTCTCACCCACGCGCACTATCGCGAGAATCCCGCCTTCTATGACGCGTACGCACTGGACACGGGCCACATCACCGGCGGCGAGAGGCGCAAGAAGACGATTGTGCTGCCATCCTATCGCACCTCCGTCATTTCCTTTGTCGACCACAAGACCCTCAAAAAGGACCTCAACTACAACTTCTACGTGCAGCACCCGGAGCTGGAGGTGCGTGAGCTCAAGCTGACACACCTGCGCAAAATTCGCAGCGAGCTCCTTGTGTACGCACTGGAGGAGGGCTCACCCCTCGAGCTGAGCACGATGGCCTACGCCTACTGGTACTTTGAACGACTGGTCATGCAGGGCATGGTGAGCAAGAGCAACCGCAAGGTGATCATGGCCGCGTGCGTGCTGCTCGCCATCAGCTTCCTCGACACGGGCGATGCGCGGAAGAAGGTGGAGTACTTCCGCGTGCGCTGGCGTCGCTTCCACGCAACCAACACTCTGATGGGCAGCGGGGCCGCCCCCACACACGGCGGCGACGAGGACGACGAACACGAGCCTCAGCGGGTGGACTGGGCGCGTGTGGAGGAGATGGAGTTCCGCGTCTTTGTGGGTCTGGACTTCACGCTGCTCCCGGAGCAAGGCAGCAACGTCGTGGAAGTGCACATGGACCGCCTGCTGCTGCCCATCAACGTGTCGACGAAGGAGTACTACAGCAAGAACTTTGTCGCCCCTCCCTACCTCGCCAGTTACAACTACCTCAGCAACCTCTATTACTAGGCAAGCTAGAACGAGAGAGAGAGAGAGAGAGAGAGACAGAGGGAGATGGAGAGGTGGTGAGAGGGTGAAGGTGGCAGGCACGCATGAATCAAAAAGAAAAAAAAAGAAAAAGGGAGGCGTGCGGAGGACACGGTGTCGCGTGCTGTCGGCTGTGTGGCCCGTCACCTGAGGCCCGGAACAATGACGAGAACAAGCAAGGCCGTGCCTCGCGTCATGATCATGCCCTCGTTGGTACGGACGAGCGAGCGTGAACTCTCGGCATACACGTTAAAAAAGAAAAAGAAAAAATAACAACATCACCAACAACATACACAGAATAAACCTGTGAAGATGTGCCCCCTTTTTCCGTATCGGCGAACCACATGTGCACGTTTGCCAATATTTCGATTTTGTCTTTGCCGAATGTCTCCAGTGGCGATCGCACCTTTTACGACTCGCAGCTTCCAATCTGCAATCCCTCTGCCCCTTTACCTTGTTGTCGTTGTTGTTTGTCTCTTTTTTTTTTTCGACCGCGTGATGTCGTCAGCTCGCACCTCAACTGACAGGACATTTCTACCCCCTCGCTTGTCACACATCCACTCTTGCTTTGTTTTTTTTCTTTCCCTCAATCCCATCCATTGCCCATCAACATGCAATATCCGAAGACCTGGGCTGCATGGCGGCGCTGCTCTCACCGACTTCTCGGCACGGTCACCAGCACGGATGCCCATCCTGTTGCCCCCGAGCACGACGCACTCTACAAGGACTACATCCTCCGCCGCTACACGGAGCCACAGCGGCACTACCACACCATGCAGCACCTCGAAGACATGCTCAGCAAGACGGAGGCATACTTTGACTCGCGCCAGGCCGCCGCCCGCCACCGGCATAAGAAGGCACAACCAGCCTCACCACGTTCCCCACGTGCGGCCGCATCGTGCTCGACCTCTCCTGCTGCTAGCGCCCCTTCTCACGCCCCTCCGTGGCTCACCACGCTTGTGCTGGAGCTCTCCATTCTCTTTCACGATGTCGTCTACGACCCGAAGCGCGGCGACAACGAGGAAGCCAGTGCGCGACTGGTGCGCGAACTTCTGAAGACACACGTGGTGCCCTCCATTGTGGCTGCCCGTTGCGCCGCCGACGATGGCGTCCGCACCGCCTCCAGCTCGACATCACCGAGGCGCACCGCTCTGCACGCCGCCGCGCAAACGATCCACGGCGTGTACGATCCCTGGCAGACACTCCGGGAGATTGAGACACGTGTCTGCGCGAACATTGAGCAAACCAAGTACCACCTCGCCGTCGCGCCGGTTGCGGTGTGGCAGCCGACGGCCTCGTCGCACGCGCAGACCCAGTGTGAGGAGGACGAGGACCCCACCGACACACAGCTCTTGATGGATGTGGACCTTGCTGTGTTGGGCAGCGGTACGTGGGAGGACTACGCACGGTACGCCGCTGCTGTGCGCCAGGAGTACAACTTTTACGCCCCTGCTGACTTTGTGGCGGGCCGGTCTGCCTTTCTCGCCTCCTTTCTGGCGAAGCCCCAGTGGTTCAAGACCGCCTACTTTTATTATCGGTACGAGGCGCGCGCGCGCGTCTACACCCAGCGCGAGCTGGAGACATTGACGATGCGCGGCGTGGATGATCCCTCCTTTCGCCCTTCCCAACTGTGACACAGAAACGGAAGGTGGAGGGCACATGTGGAACGTGTGAAGAACCTGAAAAGTCAAATATTATATGCAACTACGTCCAGTCACTTCACACGTCACTGATTTTTTTTTTTTGCGAGCTCTTATTATTTTCTTTTGTCCTTGTGTTCGTTCTCACACACAAACACAGGCAACACAAAGACGCACTCCCGCTCACGTGCACAAAACCACAACCATAAAAAATCGCGAGGTTTGCTCTTCATGAGGATTCCCCGCCCAGCCTCGCCGTCCTCCGGAGAGCGTCCGTGGGGAGCTTAATCGAGCAAATCACTGATCACGGCGGCGTGCCTCTCTCCGTTTCTTCTGAATCCATCGCTCCACCACATCGGCCTCCTACTATACCTCTTCTCTCCTGCGAACGCTCTTGTTTCCTTTTTCGCTCTCTCCGACCATGAGCGCCAGGTCTTTACCCCTCAAAAGCAAATATTTTCCAGGCTCAAAAGTAACACAACAGCACAACAACACACATTTATATATATATATATATATATATACGCATTCCATTTCAGTTTTGGCGTCCTTTTTCTTCTTCTCGCCACTCCCTTCGCAAACCACACATTTCCTTTTCTTTCTCGTTCTTCCTTATTTTTCTCGCAATCGGCATCGGTGCCTTTCTTCTTTTGTTTTCTTTTTCTTTTTCTTCTGGTTGCTCTGTGTGTCTGTGTGTGTCCAACCGCCTGTCACAGCCCTTCAGTGTGCCCATCCGGCTCCATCGAAAACAGCGTGCTCCGGATCGTTGCTGCGCGTGTATCTGCGTGCGAGAACGACTGCCAACCAGCACCGCAGAAACCTTTGAAAAAAAAAAAGAAAAGAACAGCAACACACACTGTCGTACATTTTGTTTTCTCGTTTTCCTCGCATCTATTTTTGTGATTTGTGATTTTTTTTTGTTTCTCCCTATCTCAGTGATGACGTCCACAATGGAGAACACCATGAAGCTGATCAGCACAACCGACGGCCGGTCCAAGTGCTTCAAGATGGCCGAGGGTATCTTTCTCATTCTCGCAAACCTGTCACGCATCGTGAACCGGAACTGCATGGCAACACTGTCCCAAACCCTCGTCGTGAACGGAGACGGCGATGTCCATGGCAAGATCAACATCAGTCTCAGCCGCGAGTCTCAGTACCTGCACGTGTGCCGCAGTCTCTACACAGTGCGCTGTTTTCTGCGTCTCGGCAAGTTTTTACGCGACTTCTTCAAGATGCAGTCGCTCTGGCACCTTGTTCACGCGCAGGGCTTCTACTACACGCAGCGCAAGAAGTATTGGGAGTTCGCCCGTGCGGCGTGCAGCGCGCTGTACCTGATCCTCGACAACATGCTGATCCTGAAGCGCTATCTCCAGCCCTACAACACGCTGAACATCCTGCACCGCCTGCGCATCGCCGCCGTCTCCTCCGAGGCCCTGCACACGGGCCTCGGTCCCAGCAGCAGCCAAACGCTGCTCCGCTACGCGACCATCTTTCGCGTCGGAAGTTACGCGGCGTCCTTGGCGATGGACACGCTGGAGATGCGCGACTCACTGCTCCGACTCGAGTACGACCCCCCGGCGGCGAAGCGGGCGATCAAGCAGCACAGCATCGCTCTCCTCCGCGATGTCGCGGACCTTTCTCTGGCAGTGCCCATGTTGCGGCAGATTGTCAGCGCCGCGCGCGAAGGCACCACTTTCCGTCTGTACGCCCCGGGAACGACGACGATCGCCGAGGGCGTTCTGTTGTGCGTGTCCGCATCGTGCTCGAACTGGCTGACATGGCAGAACGTCGAGAAGAGTCTGGTGCCGTAGAAGGTGATGAAGCACAATCACAAGCCAACAAAAAAAAAAAACCCTCCCCAACCAACCAAACAAACAAACACTAAACGTGGAGAGAGAAATCAAACGAAAAGTAAAGCAGCGCACGAACTTGACATGACTCTGCGCAGATGTTCTCTTTCTTTTTTTCTTTTCTTCTCCTTTGCTCTCTTAATTCGGTCTTCACTCTTTGTTTGCTTTACTGCGTGACTTCTACCCAATCACTCGGCGGTGCTTTTTTTTTTACGATCTTTTTTTTTTTAAAAGTCTTTTACGACTGCCATTTCTCCTGCTTTTCCACTTTGTATAGAGATGGTCCCCTACTCCTTTGGTGGCTCAGCAGGAGGTCACTACTCATCGTTGACTGTACGCATCGTGAAATTGGTGGGATGCATGGTTACTCACCAACTCAAAAAAACAACAACAACAATAAATCCAAAGTAGAGAACAGGGAAAATACACAGACGTAGTAACAGACACACACACACACACACACACACACACCCAAACCTTTTCATTTCACCTTTTTGCAGCTGCCGTCCTCGGTCGTCTCTCTCGTGGACTTCGAATCATCAGCGTTCTGTTTGTTTGTGCTTTTTTTTCCTCGCTCCAAAAGCCAGAGCAGCCACAGAGAACTGAAGCGGCGTAACGTGGCGCGAGTGTTCAAAAAAAAAAAAAAGAAGAACACCCACTCAGGAGACTCCACGGAGAGACCTGACTCGAGACACAAACAGCGGCTGCGCACCGTCACCGAGCGATGCCTCCAACAACAACAACACAAACACACAAAAGGCATTACATAAACCCAGCACCACAGTACGCATTTGTGAGAGGGCACATCTGTCCCTCCTTTTCGTCGAAAGAGACGTGATGGGCAAACAAAAACACACACACACACACGACTGTGAACTCCCATTTCATGCCCCCCCCCCCCCTCCGATACATCACTGAAACGTGGAGATTCATCGCTCTCGAAACTCACGGGAGTCATTGTGCTGTGCTGGAGAACAATAAGAAAACATATGCATACCCTCCCTGTTTCCTCTTTCTCACCACTTCCTGTTGCTCACTCATCCTCTCTCTCTCCCTCTCTTCATGGCTTTTTTTTTTTACTATCCTACTCTCCTCAGCGTTCCTCAAAATTGCTGCCTCACAAGCTCCACAAACAAAAAGCAAAACAAAAAACCCTTTCTTCAACTTACCGCACCATCATGTCTGACTTCGACCGCCTGATCGCCCTCCTGGGCATGACCGATGGCCGTGACAAGATCTACAAGTTCCTCGCTGGTTTCTTCAAGATCCTCGCCGCGATCGCCACCCAGAACCAGGACCCCAAGGCCAAGGCGTACTCCAGCATGAACAAGTCTATCGGCAGCGCTCGCTCGCTGATGCGCATGGGCAAGTTCGTGAACGATGTGCCCAAGTTCACCAAGTTCGGCGACTCCCTCAAGCAGAAGGGTGTGTCCGGCACCCCCCTCAAGAGCTACATTGAGGTCCTTCGCGCGCTCGGCAACTCTCTGTACATCATCGGTGATAACGCCGCCTTCATCGCGAAGCAGAAGCTGATCAGCGCTGATGCCAAGGCCATCACCAAGAACGCCAAGATTGCTCAGTTCTGGGGCTTCTTCCTGGCCGCCGTGCTCGACCTCATCGCCCTGCGCGCCGCTCTCCAGAAGCGCGTGTCCGACGAGGCCACCAGCAAGAAGGAGGCCAAGAAGGCTGTCATCAACCTGACCAAGGACACGTCCGATGTGCTCGTCGCGATGGCCACCGTGGGCTACCTCAAGACCATCTGGCATCCCTCGAACGTCACCACCGGCGTGCTCACGTGCGTGTCCGGTGGCGTCGCCACGTACCTCAACTGGGGCAAGACCAAGAAGTAAGCACACGTACGCACACGTACACACAGGTGAGAGGCGTGCACGGAGGGAAAGCAAATGGGGGAGAGAGGGAGACAAGCCAGAGGCCATGCGTGCACGACCATCCGGAGAGGTGTGCGCCGCCCAGTTTGTGGTCCTTTCGCCCCAGGTAGCTCGGCCTCGGTTTCCATTGTCACTCCTGTGCGTTGGTGCTACATTTTGTGAAGTGGAGGCACGATCGTAAGGGTGTTGACCCATCAAAAAAAAAAAATGCAAAAGCCAGCCAAACAGACACATACACGGTCAAATCTACATACACCAAAAAAAAAAAAAAAAGCCGGTTGCTCGTCCTCGCGAGAAAATGAAGTGGAACTCTGTGACACACAACAGAGTCACAGTGCCCACAGACACACCGAGAGCAAAAACAAACAAACACATACCCTGGTGCAGAAAAAAAAAAGAAGAGAAAACGGACAGACGAAACATTTGACGAGGTACGCTGGTTAGCTCAGATACTTTTCTTTCCCCCTCTGAGAGTGTTCACACTCACAAGGGCAAAAGGAGTTGGAGCCAATCACCAACTTTCTCTGTTCCCTTCTCTACTGAGGATTGTGTCTTTTATATTTATTTCGTCCTCCATCATATCGGGCACTGCCACAAAAAACAACAACAACAACAACAACACAAACCCGAAAAAAGTAGACAACAAACGTGACAAGCGCACAGTGCACCGCCTTTTCCTCCTTTCCCCAGTTGTGTGTTGTGTGCCTATCGTGCGCACGCCGCAACAAACCGGAACGGATCCACCTCGGTACTCGCTTCTCACATTTTTTTTTCCAACAGAAGAGGCTGCGCCTGTCTCTTCTTCGTGACACATTCGTGTCATGGCACACAGGCTATCACGAAGGAACCTTGTCAAGAGAGCGCAGGCGAACGAAAAAAAAAAAATGACTCCCGGAGCCTGCCACATGAACGAAACCTACACCTGTCTTTTCCCTTCCACGATTATCTCACCTCTTGTCAACACCACTCATTTTTTTTGACGGTCTTTTGCTGAGTGAACCAAGGCGTGGAAGCCGACTAGTCACTCACTCAGAGCGCACACCGCCGCCAGCACAGCGTTACGTGCCACGTTGACTGAGTTTTTTTTTTCTGTGCGCGTGTGCTTTTCTTCTTCTTCTACTTCTTCCTTGTCTTGTTGCGCTATGCTGTCACTCAAGGAGGAGGGCAAGGCGCCCATGACGGCGTCGTTGGCTCTCGCACAGACCACCGAGCCCCGTCACGGTGACCTGGCAGTCGATGAACACAACAGCGCGGCCCTGTCGCTGCTGCTGCTCGGCGCCACGGTCACGGTACGCCTGGCCCACGCCGTCTCTGGGCATCCCTCACGTTCCCTGGCGACGTCGAGCGCCGCACTGACCGGCACGCTGCTGGAGGTGCGGCGACTGTGGTTGCCGCCCGTGCCACCCGAGGCCCGTGCGAAGCGCTGGCGACTGCCCTCGCCGACTTCCACGTCGGCGGCGTCACCGGTCAGCGCGGCCGCGGCAATGCGCGCAGCGGACAAGGGCCCCCTCCTCGCGTACGTGCGTCTCAAGGAAGGCGACCATCGACTGAGCGGCTGGCTGCCTCTGGAGGCGGTCGAGGTGAAGGAGCTCGCCGCGAGCGCCGCGTCACCCACGGCCGCCCGGGCGGCGGCGGCGGACATGCTCTTGCCAGCTCCGCTCTCGCGCCTCGTGCACGAGCCCGTGCTGAGTCGCGTCTATTGGCAAGTCACGCCTGGCATGGCCCGCACCCTGCGCTCGCAGAAGCAGCTCGACTACCTCGAGGAGCGGCTGCTGCGCGACTGCCAGACCCCCACCACAGTGCGCTATATGGTGTACCTGCAGGCGTACCTGTTCGCCCCGTGGTACTACGCCCCGTACGGCCTGCTGCACGCCGAGTACGATCCGCTGGCGCCAGAGGCTGTGTGCGCGCGACAGACGAGCCGACGTGCGGCCGCGGCGGAGACCGCCGACGAGGCGGACGAGGAGGCTGGAGAGGCGGCGGCGTCCTCGACCGGCACCAAGACCCGGCGTCTGGAGCGCGACGGCAACCATGGTCGTGGTGGCGGTGGTGGTGACAAAGAGGGGGAAGAGGAGGAAGAGGGGGAAGAGGGGGAAGAGGGGGAGGGCGACAGCAGCAACACGCACGTCACGGTGGAAAGAACGAGCTCGCGTACGCACAGGACGCCACCGGCGGACCCCACCGAGGAGGCAGACGTGGAGGTGATGTTGCTGCCCTCGGCACCCGGTGGAGCTGGCTCCGCGGTGTGGCGCGCGCGTCTCAGCTACGCGGCGACCGGCCGCACTCCGCCCCCGCCAGGTGCGCGGCCCACTGTGCGTGCCGACACAGCCACATCACCCTCTTCCTCACCGCTTCCTAACGCCCCGGCGGCGGTGTTGCGCGTCAATCCCTACATACGCGATGCCCACCTGTGCCCCTTCTCGCTACGCCTCTTCTCCACCGCGGGTCAGCTGCGGTACGAGATCAGCCAGTACCGCGCCGAGCGTCTGCGGCCGCCTGGCGTGGAGCTCTACCGCGACACCGAGCGCGGCTTTTCGCTCTTTGAAGTCAACGGCAGCCGCGACGTCGCCTACTGCCGACAGCTCTTCTTGTTGGGAAAGTCATTCCTGGAGAACAAGCTGGCCGGCCACGACGTGCACAACTACTACTTTTACGTTGTGTGCCTGCACCACCGCCACGCACCAAACTTTGTGGCGGACCCGGAGGCGATGTACTTTGCGAGCTACTTCACTTGGGAGAAGCAGGTGACCGAGTGCAACCTGGCGTGCATCGTCACGCTGCCGTGCTTCGCCACGCAGGGCGGCCAGGACGACGGCACACGCGCACCACACACCTCCTCCTCCTCCTCCTCCTCCGCGACAGCAACGACACCAACGACACCAACGACGCTGAAAGGCCTTGGACAGTTCATGATTGCCGTCAGCTACGAGCTCGCGTACCGCCGTCACCAGGTCGGGTCCCCCGAGAAGCCGCTGAGCGATCTCGGCGCGGCAGCATACCAGCGCTACTGGCAGCGTGTGCTGCTTAAGTGGATGGCCGAGCATGTGGCGCAGCACGAGCGTGACGTCGCCATCCACGTCTCTTCCTCCTCGAACTCGCTGACAGCGGCGGAGTCGGCCTCGCAGGAGGCAGACGCGGAGGTCCCGCACGGGCTCAGTCTGCGCCTCAAGGACATGGCCGAGCAGGTGCGGCTCGACGAGGCCGACGTGCACACGGCGCTGATGTGCATGGGCCTCCTGCATCGCTGCGCCGACGACCGCAGCACACAGCTGCTCATTCCGGAGAAGTTTGTTCGCTGGGCCGTCGCGCGCGATGCCGCCTCACAGAAGCGCCTTGACGTGGCCGTCTTCTCTCCCGAGAAGCTGCTCACGAAGAAGCAGGCGACGTCGGCGACGGCAGCGACGGGCACCGGCACGAAGACCAACATGGGGAAGCGCCGATGAGACCGACGTCTTCTCCCTCTCTCGCATTCTCACGCGTTCTGACGAATGCCTTTCTCTCTGTTTTTGCTTCATTTGAGCTACCACACTCGTCCGAACCAAGCGAAGCATCACGGTAAAACACAGAAGGACATGAACTATTCGTGTACGACACCAGCCATGTGTGAATCACCCCCCCCCCTCCCTCTTCCTCAATGCGAAGAAAGATAGCGGATGAAATAGCCACCCTTGTTCTTTCATTCTGTCGGCACTCTCACAACACCACCTTCTGGCCACACATACACGCACACACACACACACACACACCCCTTCTTTCCTACCAACATGTCTGTCTCACGCGATTGCATCGTGAAGCGTCCCCCACTCCACTTGTTGGCCCAGCATAGAAAAGAAAAGACTAAAAGGACACGAGGGATATCAGACACCTTTGCCGCACACTTTTATTTGATTTAGCCAAAGCGAACCACAGCCCAACGCGGAGAGTACATTAACCCACCACCAGAACAACATAAAAAGAAAATAAAACAACCAAGCACACTACATTACTATTGCCATTACAGACATATTTTCTCTAAAAGCAGTGAAACATAAACAAGTAGACACACACACACACACACACACACATACCTCGTCACCATGGGCAAGACAGTCGAGCAGATTTACCAGAAGAAGTCTCAGCATGAGCACATTCTGGCACGGCCGGACATGTACATTGGTACAATCGAACCCGTCACGGACGACATTTGGCTCTACGACGACGTGGACGCGGTGATGAAGCAGCGCAAGTGCACGTGGATTCCCGGCCTCTACAAGATCTTCGATGAGATTTTGGTCAATGCCGCCGACAACAAGGTGCGCGACTTCACCGGCCAGACCACGATCAAGGTGGCGATCGACGAGACACGGGTGCGGGTGTACAACAACGGCGAGGGCATCCCCATCCAGAAGCACCGCGAGCACGACCTCTGGATCCCGGAGATGATCTTTGGTCACCTCCTGACGTCCTCCAACTACGATGACAACGAGGCCAAGGTGACGGGCGGTCGCAACGGCTACGGCGCCAAGCTCACGAACGTCTTCTCCTCGCGCTTCGAAGTGGAGACGGTCCACTCCCGCTCTCGCAAGAAGTTCTACATGAAGTGGACGGACAACATGCTTCAGCACGACGAGGCCGTCATTGTACCGAGCGACGCCGCCGACTACACCATGGTAACCTTCTACCCCGACTTTGCCAAGTTCCACGTCGACAAGTTCTCCGAGGACATGATGCTGATGATGAAGCGGCGTGTGTACGACATTGCCGGCTGCACGGACAAGTCTCTCAAGTGCTACCTCAACGACGAGCGCCTGGGCCTGACGACGTTTCCCGAGTACGTGGACCTCTACCCGTCCATGGGCGAGGAGAAGCACAAGCACAGCTACGCCCGCGTGAGCGACCGGTGGGAGATTTGCGTGCGCGTGTCCAACATGGGCTTCCAGCAAGTCAGCTTTGTGAACTCCATCGCCACCATCCGTGGCGGCACGCACGTCAAGTACATCATGGACCAGATCGTGGCCAAGGTCACCGAGGCCGCCAAGAAGAAGAGCAAGACAGAGGTGAAACCGCACATGATTCGCCCGCACATCTTCCTCTTTGTGAACTGCCTTATCGAGAACCCGGGCTTCGACTCGCAGACCAAGGAGACACTCAACACAGTGCGCAGCAAGTTTGGCTCCACGTGCGACATCCCCAACTCGATGATCGACTACATCCTCAAGTCCGGCATCGTGGAGCGCTCGGTCGAGATGGCGAACAGCAAACTCACCAAGGAGATGGCCAGCAAGATGAAGACGTCCGACCGCCGCCAGATCCTCGGCATCCCCAAGCTCGACGACGCCAACGAGGCCGGCGGCAAGCTTAGCCACCGTTGCACGCTGATCCTCACGGAGGGTGATTCGGCCAAGACGCTGTGTACGGCCGGCCTTGCCGTGAGGGACAGAGACTACTTTGGTGTCTTCCCCCTACGCGGTAAGCCCCTCAACGTCCGCGAGGCCTCCCTGAAGAAGGTCATGCAGAACGAGGAGATCCAGAATGTGATGAAGATCATGGGCCTGGACCCGCGCCAGAAGTACACCTCGCCGGAGGGCCTGCGCTACGGGCACCTGATGATCATGTCGGATCAGGATCACGATGGGTCGCACATCAAGGGCCTCCTGATCAACCTGATCCACTACTACTGGCCAGACCTGCTGCGCGTGCCCGGCTTCCTGCAGCAGTTCATCACGCCCATCGTCAAGGCCCGCAAGAAGGGTCGCAGCACGGCAGCTGGGAACGACACCGGCGAGGTCATCTCCTTCTTCTCGATGCCTGACTACCTGGAGTGGAAGCAGAGCATGGGCGACCGCATCAAGAACTACGATCTGCGCTACTACAAGGGTCTGGGCACGTCTGGCGCCAAGGAGGGCCGCGAGTACTTTGAGAACATTGACCGCCACCGCCTCGACTTCACGGAGCGCAGCCCGGAGGAGGAGGATCGCATCGTCATGGCCTTCGCCAAGGACCGCGTCGAGGACCGCAAGGACTGGATCACGCGCCACAGCACCAACCAAAACCCGAACGCGCTGATGGACTATACGGTCAAGAAGGTGCCGTACGGCGACTTCATCGACAAGGAATTGATTCTCTTCTCCGTGGCCGACTGCGAGCGCTCCATTCCGAGCGCGGTCGACGGGATGAAGCCCGGCCAGCGCAAGATCCTCTTCTCGTGCTTTCGGCGCAACCTGACGCGTGCCCTCAAGGTCATCCAGCTCTCCGGCTACGTCTCCGAGCACTCCGCCTACCACCACGGCGAGCAGTCCCTGGTGCAGACGATTGTCGGCATGGCGCAGGACTTTGTCGGCAGCAACAATGTGCCTCTGCTGCGGCAGGACGGTCAGTTCGGTACGCGTCTGCAGGGCGGTAAGGATAGCGCCGCTGGTCGTTACATTTTCACGCGACTCATGCAGATCACGCGCCTCATCTACCACCCTTCCGATGACTTTATCGTGTCCTACCGCGACGACGACGGCAAGTCGGTGGAGCCGTACCACTACATCCCGATCATCCCCATGGTGCTTGTGAACGGCACCTCCGGCATCGGCACCGGCTTCAGCACGAACATTCCGAACTACGACCCGATCGCCGTCATCGACAATGTGAAGAGGCTCATGTACGATCAGGAGATTGAGCCGATGCAGCCCTGGTACTTTGGCTTCACCGGTACGATTGAGGAGCGCGAGAAGGGCAAGTTCATCTCCCACGGCGTGTACCAGGTGCGTCCGGACGGTGTGGTGGCCGTGTCGGAGCTGCCCATCGGGACGTGGACGCAGAACTACAAGGCCTTCCTCGAGGAGCTTCGCGAGAAGGAGCTGATTGTGCAGTACCGCGAGCACAACACCGACGTCACCATTGACTTTGAGATCTTTGTGCATCCGCAGGTGCTGCAAGTCTGGATGAGCCAGGACTGCGTTGAGGAGAAGCTGCAGCTCCAGGCCTTTGTGCACGCCACCAACATCATCGCCTTCAACCCCGAGGGCAAGCTGACCAAGTACGCGGACGCCGAGTCCGTTCTCAAGGAGTTCTTCGGCGTGCGCCTCGACTACTACAACCGGCGTAAGACGTACATGCTCGGCGAGCTGCGCCGCGTGACGAACAAGTACGAGAACATGGTCCGCTTTGTGCGCGAGGTTGTCGACGGCGCGCTAATTGTGACCAAGCGCAAGAAGAAGGACCTGCTTGATGAGCTGCGTGCCCGTCAGTACACCCCCTACCCGCCTCAGCAGAAGAAGAACCTGTCCGCGACGGCGATCGACAACGACGAGGACGACGACGAGGAGCGCCGACGCGATCAGACGGACGAGGAGGCCGTGCTGCTCTCGGTGACCGACGCCGAGGACACGACCGAATCGCCCGAGCTGAAGCGCGCGACGCGCGACTACGACTACCTTCTCGGCATGAAGCTGTGGACCCTGACCTCGGAGATGATCGCACGGCTGGAGGCCTTGTTGAAGAAGGCCCTTAACGACCTGGACGTGCTGGAGCGCAAGACACCCAAGGAGATGTGGCTGGAGGACTTGGATGCGCTGCGCGTGAAGCTGATCAGCTACTTTGACGAGCGCTCCAAGGAGATTGCGTCGCTGCGAGGCAAGAAGCTGGAGAAGAAGCGGCCCTTCGATGCCCGCCAGCTGCGTGTGCCGCTGCTGTCTGAGAAGGCCAAGGTCGCGCTGCAGAAGGAGGCCGACAAGCGCGGTGGCGCGGCCAAGCGCAGCGACCTCACAGGCCTCGACGGGGCCTCTGTCGCGGAAGCCGGCGGCCCCGCGGCCGGCGCAAAGCCGAAGCGCAAGCCCGCTGCACGCAAGAAGAAGAAGAAGGACAGCGATGACGACGAGTCCTTGGACGAGAGCTGGCTCTACGGCAGCGGTGACGACGACGACGATGACGACGATGTGATGGTCGGCATGGGCGATGACGACGACAACCCTCCAGTCGCACGCCGCGCCGCCGCCGCCACGACAGCGGCGAAGAAGCCGCCGTCCAAGCGCGCTCCACGCACTAAGGCAGCGACAGCCAGCACATCCGGGGCGAAGCGCGCCAAGACCGAGCCCGGGGCGGCGTCTGCCGCGCACGTCATCAACGCCGACGACGACGATATTTTCGACCTCGGCAACTTTGGCCTCGACGCGATTGGCGGCACCACACCCTGCACTACCGTCAAGTACGAGAAGCCGTTCCCCTCCCCTGCCGCGCCGAGAAGTGCGACGGCCACCACCACCACGGCAAAGACCTCCAGTCAGCCGAAGAGGAAGAACGAAGAGGCGGACGACGACGACGACCTGCTGGCACTGTTCGGCACGGACACAACGACGGTGAAGAAGTCACCACCGCGCAAGGCGGCACCCAAGAAGAGCGCCGCGCCCAAGAAGTCGCCGTCGGAGAAACCCAAGGCGGGCAAGAAGCGTGCGCGTGGCAGTGACAGCGACGATGACTCCAGCAGCGACGACTCCAGCAGTGACACCGATGACGAGAGCAGTGCGAGCGGTGAGAGCAGCAGCAGCGACAGCAGTTCCTCCTCTGATTCCGACAGCAGCGAGTCTCTTAATTTCAGTGACTAGGAGGCACTGAATGAGACGACGATACCCCACCACGGCGTTAACATGCCATGCCAATCTTTCTTCACGTTTTTTTTCCCCCAGACATTTTACTCAAGCATAGAGAGAACCAAACAGACAAACAAAGAAGGCACGCACAAAGCACCTCACAGACATCAACGTTCTCTCTTTAGTTTCTATTAATAAAGAGCTGCGGAAAAGTAACTTTGCGTTCTCCGACACGGGCACGCACGGGTACGCACACACACACACACACACACACAAGACGCCCATCTTGTCACCTCTCCCGCGCTGTTTCACTAGTCCATGCCTGGTGAGAGCTCGAACGCGGCGTATTGACTGACGGGGACTGAATCTCGCGTCAACAAGCGCAATCGTATTTTTCCCGTCACTTCACCACGTGCTGTTCCTTGCTTCTCCCAACTGTTCTCCTGTTTTCACTTCACCCCTCTCCCTTCTTCTCATGCGTTGATGAACCTAGTACTTTTCTTTGGTGTTTTGTTTTTCCTTTTGCTGTTGGCGACCCACTTTGTCCTTTGCCCTGTCTTTTTATCCGTGTACACATTATTGAAATCCATAGAACGTAAGCGCACTGAACGAAGCAGTTAGGGCCAACAACCAAAAGACGCAGAAGAGAACAGGATTACTTTTTCACGGTTGATTGCTCAATGCAAACAGTGACCTACCCGTCTTCTCTCCTCCGAGAGTACGACTCTCACGGACGGCCTCGCGCCACTCCGCACGCCTCTGACATGAATGCCATGCGTGCACAATCGACCACCACATCTACCACGTCCAGTAGTCACTCCGATGCCCCTCACACAAAGGCGGTGGACCGCTCGTACACCAGCGACGTGGATGCGGCCGAGGCCATTCGCGACCTCAAGCAGCGCCTCCGCACCGCCAAGGAAGACAGCGCACGCTACCGCAGTCTGTGCCTTCGCTCGGAGACGGCCTTCCACGCACACCGCACGGATCTCGACGGACTTCTCGCTGCCCAGCGCGAGGGCTGGCTGCACCGTCAGCTGGAGCTCCGCGAAGCGCTGCAGCATGCCTTGGACGACAGCCAAGGAATTCTCGCCAAGATCGACGCGCTCCGTGCCGAGCAGGAAGCCGAGGTGCGCCAGGGCCTTGAGGCCGTCCGCACAGCACACGATGAACGCACCACGCGGCTGGAGGAGGTGATTGCGACACTCCGGGAGGAGTGCGCCGAGGCCGCCGCCCACAGCGAGCACGCACTCGCCTCTCACAACGCGGAAGCGGCGGCCCTTGAGCGCGCGCTCGACCGGCAGGTGGCACTACACGATGAGCTGCAGCAGGTGAAGGACCTCGTCCTGCAGGCGCGCGCGCGACGACCCGGTGGCCGTGGTCGCAGTCTTAGCCCCCGTGGGGGCACCCGTCGCTGTGGCAGCGCGCTGCCAAGAACGGTTCGCCCGCCCGCGCGGTGTGTGTTTTTGCCGTCCGGCCTTGTCGACACCTCTCCGCAGCGCCGGGCCCCGTCGCCGACCTCGCACCACGTTCTCTCGCTGCTGTCGACGATCAAGCGGCAGAACTACCTGCGACCGCGCGCCTACGAGGCGCGGCACGGACTGGACAGCACCGCCACGGACACTCCTGCCTCTGTGCTGTGTGCGCACGCTCCACAGCGCGGCCGCCGATCGAGCTCCCCGTTTTCCCGCCGTCTGGAGACACTGGAGGACGATCGCTGGGAGGCTGTGGAGGCCGCGCTTGTCGGGCCTGACGGCGATGAGCTGCGGCGCCGCGCGGGACCGTCGGAGGCCGGCGCACCGCCCTTGCTGCCCCATGCCACAACCCCGTCATGGCCGTCGGCCGCCCCTACTCCGCCGAGCTGCGCGCCGCATGCCGCAGTCCGTGCAACCGCCTCCCCCCCTCTGCGACCGGCGGCGGCGGCGGCCTCGCACTGGAATGCCTCCCCGCCATGGACAACAGTACCGCACCCCGCCCCGCCCTCGCCATCATCGCCATCGCCGTCCTCTGTGCCCTTCCACGGCCGCCGCGTGAATGCGTTGGTGCGCGCCTTGCTGGAGGAGGTGCGAGAGCTCCGTCGACACTACGCCTGGCATCAGGCGCAGCTCCGTGACCCTCGCGGTGACTCTGTGGAGGCTAGTCAGCAGATGCGGGCCCTGATGCAGGTCATGGACGAGAAGATCGATCAGGTGCGTGCGCTGCGGGCTGAGCAGACACACAAGGCGGACCAGCTGCGCTGGCAGGAGACCATGCACGACATCCATCGCGACAATGCGTACACGGACAGCCTGTACCGTCGCCTGCATGAGCTGTGAACACATAGACCACATCCACATAGACCACATTCTCAAGTTGTTTTTTTCTCTTTTGCCTTCACCCCTTTGCGCGCGCACACCAACACGTTTGTGCACTGCCGAACACTCAATTATGCCGCGAGCAACGAGACAAAAAACCCCCAAAGAAACAGAAGTGCATCGTTTTGACAAGATGTCCCCAAAGAAGAACGCCTGCTTAAAGTCAGCAAGTCGTGAGACGGGCTTCCCACGGACACACTCTTTTTCCTCTTACCACCTGTGCGTGGGATCTGCTGGTGAAGCAAAGGAGAACCACGAGACGATGCACACACATGCCGTGCTTCGCTTCTGCACGCAGACTCCCTCTTTTTCGTGTTAACCACACCCACACACCGACATTTCAAACACCACATCGCCTCTATTTTCTCCCCGTTCTCTCTCTCTCTCTCTCTCGCCAATTTTTCTGCACACGACACATCGAATTAAAGAAAAAACCCCGTACACACATCACATACCCGACCTGTGCTGTTTTCACACGAAGGAAAATAAAAAGATGAGCGCTCCCAACGATATTCTGCTTCAGATCCTCCCGTATCTGGATAAGCACCATGCCCTCGGTCTCCTAGCGTACTACCGTGAGACCGACCCCTCCCTGAACGAGGCCTTCGACAAGGTCATGGCCACGACGGCACTGCTGCCCGACTACAGCGTCAAGCCCGAGCACGAGGCGAAGATCCACACGACCACGGCCGTGGCCCAGCCGGCGCTCAACATGTTCTTTGAGAAGCTCGAGGACGATGAGGTGTACACCTACCGCTTCTCCCTCTCCGCGAGCGAGGTCGAGCAGATGCGTGCCTCTGGCGAGCTCTCCCCGGACTACCTAGAAACCAAGGGCATCACCCCCGCCGTCATGCGCGCCGTGATGGAGCTGGCGTACCTGTACTACGACAAGGGTAGCTACGGCGACGCGGCGGAGATGCTGCAGCTGTGCCAGTCCACCATGGGCTACGACCTGCCCGCGGAGACCATCCAGTGGGGCAAGCTCATGTGCGACACATTCGCCACCAATTGGCAGTCCGCGATTGCCGTCGCCGAGCACATCCGCCGCAGCCAGAACAGCGACGGCCAGGAGGGCTTCCGCTTCGCGCTCGCCGACACCACCGTGCGCGCGCGCGCATGGCTGCTGCACTGGGTCCTCTTCCCCTTCTTCAAGGGCGGCCAGCAGTACCCCGTGAATCTGCTCTACTACATCTTCGATCGCAGCAACGACGTGTACCAGCGCGTGGTCGAGACTGTCTGCCCGCACTACCTGCGCTACATCTGCGCGGCGTCCTTGCTCAACCGCAGCCGCGTCAGCAACTTCCGTAGCACGGCGCAGATGGCGGAGGAGGTCTACGAGTACTCGGACGCCTTGACACAGCTGGTCACGCTCATCAACAAGCCCAGCCTGATGGAGGCCATCGCCCTCCTGCCCGCTGTGCGCGATGTGATCCGGTCGGACTACTTCCTGATGGACCTCGAGGAGGACATTATCCGTAATGCCAAGGAGATGATCTTCCTGCGCTACGTGAACCTGCACGCGGTCGTGAGCATTCCGCAGATCGCCAAGCAGCTGGACATGTCCGTGTCGGAGGCCGAGGTGTGGCTGGTGAACCTCGTCAGCGACTCCAAGCAGCGCGTCAAGGTCGACTCCGTCAACGAGCAGCTCAATGTGGAGAGCAACGCCCGCTCCGTGGAGGCCAAGGTGTTCGACAAGCTGCACTCCGTCTCTCAGCGCTGGTAAGCACGTGCAGAAGTGGTGGGCGGACAATGAGGAGCGCGTGTGTGCGTGTATCTGAGTATTGACCACCCGTCTTGTCGCCTTCTTCACTGCTGAGTGAGCGCGAGACGAGTGCACTGGCCCCCCTTTCTTCTTTCTTTTCCTCCCCTCTCTCGATGAGGAGAGGCTTCGTTGATGCTGTCGTAGCTTATTTGTTTGTTTGTTTGTTTGTCTGTTTGTCGTTGTTGTTGCTGTCGTGTGACCGCGGTGAGGGAAGGTGACTTTTAAAGAAACTGTCCACCAAAACAAAACACACACAAAAAAGAGCCGATTGAGTGGAGTCCGGAGGCGCGCCGCACTAGGAGCGGGCAGTACGAACTGGGAGGCCGATGGGCAGACAAGAGAAGAAAAACAAAGATGGAGACATCTTTATTCTTTCCTTTCTGCGTGGAATAGCCACGTGCCCGCATCGATCTGCCTTCTACTGCCTTCCTCTCATCATAAAAAAAAAAAAGAACGACAACCGCACCGTCACACGACACCAATAGTTAAAATGAAAGTATGCCCAGGCACACACAAGAAAGAAAAAAAAGAAGAGGAAAGAGAAATGAGAAGGAAAGTATGAAGAACGTGAAAAATCAAACTCTCCCAGTCGTTGGGCATCATTCTGTTCTTCTTCTTTTTTTGTTGTTGATGTCTGTGCAACTCCTCGCGTCACTAAGTATGTCTTACAATAATAATGAATTCCCCAAACAAACAACGTGAACACATCAGCAGTCATGCTAGCGTCCATCGTGACAGCGACGGAGCTGGTTTTAACATGACATTGTAGTACACTGCGGCACCCACCCATCCACACACGTACACATGTAGGACAAGGGCAGCCTGACTGCTTCTTAACCTTTCTTTTTGATCTGTCCGTGCTTGTGTGGTGATGATCTGTACGGGCAGCTCCACGTGCCATGGTACCCGACGCACACCACTTGTTGATTGTGCCTGCCCAGCCTTGGTGCGCTTCTATCGTGCATGCCGTGTCTGAGCTGCGTGCTCCTTTCATCTGTGTCTCCTTTCTCACTCAGCCTTCATCGATTTCCACTCATTTCTTCATACCCACGCACCAACTAGGAATATCACACGGGACTATACTGACTGGCTCTCGACCTGTCGTTCCTCTTTTTCTTTCTTTCACACACACACACACACACACACGCACTGTTTTGCTGAATCATGCCTGCCCGTCGACCGCATACCGCGGCTGTCAAGGCACAGCGACCTCCGCGCCCTTCACGGGATGCCTCGCAGTCGCGCGGCGGCGGCACGCGCGGTGCCAGCCAAAGTCGCGGCGCACACCCCACGCAGAACCGATCGGCCTCTCTGCGCGAGTCAAGCCTCGGTGGGGGCGGCCGTCCGCCACGCAGCGCACAGGCGCGCCATCCGCACGGCGCATCGACCTCGACTCCGCCGCTGTCGGCGCACGCCGTGCAGGAGGACACGCAGCAGCGCGAGCAGCAGATTGAGCAGATGCTCGCCGCGCTCTCCAGCGAGGACCGCCGCGTGTTCGGGCTCATGTCCGGTGTGCTCGTGCGGCAGCCCGTCGTGCAAGCGCACCGGCTGCTCGCCTGCCTCGCCTATCAGTCGGAGACGCGCCGCTACCTGGCGCAGTACGGTGGCGTGAGGGGCACCTCCTCCGATGACCAGCACCCGCACACGGATGAGGACGAGGACATGGACGACAAGGCCCGGTCGGCTCTCCTGCAGGAGCTCGAGGACTACCACACGAAGGCCACTGCGCAAGAGGCCGCGGCCGCGCAGCGCGATGAGCGTCGCGCCCGCCGAGCTCGCTGGGTGCAGGCGAACGCCGCGAGCAAGAAGGCCCCGACGCAGACTCACACATCGCCACGCGCAAACGGTGCCAAGAAGGACCGCACACGCACCCCCTCCAAGGGGCGTGCATCACAGCCCACCAAACACACCACCACCACCAACAACAACGGCACCGCGACGTCTCCGACCAACGCGCGGCAACCGCGGGCCGTGATGACCCTGGCCGGTGCGCGCACGCCATCCCCCGCGAGCTCCACCGACAGCTCGCGCGCGTCAACGCGCTCCCCGTCCGCACGCGCGAAGATCACCGCCGCCGCGGCCGGCCCGCGAGGCTCAGCGCCGCTGTCCCGCTCACCGCCCCGACCGGTGGCCGCGCCGCCCGCTGACACGGGCACACCGACCAGTGCCCGCGCGGCGACGACGACGATGCCACACGACCCGGCCTCGGCAGACGACCACACGCCTGAGTTCACGCTGCACACCTCGCTGCCGGCGCCGCCCGTTCTGGTAGGTGCCCCCAGCGCCCCTGAGCCGTCGGCGTCGGCGCACTCGCTGCCACACGTGCCGGAGCCGCCGCTGCACGTGCCCGCCGTGGACGGCTACAACGACGCCGTGCAGCAGGACAACAACCTCACCAACTGGCTCTTTACCGACCAGAGCGCGCCGGCGACAAACGCTCATCCGGCCCCCGCTGTTGGCGATGACATGGATGATCTCTTTGGCATTCATGCGGGTGCAGCACCGGCGCCGGCACAGCCGAATGTGACGACGGAGGTGGAAGATCTGGATGATTTGTTCGTGCCTGGTGCTCCGCTCGCTGCCGCGGCGCACGCGACTGCCATGCCAATCGATGAGCCGCTCGACGCAGTGCCAGAGATGGAGGAGATGAAGATGCCATGGGACGATATCTAGTGAAAGACAAGGAATATGCTGTATCGTTGTTGTTTTTTTCTGTTCCTCTCTCACTCTCTCTGTTGTGTGACGTTGAAATCTGTACTAGTTCTTTTTTTTTGTTCTTGTTTTTCTCTCTCTTACATACTGTAGCAGCACACCCCCACTATGTAGCGCAACACACACCTATTGCTGTATTACCACCATCACTGCCATGTTTTCTTTTCTCTCTTATCGTTGTCGCAGGAATAGAGTGGAGCACCCTGGGCGGTAGCTTGTATCCCTTTCCCTCTCCTCCTGCTGTATACAGGCGCGTTTCTTTTCCTTCTTTCTTTCTCAAGTTGTCTCTGGCAACAACATCGACAACCCCAACAAACCTACAGAAGCACTACTCCCACCCTAGAAAAAAACAAATAGAGGCAGATGACCGAATCACTCTGGCAACCTCACCTACGGCAGACGGAAGGGAAACGTACGCCTTCAGTGCGCACCTTCTTCTTCAGCTCCCCTCCGTGTGAGCGCAAGACACACGAGGACAGCTGGCTAGTGTCGCACGAGCAATGAAAACCCTTCCGTTTTTTTTTAAAGGGCAGTGAGGGCGCGTCTTGCCTGTTCAATTGTACGCTTTCCTTGGTAGATCCACTACACCACATCCTTCTCTTGTCTTCCCCACACCACCCTTCACACTATCTCTTCCTTTCATATATATATTTTTTTTTTGCATTGACATGCACTTTCCACGCGCTCTTTGCACACCCATGCAGCTCCATGTCGAAGCAAGTTCACGAGGAGGTGGGGGCACATGAAACCCTAGAGCCCGTCGCCGCGCTCATTCGCCAGAGCGCGTCGCGTGCAATTGAGAGACTTCGCCTGCAGTTCACCCGCAGCCAAGCCAACGCAAACAGCACCACACCTGGTGGCATGGGTGTCTCTGCACCCGCTGTTCACGGCCCGCTCACCGCGGCCTCCATGCGCAAGCCGATGGATGTCTTTGTCATCCAGTACTGCATGTACTACCTGGACACGCACCAGCTCCCTGCCAAGCACTATGTGCGCCTCGCCCAGGAGGTGGTCACCGCTTCCGTCGAACGCGTGCTGGTGCCGTCGCTGTTTCAGCGTGCCCTGTCACTCCCGATGCTGTGCGAGTCGCTCGTACTCGAGCGCTCGGCCGAGGAGGTGCAGACGTGTCTGAAGGAGATGGAGGAGTTTGTTGAGGCCCGCGAGGCTGTTGGCGCGTGGCTGACCAGCCTGGGCGACCTGGACCAGCCGGACGATCGCTACGAGGACGAGGGCTGGGGCGCCTACGGGGACGGCAGCAGCGGTGACCGCAAGCGGCGCGCGATGGAGGGTGGTGACGGGTGGCCGAAGAGGGAGGACGCGCACGGTGCCGACGAGGACGCGCTCGCGACGGCGATGGGCCGGCACGATCCCCACGGACGGGCCGCAGATGGTGGGACAGGGGCGGAGATGCTCTCCGGCGTGGACATTGCCGGGTCCTTGTACCAGTCCCTCGAGTACTGGCTGCGTCTCCGCGGCTTTCTGCACGCCTGGTCCTTCTCCACGGCCAACCTGCACGCGTACCCGATGAAGTCGCGCTACGAGCAGGAGCTCATGCGGCTGCTGGGGTCGCTCAGCAGCCAAGGCAATCGGCGTCCCGCGGCCGCCTCCAGC
This sequence comes from Wallacemonas sp. Wsd, assembly GCA_030849645.1. Classification (NCBI taxonomy): domain Eukaryota; phylum Euglenozoa; class Kinetoplastea; order Trypanosomatida; family Trypanosomatidae; genus Wallacemonas; species Wallacemonas sp. Wsd. The sequence continues at coordinate 333,579 of JASANQ010001321.1, forward strand.
TCGGCCGAGGCCGGCAGCGTGCTCGGCATCCCAGCCCCCGCGCCGACATCTACCACAGCAGCCCTCGCCGTGCACGCACCGCTCAAGCCGGAGCCCGCGTCTACCTCCTCGCTGGTCAAGCAGGAGGTGAGGGACGAGATGGACGACGACGACGAGACCGAGGACGTCGCAGAGAGAATCTACCGCGGCAGTGACGAGGATGAGTATGGTGAAGGGGACGAAGAGGCGTACAGGCGCGCGGACGGGTCCAATGGGGTCCACGCCAAGCGGTTCCCCGCGGCACCCAGCGCGCACGTGCAGCATCGCCGTGATGTGGCGAACACGGTGCTCGCGGACGTGCTGGCGCTGTCCGAGTGCCCAGTCCCGCCGAGCCCAGCCGAGCATTCGCCGACGACCTCCTCCTCGGATGCCACGGCCGTCGCGGTGCCATTGACGGTCTCTGCCTCGTCGTCGATGCTGCTGACGGAGACGGTGCGGTACGCACTGCGTGGCATCCACCCGGTCTTCTTCACCATGGTGCACGCCCGACTGAGCGTGATGGTCGCGCGCGATCATCTGACGGCGTTCAGCCACGCGGCCGCCTCCGTGACGGCCCCTGCGCTGACACGCGTGCAAGAGAATGTGCAGCAGCAGCAGGAGACGATGCGGGCGCAGTACCTCGCCTTCTACGGCGCGGCCGGGACCGGTGCGGGCCCCGGCGATGGTGCGGAGGCGGCGACGACGACTGGGTTGCCGCTGGACTACGTGCCCGACGACCAGTACTACCTGCGCCTGATGCAGAAGGTGGCGCCCGAAGAGGCGGAGCTCGGGGAGGACGAGGAGCTCTTCAAGGACGAGGTGCTCGACTACTACAAGCACAAGACCGACAGCGGCGCACAGCAAGCGACCCCAGCCGACGACAAGACCACCGCACCGCGGCCACCTGCGGCCCGTGATGCGCGCGGCCGCCCACTGCCCCGACCGTCGTCTCCGACACCGCCGAAGGAGCTCGTCAAGCCCGAGCGCTTCTGTCGTATGGGCACCGGCTACCGCTGGACGCAGTACAACCGCACGCACTACGACAGCCACACGAACCCTCCGCCTCGCACAGTCATGTGGTACAAGTTCACGCTCCTCTACCCGCTCCTTGCCGACACCAAGAAGGACATGAACCGCATCTTTCACATTGAGAACACCCCCAAGGGTCCTGCCGATGATCACTGCATCTTGGTCTTCAGCCCCGGCCCACCGTACGCGGACGTGGCCTATCGCATCGTGAAGCAGCAGTGGGATACGCGGCGTGGCGGTGTAAATGTGTCCTTTGACAGCACCGGTCGCTTCCAGCTCTTCTTCCGCTTCTCGAATAGCAACTACAGACGCTAAGGCACAGCACCGAGCGTGTGCGCGCGCGCCAAGGGGACACACGCGTCCGATTCGCGCGTGAGCATTTGACGTAACAACGCATCTGAACAAACAAACGAAAGTAACAGGGGCGCACACGTCCATCCGCAAAACACACACAGACACACACACACACACACAGACTAGACACTCTCCGGTCTCACGTGCCCACAACATGCGTCTAACGGACACCTGCAAAAAAAAAAGAAGAGATGAGGTGGCGTTCTTCTGCCTTGACCGACATCCATACATGCGCCATGAGCTGTTCCTCTGACTCAGACATGGTCAAGCTGAAGACACACGCAACGGAAAGCTTAGTTCGTGCCCCGCAAGCAGCGACCTTTTCCTTTAAATGCTTCTCTTCCACTCATTCCATTCCGTCCAAAACTACCCCCATCACAAAGCGCCTGTACACAAAACTCTCACATATCCAGATTCTTTCCATTTTCTTCTTCATCGCTAGGCGACGCACGCAGATCACTGATTTTTTCCCCTCCCTCTTAGCATTAGCACCTGTTGTTGCTGCGCATTGAACGTTTTCTTGTTACCCGTAGAAAGCAGCACCAAAAAAATAAAAAAAAAGAGATAATAGGTTTACTAGGCTCGACACACGCACAACGTCTGTCCCCTATTTCTGTCTCTTTGACTGTAGTACCCCCTCACCACCACCACCCATTACGACCGCAGCGGACCACTCACTCCGCTTCCGCCAAAAATAAACAAACAACCAACTTCTTTCGTTGTTAATTAGCAGCCATGACTAGTTTGATGAACACGCAGGTGCCGCGCGTGCTGAAGCGCGTGACGCCAGGAAAGCTGGAGCTCATCGAGGAGCTGTGCCGTGAGCGCCGCAAGCGCATCCGCTACTTGGGCTCGTTTTACCAGCACTACAACGATCGTATCCAAGTGTACATGGGCCAGGGCGGTTTGAAGGGCAGCCGCTTCATTGTGGAGAAGCACCACCACCGCACGCAGTTTTGCCACCCTGGCGACAGCAGCAACCGCTACAACATCCGCAGCATCAAGATGGGCGGTGCGGCGTACGACCAGCTCGGCAACTACACGCGCATGAACTGGGACTTCTCCTTGGTCTCCACCAATCCTCAGAACGACCCGATGCGCCGCTTCTTTTCCAACATCCACAAGCAGGAGGCGATCGATATGGTGCAGGAGTGGGGCGTGCAGTACGTGCTTCTCGACGAGGTCCGCAAGCCGTCCCTGATGGACGCCAAGTACCACCGCCACCCGCTCTTCGCGCACAAGTTCCACTGGACGCCCGATCCGCCGATGAACCATCGCATTGGCGACGCCGACTTCAAGTGGAAGGGCGATGAGCACATTGCGTACGATGGGTTTAGCGCGCACACGCCGGAGGGCCAGCGGACGAACTTTAGATTCTCCATGTGGCGTCCGGCTGGTGTCGCCAAGGCTGCCAAGGCCGCTGAGGCCAAGGTGGCGCAGCCCAAGAAGGCCGCTGTCGCCTAGTCGCGGAGATGCACGAAGCACATATATCAGTATATGAGAGGATAGTCAGAAGAAGAGAAAGCAACAGACTCGTTTCTTTTTGTGTTTTTTCTCTTTGCTCTTTTTTTTTTTTGCGATATCTAGCACTCCATCCCCCTCCAATTTTCCATGCTTTGTTGACGTACAATATGCCGTGTTTCTCTTTCGTCGTAGTCTGCGTGAGTGCACACACACACACACACACACACTTTCAGTGGCCACCGCCGAAAACAAGACAACAACAACCAAAACAAACAAACAAACAAACAAACAAACAAACAAACAAAAAATACCGAAACAGGTAGCACTAGCCAGCACTTCTCTCTGACGCGATCTCTCCTTTTTGCAACATCCACATGAGTTGGTTGCTCATGGCAAAAGGGGAAAAAAAAGGGAGAGATCATGTGAATCGAGAGGCGGTATCGAAGCAGCCAGTGCTGCGCACACACACTGACCGACGCACAGTTCTGTCTGCGAAGAAACACCCGATACCGTGCACTCCTCTCTCTCTGTCTCTCCGTGCGTGTGTGTCCCACCAGAGGACCGCTATGAGAGCATTCGGACTTCTCTACCTTCCGCCCTTTCCAACACCAACCGGCTACGGAACCGTCATATCTTTTTCCACTCCTCCTCTGTTTCTCTCTGTTGTGTTCTCCTTGGCATCCAACAGTTTTTTTCCCCCGTTGAATAAGGAAAACCTCGAGTGCGACACTCGTGCAGGCCTCACTTATTGCGCTTGTACTTGCGTGTGTTTCTCGGTCTTGTTTTCTCTCCTCGTGTGTGTGTGTGTGTGTGTGCGTCTAATTTGTCGTCATGTCGCTGCTGCGCACGACGGGTCGCCTGCTGGCGTCCAGCCCCGGCGTGGGCATTGCCCCCGAGACCACGCCCGTCAAGTACACGTCCACGATGCTGAACATTCAGAACATGGCGTGGTGGAATCAGAAGCGTAGCCCCTACCGCGCGACCTACCGTGAAAAGTCGTGGGTCGAGAAGACGCGCTGGGGGGCGTACACCAAGTCACAGGGCCGCCCAGTCATGCGTCAACGGTACTCGGCGGCGGCCCTCAAGGCGGCGCTGGCCATGGTGCCGGCCGGGTTCGATGTCGCGCACGTGCCACGACCTCCGCAGCGCGTTCGTGCACAGTCCGAGGGCATTGTCGGACGCTGGTACGCGAACTACTGGACTCTGCATTCGGTGAAGTACCAGTGCATGTTGGCGGGCGTGGACTGGCCGCTGGGCGAGCGTCAGCGCCCGCGCACTAACTACGACGAGCCCTTCCTCTACGTGGACTTTGAGGAGAGCAAGGCGGTGCGCGACTACCGCTCGCGCTGGATCAACGTGAATCGCTCGCTTGTGGGCATGTCCAAGAAGGTCAAGGAGGCCGAGGAGGAGGCGCGCTTCATGAACTTCAAGAAATCTCAGGATACGTTCTGGTCGAACCGCAAAGTGCTGGTGAACCGCGTCAAGTCGATGCACGCGCAGGGCACGCTGCAGTCTGCCCGGGATCTCCCCATCAAGACACTGAACATCAAGGCGTTCCTCGCGGAATAGGCGAGGCACCGTGTATGCAACGTGTGTGTAGGCGTGTGAAGCGTGGATGCAGAAAAGAAGAAAAGAAGGATGACTGTCCTTTGCTGTCTCTCTTGGCTGGTCTCTGCGTGATGGCGTTGTTGACTTCCTTGCCGAGCTCAAGGATTTGTGGTTGTTGGAATCTGCCCTCCCCCCCCCAACAAGGAAAAAGGATGTCTTTGAACCTTTTTCTTCTTTTTCGCACCCCACCTTTTACGTGCTTAAAGCAAACAAACAAACAAACAAACAAACAAACAAACAACAAAGGATATATCCACAAAAACACGTGTGTGTGTGTGTGTGTGTGTGTGCATCGCGAGCAAAGCGTGTACGCTGTCCACATGCCACACAAGTTCTCACCCCTTTCCCCGCACAGGGTGAACTGGCGTGCTGCCGCTCTCGTAAAAAAAAAAAAAAAGCAGGACATAGCTCTACAGTGACGTGCCTAGTTTTACCCCCCAGACTTGGCGCAAGCTTCAAAGGGGACACCAGTTACACGGATTGATGAGCTGTGTGCCGTACACTTCTCGTCGGCGTCTACCACGTCAGATCACTGCCCATGTTCGCTCCTCTCCACTCTTTGGACTTCTCTTCACACGCTTCTTTCCCTCTCTCCACACCCCCACCCCACCCCCACACACAACAACAACAAGCAACCACAGCATCGTGTCCGAACGAGTTCGTCTCACAGCTTTCGCCGTCTCCCAGTTAACTCTCAGTCTCACACTCTTTTTTTTTTGTTACTATCCACACACACACACACTTAATACACAAAACACTTCTTTTTTTTCACAACTTGTTTCCATTTTTGTGATCTAGTTTGCCTTCACTTCTGTTTTCCACACCCAAAACAAATACTTTACCTCTCTCCCGTGCTCATTCAGCCAAGTTTTAAAACAACCACCACACAGACAAAAAAAAAAACGCCATGTTCCGCGGCGCTACTCGTCTCTGCTTCGCTGCGGCCAAGCTGCCGCCGCTGCCGGGCAATGCCTCCCTCAAGGAGCACGACCCTGAAATGCACGCCCTCCTGCAGAAGGAGCTCACTCGTCAGGTGGCCGGCCTCGAGCTCATCGCGTCGGAGAACTTCACCTCCCGTGCTGTCCTCGATTGCCTCGGCTCCATCCTCACCAACAAGTACGCGGAGGGTCTGCCCGGCAACCGCTACTATGGCGGCACCGAGGTGGTTGACCAGGTCGAGAACCTGTGCCGCGACCGCGCGCTGAAGGCCTTCCGTCTGGACCCCGCCGTCTGGGGCGTCAACGTGCAGCCCTACAGCGGCTCGCCCGCCAACTTCGAGGTCTACACGGCTCTCCTCAAGCCGCACGATCGGCTGATGGGTCTTGACCTGCCGGCAGGAGGCCACCTGACGCACGGCTTCTACACCGCTACCAAGCGCATCTCCGCCAGCTCTCTCTACTTTGAGAGCTTCCCGTACTCGCTGAACGCGGAGGGCCTGGTCGACTACGACGCACTCGCCAAGACCGCACTGGTGTATAAGCCGCGCCTCATCATCGCCGGTGGTTCTGCCTACCCGCGTGACTGGGAGTACAAGCGCTACCGCGAGATTTGCGACTCCGTCGGCGCGTACCTGATGGTGGACATGGCGCACTTCTCCGGCCTCGTCGCAGCGCAGGAGCACAATGACCCGTTCGAGTACGCGGACGTGGTCACGTCGACCACGCACAAGACACTTCGCGGCCCGCGCTCCGGCATCATCTTCTTCCGCAAGCGCGTCAAGCAGGGCACCGGCAAGGAGCAGCACGAGGTGAATGTGGAAGAGGCGATCAACAACGCCGTGTTCCCCGCTCTGCAGGGTGGCCCGCACATGCACCAGATCGCGGGCGTGGCCACGCAGCTGAAGGAGGTCTGCTCGCCCGAGTGGACCGCGTACGCCAAACAGGTGAAGGCCAACGCTAAGCAGCTCGCCACCTCCATGATGGACGGCGGCGAGCAGCTGGTCAGCGGCGGCACGGACAACCATCTTCTGCTCTGGAACCTGCGCCAGCACGGCATCACGGGCTCGAAGCTGGAGAAGCTCCTGGAGTACGCGCACATCACGACCAACAAGAACACCATCGTCGGCGACAAGAGCGCCATGACGCCGCACGGCATTCGCCTGGGCTCTGCCGCGCTCACCACGCGCGGGTTCGTGGAGAAGGACTTTACCGAGGTCGCCAAATTCTTGGTCCACTCTGCCGGGATCGCCAAGGACATCCAGAAGGGCGCGGCCTCGAACAAGCTGACCGACTTCATCAAGGCGTGCCAGGGCAACGCGGCTGTGGAGGCGCTGGGCAAGGACGTGCAGGCTTTCGCATGCAAGTTCCCCTTCCCCGGTCTTGAGAATGCTTACCCCGTCGCCTAACTAGGTGCGAGCGCACTGAGAAAACAAATCTCAAAAAAAAAAAAGAAAACGAAGAAGAAAAAAAGCACACACCCAAACAGCACCGTAGTAGTACACAAAAAGATACACGAAAGAACAGTTAATCGGAAAGAGAACGCAACAAGAGAGAAAGAAACATGCAAAACGAACGAGGGATCAGTATGCGCTGATGTTTCCCAGCTTTTTTTTTGACGTGCTCTTCTCTTTTTTTTTGTGTCCCTTTCGATTATTCTTCACTCGCTGTTTTTTTCTTCATCTTAGGTATCCCCTTCCTTTCCACTCCCTTTCTGTGTTGATTTTTTCCCTGTTCTCTTTTTATTCACCTTTTTTTTGTTTTTCTCCACTCACACATCTCCATTAAACATTTGGTCGTCTGCTCACTTCACGTAAGCGAGTGGGTACGAATTTCTCTTCACCAGCTTTGTGTGTACTTTTTTTTTTGTGACAGTGGATGCAGAGCGTTCGAGGGCTTGTGAGGTGGACAGTGGGCGGAGAACGAAAGACAGTTCAAGAAAAGGAAGAGCATAGGGCATGAGAAACCAATGCAGGACCGTGGGGCACACAACTGACCATTTTTCAAAGGAAGGAACAACTTCCGTATGTGTTGTTGATGTCCATCCCCCCCTCGCACTCGTGGGGGTCCGTGTTCCTTCTTGTTTTCTTCTTACCTTCTCTCCTTTTCTAGCTTGCTTTTTTTTTCCCCCTGCCTCTTCCATCTCTCTCCCTCCCTTTTTCTTTTTCCTGGCTAAAGCTTGTTTTTCTTCTACTCTACATTGTCGCTCTCCCCCTGTTGATCCTCTCATGAGCCAAACTTTGCGTGCAACTAGACAACTGACAGGCTCGCGACTGCAAGATCAGCCAGATACACGCAGACATGCTGACACACACGTACCCATGGTACGATGTGCTGTGTGGTGATACCGAGTCGTAGTGGACTGAGCCACATGCAACCTTCTGCGAATCCTTTTTCTGTGTGAGAATCGCTTGTGCATGTACTTTGGTCCTGCACCGGCCCCGACTTATGCCTCATTTTAGTCTCTCTTTTCTCCTGCCTGATATGTGCCGCTGCACCTCATTCCCCTTTCTCTCCCCGTCACTTTTCTTCTCTCTCGTCTTCTTCGCTTTCTGATGCGATATGCTTAACAACACTTACCATGATACGCAAAGGATAGCGAAAAAAAAAAAAGAAACAAAGAACACAAGCAACAAACGTGCTTGTGGTCATCTGTACACAAACGAAAAATAGTGCTACAGTCAACGTGGATCTTGAGGTCCGGTTCACTGTGCCATTTTTTTTTTCGCTCCGCAACGTGACCTTCACGTTCTTATTCCTCTTTTTAAATTTTGCTGCTGCATTGCTGTCACTGCTTCTCCTCTTGTTTGTTTGTTTCTGTGCACAGAAAAACAAACAGACAGACAAACAAGTCCCCGAAGTGGCGATCACGCACACTAGTCTGCCAACAACAAACAACACCAACACCATCCACACAAAGGTTGTGCGTTCCTTTGGCTGCCGTGACACAAATCAGCAGCATCGGCAACCCCCCACACAGACAAACAGACAGACAGACAGACAGAAACAAACCGCGGAACAAGAAAAGTTCCCGTCCTCTTTGCTGTAAGAATAATAGTAGGTCGTTGAACAACAACAACACCAACATCAACAGAGCCATCTCATAAAGAAAACAGACGCACCAAGTGCAACCACATCATCACACGAGATCGCTCCAATACACGCGATGTTTTCCACAAAGCACAAGGTTTACACGGCTGAGTCCACTGCCATCGACGCCGCGGAGGATGTGAGCGTGGAGGGAAAGCGCTACCCCACAAACAAGCTCGGCCGCGCCATTGTGCGCCATCCGTGGCTCATGTTCATCACCGTGATTCTCCCCGTTGCCTTTTTTGTTGTCGGGATTGTTATGATCACGAGCAAAATTTCCTACGAGCTCACCGACTTCCAGCTCAGCAATCGCGTGGATGCGCAGGCGTCAGAGACACTGTACGAAACCCTGACGACGGACTGGTCGGCGCAGCTGACCGGCGAGTCGGCGTTCTTGGCGAGCGTGGACACCCGCTACTCGAACACTGTCTGGGAAGATGATCTGGAGCTGCGCTACGAGGTCGACGCGGACGCCTATCGTAAGTGGTGCCCTGGCATCGGCTTCTCCTCGTGCTCTCCGACTGTGCAGAATGACATCAACTTGCTCTCACCGATGAGGCTCAGTCATATTCAGATCATTGAGCAGGCACTGCGCACCCGAATCAGCAACGTGGCGGACATTTGCTACACCAACAACCTCGAGTACGCCACTGTGAACAACGCGACCCCTATTTGCGTCCCCTACACGAGCATTCTGCAGTACTACTACCCCGTCTTCCAGCCCGGCGACCAGCTGTGGCACATGACGGGCCAGGGGCAGAACTTCCAACAAAACGTCATGCCGCGCATGCTGCAGGGGACCAGCATCAACTGGTTCTTCGACACGGAGTTCTCCGCGGGCAACCGCGTGACGCGCAAGATGCGCTCGCTGATCTCGCTCGCCTCCTCCCCGCGGGAGGCCCGCAGCTCGTACGTGCGGAAGCGCCGCGATTTTGTGATGGAGGCGCTCAACATTCTTCAGAACGGCGTGACGGTGCCCGGCGGTCTGAATGTGTACCTCGGCGGCTCCGGTGTCGAGAATGCGCGCATCGAGACGGAGGCCTCCAAGGAGGGCTACAAGGTCGGCGTGTCCTTTGTCATTGCGTTTGCCCTGGCCTGGTGGCATTGTGGGGCCTTCACCATGGGCCTCTACACGGCTGCCCAGGTCATCTTTGTCTACATGGCCACGTGCGGCCTCTACGGCATCATCTACGGGTCCCTGCCGCTCATGACGTACTCGGCGATCATTTGGGTCACCACCTTCGCCATGCACGGCACGCTGAGCTTCTATGACATGTTCGTCTACACCAGCGTGATGGCTACCAAGGGGCGGCAGAACAACCTCTCCGTGGCGCAGCGCATGTGCTTCACCATGCGACGCGCCACAGCCGGTGTGTGGATTGCCAACACGGTCGCGATCATCATCTTCGCCGTCAACACCACGTCTGTGTTCAACTCGGTCCACGACTTCAGCGTCTTCATGATGATCGCGTTCTTGTGGAACATGTACTTCTTGCTCCTCCCCACACCGGCGTTTGTCGCGATTCACCACTTTTACTTCTCCAACAAGCGGCGCAGCTTGCAGAAGCAGAAGGACATCATCAATGAGGCGACCAAGAACTGCCGCCGCGATGAGGGCCTGGTGGAGGTGCTGTCCACTGTGCAGCAGAACCTCTCCACCGGCGAGCATCTCTACACCATCGACGACGACATCATGCGCCAGCGCATCGGCGCCAACCAGGGCATCAACAAGCGCCGCTACAAGGGAGTCGGCAACTTTTTGAAGCAGCAGTCGCAGATCGGCCTCGACCAGGTGCGCGCCGCCCGCCGCGACGTGACCGGCGCCGTGCACAAGCTGCGCAAGACGAAGCGCGAGGTCTTTGGCGGAGGCGGCGGCCGCGATGACTTCCCACTCCCCGCGAACTTTGCCCCCGCGCCAGCCGTCGCGGACTTCGAGATGGACCGCTTCGCCGCCGTCGGCACGAACCCGTTTGGTCGCGACGACGACGACGACGACGGGCCGCGGTACAACAACGCGCGCCTGGTGCCGCCCAGCGAGCTCATTCACATCCCTCTCGAATTCACTGAGCGGACGGAGGACGGCTGGCAGGAGCTGTGCGAGGCGACCGGGCAGGCCTCGACGGACGGCCGTCTCTGCCCACCCAAGACTGTGTCGCTGCAGTACATCTCGACGACGAACACGGAGGAGATGGACACGTTTGCGAAGCGATGGGAAACGATTGCGCGCCGCCTGGACGTGCCTGTGTCGGAGGGCCGCACACGTCCGGCCGTGCCGCTCGCCGTGCGTGCCATTGTGCGCGCGCAGGACCCGAGCTACACCGTCGGCGGCCGACTGACCGAGGAGACCACCACTGCCACCACCGGCGCCGCAGCCGAAGGAGGGGAGCACGAGGCCCCGCCCGGCAGCGGCACGCCGATTGTCGAGGCCGACATGGACGGCGCCGAGGCCGCGGAGGCGACGAGGACGACGACGTCCGGAGAAGTCCCGGACAGCCGCCGCGCGCGAAAGGCCCGCATTGTCGACCCCGGTGTCTCGGGCATCGGCCTCAAGAAGCTGCGCTACCGCTGGCAGCACCGTTCCTCTGATGACCGTGGCGGCTGCTGCGGTCTTTGCGGCCACAAGCGCAACGAGACCCCTGAGCAGCGTATGGAGCGGTTGATGCACCGCCGTGTCAAGCAGGAGGGGTACACGCTGTTTGAGCGCTTCCTCATTCGCGGGTACGTGCCAGCTGTGCACCTGCTGCGCTTTCTGCTGACGGCCGTTCTCATCGCCCTGGCGGTGGCGGTCGTGGTGGCGTCGGTGCTGACCATCAAGGCCGGCGGCATCCCTGTGACGCTCGTCGACAACGACAAGGGCCAGGCTGCGGGCTTTGCCGCTCTCGACGATGCCTACGGCCAACGCGGCACCTGCACCTTCTGTGGCCCCTACTACTCCCTGAACAGCCTCCGGGGCTACCCGACGGACGAGGTCACGGCCACGTGCCTCGAGCAGTTCCCCAAGTATGGGCGCCAGATGAATGCGGTCGTCGACGACTGCGGTGTCTGTTTCGGCGAGGACGCGTGCCTGGACTGCGCGGGCACCGTCGATGGCACGCGCGTGCTGACCGCGTGCGGCGGCTGCGAGGAGCCGGCGTCGTCCACGTGCACTTGCGACGTGACGCGCGACTGCACGTACTGCCAGTGGGCCCTCAACAAGGAGGCCGCCGTGGGCGGCTTTGAGTGCTCCGTGCCGTGCTGCAGCGCGTCCAGCGCGGTCGGCGCCAACAAGTGCGACCAGTACACGGGCCTCTGCGGTGTCACCTCCGACACGACGAGCACGTGCAACGACCGCGGGACGTGGCTCACGGCTGGCCAGTCCCCCACCGGAGAGGCCATGTGCGCCTGCCGCGGCCATTGGCGTGGCCCGAGCTGCGAGTTCTGCGACTGCGAGAATGGCGGCATGTGCACGGAGAGCACGGGCGAGTGCGTCTGCCCGGGTACCTTCACCGGGCCGCGCTGCCAGACCTGCGCGGCCTCGTGCGTGGCACACGGGACCTGCCCGTCGCCGCCGCCACTGAATACGTGGGACATCCGCACGTGCGTGCCGAACCAGTGCTCTGCCGACGACATCGACAATGGCGTCTTCTGTGCGGCCTGCAACGTGTCCACACTGCCGGTGAATATCCTCTGCATGCAGCTCAAAACCTCTGCGGAGTGCCGGACGGCCAGCACGTGCTTCTGGCGCGAGTCTGATGCGAGCTGCGTGTTCGCCAAGCCCAGCCCGGCGGTGGTGGACCTCAACTGCACCTGCACCAACACGCAAGTGTGGGACGGCGCATCGTGCGACAACTGCAAGGCTCCGCAAGGTGGCACATGCATTTCCGCGACCCTCGCCAAGGGCTGCAATGGCGTGACGAACCGAAACCCACTCGAGCTCCCGTCCACCGATCGCTGCGGTCGGTGCGGCGGCGACGGCTTCTGTCCGGGCTGCGACGGCGTGGTTGGCAGCGGCCTCGAGTACGATCACTGCGGCGTCTGCGGCGGCAACAACGAGTGCGAGAACTCGACGAGCACCACCACCGCCACCGCCCCGACCTTCCTCACCATCAACTACATCTTCGACTTCCGCAAGGTGGACGCCCCGACGATCACCAGCGTGGATTTTGCGATTGCCGTGCGCAAGTCATGCCAGGCCACGCTGGTGAGCGACACGATGGGCGGCAACGGAAAGTGCATCATCGACGACTACCTGACGGCGCGCAGCGTCTCGGCGATCCTGTCGCTCGGCGATCTCTACCTCTTCGCCCGCCAGGAGAGCCGTGTGGCGGAGCTCGGGTTTGACCTGGCGCTCTACAGCGTCATCCCGTCCAAGCTGAACTTCATGTACTTCCGCTTTCTTACCAACATTCGCAGCGACACCGACCCCGCGCACATGTTCAACGTTTACCAAAACGTGCAATCGATAGTCCTATCGACCGGCAAGCAGGAGCTCGCCGAGTTTGGCGCCACCATGACCGCCTCGTCGAAGATTTTCCAGAACGCCGCCGCCGGCGCGCTCTCCCTGCAGAGCCTCTGGTTCGCTGTGGGCATTGGCCTTGCTGTCTGCTTCACCTTCATGTTCACCTACTACGTCAGCCTCATCACCGCCGTCGCGGCCTGCTTCGTGGCGATCATCGTCTGCTTCGGCTCGCTCACCGTGTGCGGCATCTTCTCCAATGACTGGACCGTGGACGCCGTGCTGCAGGTCTGCATCTCCTGCACGATCCCGATCGGCATCGAGTACATCATTCACTTCACGAATGGCTACTTTGACTATCTGCAAACGACGACCTCGCACCTCTTTGCACGCGATGTGACGCGCCGGACGGCCGTCCAAGGCGCCGCACTCCGCTCGCTGCCGTCCGTCTGCACCTGCGTCGTCTGCGTCATCATCTGCTCCATCATGTTCGACGTCTCCCACCTCGTGCCGTCGAAGCGGTCGGGTCAGATCTCGATCACAATGCACCTGCTCGTGCTGATTGCCGTCTTTTGTTACTCTGGCGCTCTCGCCGCCCTCGGCCCGATGAAAACCTTTCAGCACTGGACGCTGTCGGCGTTTGTGTGCTTTCTGTGTGGCATCGTCACCGTCATTGTCGTTCTCATCCTTTTCGGCATCGGAGGTGTGATGAGCCCCACGGGTCAAAAGCTGCTGACACACAACTGAGACGGGATCGCTCTCTCTCTCTCTCTCTTTCCCTCGATCTCTTGCTTTCGTTTTATTCCGTTGCTCTCTTTTTCTTTTTTTTTCTCTGTTGACCTTCCTTTCCCCGCGGTGTCTTTCCTCCCCCTTTTTTTCTCGCTCTTCTTTTTTCGCCGACTACTTTTTGTGAACACAAACACCCCCCCCTTCTTCCATGCAACCCGTATATATTTGCTTTTTTTTTCCCATCTCGATGGAGATGGACGGAGCGTGTGAGGAAAAGACGGCAACGGAATGGGCCACTCTGTGAAGGACTGCGTCAGTGAAACATGTTGACTCCCGGTAAATAGGGAGAAAAACAAAAGGGAACCCACAATTGACTTTTGCTTTCTCCCCATGTCTCAATGAGAAAAAGAACAGAAGACAGGACACACAAGCATCCCAGAGACAAATGACTTTTTTTTTTTGCGGAAATCGGGACATGATGCGACTCGACTTTTTTCCCCTTCGCGTTTTTGCTTTCGCGCACCTTCCCCCGTATCTCTTCCTTTTTTCTTTTTTTCTGGTTCAATTATCCATCTTCTGGTGCTGCTCCTCCGAGTGGAGATATTTACGCAGCAACCGTGCCTTCGCACTGAACTCCTAAACTCCCACGTCCTCGTGCGTGGTCACACACACACACACACACACACACACACACACACACACACGCGTGCCCTCATCCAAACAAGGCCAACACATGAACGTGTGAACTACGCATGGAAGTCCTCACCCTAGTGAGACCTGACAGCGACCAAAGACTACCACTCTGTTGACTCTCTCACGCGAGAATCTCTGCTGATGGAGGTTGGTGAGAGCCTAGACACACCAGGGTGGCACACCTCCCAGTCCGACCATTAGACAATACCAGGGGGTCCTCTGCACAAGTTGATACCAACAAAGTCACATGCATGAAATCACGTTAGCGTGTCTCTCCTTCCCCCCTTCCCTCCCCCTTGCTCACAAAGCGGGCATGCCTGCCCGTCCTCACTCACGCAAACCAATCCATCCACTCAACCATCATCTCTCTCGCTTTGCACCTTTTCCTTGACTTTGTTCGTTCTTGTTTATTCATTGCTTTTGAAAGATTACGAGAAGTCACACACATACAAAAAAGAAAAAAAAGGAGAGGCAGTACAGTGGCAACACGCAGACGGTCGTTTGCGGCAGAGAATTCAATTAAAGAAAAAGTCTGCGTCCATCTCTTTACATAGAAAATCATATACATTTGCAGAACACGCTTCTCTCACACATACACACGCTCATACACGTCTACATACGAGCGCGCACATACATATATAGAGCGAGAGAGAACACTCTTTGCCGCCTTTTTCTTTCTTTCCTTCCCCTTGCGTGTGAGTGTGAGTGTGTGTGCGAGATAGAGCGCATTGAGCCATGAACCCCACCGGCATCACGGATGACCCCGCCCTGCCGGCTCCCATCGCTGAGTCGGCACCGGTGCTGGAGGTGGACGCGGATGGCGTGCGTGTGCGCGACACCACGCACCTCTTCCTCAGCCGCCTGCTCGACCCTGTCCTGCAGATGAACCCCGCCCTTGCTGTGCCTCGTCTGCCCGAGGAGGAAGGCGGCGGCGGTGCGCTGGACTACATCATTGACCAGCTCGAGCGCATCAGCACCTCTACGGACTGGTCGACCTGCGTTGTGCGTTGGTCAGACTACATGCGCTACGACGAGGCTGCCGCCCTGGTGGTCGAGTCCGACTGGCAGCGCTTCTCCCCGTACTTGAATGACGCCTTACACCGTGTCCTGTCCCAGTACCACGCCGAGGACTACGCCAGTCGCGGCCGGTGCAACCCCTGCCTCGTCTTCACGGCGGTGCCGCGCTGCCTGACGATCCGCGCCTTGCGTGCGTCGATGGTCGGCCAGCTCTGCTCCATTCGTGGTGTGGTCACGCGCACCTCGCAGGTCCGACCCGAGCTGCTCGTCGGTGTGTTCCGCTGCAACGACTGCGGGACGGAGAGCACGCCCGTGGAGCAGCAGTTCACCTACACCGAACCCCCGGCCTGCCGCAATGGCCAGTGTGAGAACAAGAGCCACTTCCAGCTCGTCTCCAACCATCCGCGCACGCTCTTTGGGGACTGGCAGAAGCTGCGCGTGCAGGAGGACGCCAACAACATCCCGCCCGGCTGTATGCCGCGCACGATGGAGGTGATCGTCCGCGGTGATGCCGTGGAGGTCGCGAAGCCCGGCGATCGCGTCATCGCCGTCGGCTGCCCGATTGTGGTGCCCGAGGTGGCGAAGCTCTTCAACATGTCCAACCGACGCGAAGTGCAGCGGCAGATGTCGGGGGCCCAGCGCGCTCAGCAGGACGCCCAGGCGGACATGGAGGGCGCCACAGGCCTGCGCGCGCTCGGTGTGCGGGAGCTGAACTACCGCATGTGCTACCTCGCCACCACCATCACCGACAGCCTCAACGACGACCGAAAGATGACCTCCGCGGTGAAGGAGGCGACCGACGGCGCGGCTGATCGCGAGGAGGTCCGCCTGACCGTTGCCGAGCGGCAAAAGGTCGAGCAGATGCGCCACCATGGCCACCTGCTGCAGGCCCTCACCCGCTGCGTCGCGCCGAACATTTTCAAGCACGATGTCGTCAAGCTGGGGCTGCTCTTGCAGATGGCCGGCGGCGTGTCCAAGACGACGATTGAGAAGATCGCCCTCCGTGGTGACATCAACGTGTGCATCGTCGGCGACCCCTCGACGGCCAAGTCTCAGTTTCTCAAGTGGGTCGCCACGAACGTGCAGCGCGGTGTCTACACGAGCGGCAAGGCCTCCACGGCGAGCGGTCTGACTGCCACTGTCACCCGAGATGCTGACACGGGCGAGCGCACCATCGAGGCCGGCGCGCTCATGCTCAGCGATCGCGGCATCTGCTGCATTGACGAGTTCGATAAGATGGAGATCAAGGATCAGGTCGCCATCCACGAGGCCATGGAACAGCAGACCATCTCGATCGCCAAGGCAGGCATCAAGGCCACGCTCAATGCGAAGACGTCGCTGCTCGCGGCACTCAACCCCATTGGCGGGAAGTACGACCGTCGGAAGCCACTGCAGAAGAACATCGCCATGACGGCGCCGATCATGTCGCGCTTCGATCTCATGTTCGTCACCGTCGACGACTCGGGCGACAGCGCGGACCTGGCCATGGCGGATCAGCTGCTCCGACTGCACCGCTTCGGTGGCGCCGCTGTGCGTCCGCCCTTTGCGATTGAGGACTTCCACCTGTACTTGCGCTACGCCCGCTCGCTGACACCGCGTCTGACGGCGGAGGCCTCGCAGCTCATTGTCGCTGCCTACCGCGACATGCGCCTGCAGGACTCGCTCTCCAACCGCAGCAAGGTCTACCGCGTCACCACGCGCTTGCTGGAGAGCATGATCCGCCTGGCCGAGGCCACGGCGAAGCTGTACCATAGCGAGGACGTGCGCGCCAGTCACGTGGAGGTCGCGCTGGAGCTGATGCGGCAGTCACTGTCGACGCTGGACATGACGGAGATTGAGCTCATTGGCGGCGCCGATGGCGAGGCCCAGCGCACCGGCGAGGCAGCGGCGACAACGGCGGCGTCCGGTGTGGTGGTGAAGGTGGAGCCGCCGTCTGCCCCGACACATGCGGCGCGAGCGGGCGAGGAGAGGGAGGATGCGGAGAACGAGGAGGACGACGACACTGCGCAATCCACGGCTGGTGGCGGTGTGGGCGGGAGCTCCACCGCACCGACCGCGGCGGGGCTGTCCACGACGGCACCAACCAACGCGTCCGGCGGAACGCTCGCGGCAGCCCCTGCGCGGCGGGTGGCGATCAATGTGGATCACTACTTCAGCATCGTCAATCGCGTCCTCACGCACCTTCGCGGTCTTGGCGACGATCATGCGCCAACGCGGCCGGAGCTGGTGACGTGGTACCTCGAGCAGGTCCGCAGTCTCAGTCGTGTGCAGCTCGAGTCGGAGGCACGCTACATTCAACTGGTCCTCACCAAGCTGGTCAAGGAAGGCACGCTCTTGGAGGTCCAGATGGACGAGGAGGAACCTGCGCGGCTGTATTTGGATCCCAACTACAACCCCGATGCGACACAGCGGTAAAACAAGAAAAAGGGAGACATATAGATCTCCGTCAACCACAACAAACAAACAAACAAACAAACAAACAAAAAAAAAACGACACACAACAGGGAGAATATCTAAACAAAACAGATGTGAACGACACGTGCTTGTGTACGTCGAAGAGTGTGCGTAGGGGAGAACGCACTGAGCGGAGAGAAATGCATGGCAATGCTACAGCGCAAACGGAAGTCTTGCTGGC
This sequence comes from Wallacemonas sp. Wsd, assembly GCA_030849645.1. Taxonomy (NCBI): domain Eukaryota; phylum Euglenozoa; class Kinetoplastea; order Trypanosomatida; family Trypanosomatidae; genus Wallacemonas; species Wallacemonas sp. Wsd. The sequence goes on from JASANQ010001321.1 coordinate 351,586, forward strand.
GCTGATTCGTTCCTCAGGACTACACTGCGTAAAATCGACGCACACACGCTAGTACAGGCTATGCTCGCAGACTTCTTCATCACTCCACAATCCTGCACACACACACACACACGCACACACACACACTTCCCCACTTACTTTATTTGTGTCAAGTTGGTGTGTCTCTCTCATTTCCTTTTTTTTCTTTGCTTCTGTGTAGATACAGTCCCCACACGTCGTTTTTGCACTGGACCTTTTTTTTGTCCCGATTTCTTTCTTCTCGTTTTCTTCCTTTTCCCTTTTCAAACAAACAAAGAAAACGGAACCTTAGACCTACAACTGACCACCGAGACACACACACACACACACACACACACACACACACACACACACACACACACACACCAAAAAAAAAAAAATAATATTAATTAGAAGGCCATGAATTCCCACCGTCTCTCGAGCAGCACAGCCGATGACTTTATTGTTCCTGTCCAGGGCGAAACGTTCGCGGCGGACGACGGTACGGTGTCGCAGGTGATGGACAGCGTCGATGCCACCGACGAGGAGGTCCGGCAGTACGCCGAGACCAACATGGGCATGAACCTGCCCGAGGACAACCGCTACCTCTATCTCGCGCGCGAGCTGCTGACGCATCCACTGCCCGTCGAGTGGAAGCCCTGTCGGACCAATGACGAGGTCTACTACTTCAACTTCCGGAGTGGCGAGAGCAGTTGGGACCACCCGCTCCACGAGGAGTACATGGATCGCCTCGAGGACGAGCGCGAGCGCGCGGCGCAGCAGCTGCGGCAGCCCAAGCCCACCCTGTCCATCAACAGCACCAGCACGCCAGCGGCAGCCGGTGGGCCTGTGGCTCTGGCGTCTGCGAGCGGCACCCCTCGTCGCATGCAGTCCGAGGCGGAGAAGCAGCTGGAGGAGCGCATCCGGACGGAGATCAAAACCAAGTACGAGACACAGGCCACGCAGGTCGCCGCGCTGCACGCCTCGAAGCTGGCCTCGCTGCGCAACTTGCACGAGCAGGACATGTCGGAGGCCCGCGCGGCGGACGAAAAGCGACGCGAGGCACTGGCCGCCACGGTGGACACGCTGAAGCGGACACGACTGCAGGCGGTGCGTGAGCGCTGCGACAACGAGTACCGCACGCAGCTCACGGACCTGGGCCTGCAGGTGCAGAGCCTCACCAAGCAGCTCAACCAGCTCAACGGGGAGGCAGAGCGCGCACGAAACTCGAAGGAAAAGACGGAGGCCGAGCGGGTGGCGAAGGAGGACCTTGCCCGGGCCATGCGCGGTCTCACAGGCGAAGTCAACGCGTACAAGTCGGCGCAACAGCGGGAGAAGGACGCCGCGTTCTCACGCGCTAAGCGGGCCGTGGAGGGCGAGACACAGCAGGCCGTCGAGGCGGCGCGCGCGTCTTTTGAGGCGGCCTCCGTGCAGGACGTGCACGCCGCGCAGGAGGCGGAGGAAACCGCGCGCACGGCCCTGGAAGCCCGCACAGCGGAGCTGACGGCGGCGCTGACCAAAACGAAGGCTGCGGTCGACGCCGCCACCACCGCCGCCGCCTCGAGCGCGTCCCCTCACGTGGGGGTAGCGGAGAGCAAAGCACCGACGGCGAGCGCCACGGAGACCGCGGCCTTGAGTGCAGCCAAGTCGGCCCTCGCTGCGACCCAGGCCGAGCACAAGGCGGGCGAGGAGGCCTTTCGCAAGGAGCAGGAGCAGGTGCTCGCCACGCTACGCCAACAGCTCCGCACAACGTCGAGCCAGCTCTCGACACCGCAGCACAGCACGCTGGCCGCCAACGCCAGCTTCGACAACAACAGCCCGACGGCCTCCAAGGTGGGCAGCGACAGGGACGGCCCAGTGAAGGCAACGGTGCAGGTGGCCGCCCTGCCAAGCACGCCGCGGCTGCCTGTGATGGGGCCCACAGCCGGTGCCAGCGCCTTTGCAGCCGATGAGCCACGGAGGAAGCTGGAGAGTCGCTACGCGGAGCTGAAGCAGCGCGAGCTCGCCACCCTCGCGGCCAAGCGACGTGCGGCTCTGGCGGCCGTGGCGCCGCCCGCCTCTGCGCCGACGGCCACGGCCGCCCCTGCGGCGGCGGTCGCGAGTCCGGCGACGAACTGGAACCTGGCACCGTCCGTGGTCGCGTTGAAGGAGGCGCACGCCGAGGAGCAAGCGGCGCTGTCCGCGCGCTACACGGCGATGGAGCAGCGTCTGACCGAACAGCTCGCGAAGGAGCTCTCTGACGAGTCGTACGAAACCAAGACGGCCTTCAACAAGGAGGTGCAGCAGGAGGTGATGGCGTTCGAGCTCTCCCTGTACGTGGACCAGGCCGAGGCCCGCCGCCAGCGGATGCAGAGCGAATTTGACATCAAGCGCGACAAGGCGCTCGCCGACCACGAGATTGCCCTCGCCGCACACGAACGCCACAAGGCGCAGAACGCGGCGCGGCAGGCGTCAGAGAAGGAGGACATGCGGTCCTCGATGCTTGACGACCTGATCAAGACTCGTCTGGACAAGGAACGGGAGAAGTTCATGTCGGCCTCGTCAGCCTCACTGCGCCGCCGGCAGTCGCAGTACCTCGAGGAGGAACTCGCCATCAAGCAAGAGGTGGACGAGGAGATGCAGGCCTACGAACGTGCTGAGCAGAAGAAGATTGAACAAGCGGCCCAGGCCCAAGCTGCCCAGCAGAAGGCAGCCCTCGAGAAGCAGCAGCAACAGCAGCAACAGCAGGCGCAGCAGGCGCAGGAGCAACAGGAGCAACAAGAGAGGCAAGTTCAGGCCCAACAAGACGATGCGCAGATGCGGGAGTTCAACGAAAAGAAACGCGCGGTCACGGAGGCGGTGGCCACGGCGACAAAGGACCTCGCCACACTCCGCGACACCGCCCAGGCCGATGCCGCCACCCAGAAGGCGGCGCTGCGGACCTTGTCCGAGAAGCTCCTCGCAGTCGAGCAGTCCACTGCCGCGGCCAATAAGGCCAAGGCCGCGGTAGTGACGGCGGCTGCGGCGGCCAGTGACGCCAAGCCCGCGGTGGTCACACGACGCGTGCAGCCGCCGAACAGCCAGTTGCGCACCTTGCACACCGCCCGTCTGACGGCGCTCGAGGAGGGCTACCAGGCGCAGACCAAGGAGGCCACTGAGGCTGTCGATCAGTGGCGAGCACGTCGGCTCGCACTGCCCGCCCCATCGACGGTTCTCGCGACGACCACCAGCACCACTAGCGGCGGCGGCGTGGGTGCGGTGCCGAGGACATCAAGCGCAGGGGTGGTGCCCTCGACGTCTACTTACGTGCCTGTGGAGGGGCCACTGCGGACCCATGCCGCGGGCAGCCTGAGCCCCACGGCGTACATGGCAGAGCAGCAGGAGCACATTCGTCGCCGGCAGCAGACGCTGCTCAGCGCGCGTGCACAGTACCAACAGGAACAGCAACACCAGCAACTTGAGCAGCAGCAACAGCAACAACAAATGCAGCAGCAGCAGCAGCTACTGACAGCCCCTTCGTATACGGGCTACTCACGCAGCCGATCAGCAGGCGCCCCCTCCCTTCTCTGGCAGAGCGATGCCCCTCAGCTCTCCATGCAGCCGTCGCTGTATCGCGCGTCCCCGTCGCCGGCCGCGCAGACCAGCGTGGATGCGGACGGCAGCGTGCTGCTCACCTCGCAGCTCGCGGCGGCCGTGCGGCACTTGAACACGCGCCTCGATCAGCTCTCCACGCATGTGTCGGACACGCGGCCCCACTCCACCGCACGCGCTGCCTCCTCGCATGCGCGTCTGCGTGAGGCGTCGCCCCGTCAGTCCAGGGCTGCGGCGGATCGCAGTGGACTCCGGCGGTCTGACGTGCGCGATGGCGGCGGTGGTGGCGGCCACAGCAGCTATCGTGCGCAGCGACGTACGGCCTCGTCCTCTCCCCACGCCACCGCCACACGCGACCTTGAGGACGTGAGTCGCAAGTGGAACTCGCTCTTGCTGAACGAAGGCGAGTGAGGCCTTATTGCCGGTGCGTCTTCTTCTCTTCTCTTTTTTTTTTTCGTCTTCCGTGTGGCCTTCTTCTGTTTTTTTATTTCTCTCCTCATTGCGGCCTTTCTTCTTGTCTTTCACAGCTCAACTGTGAATACATGCGTGATCCAAGGGGAGTAGATTAGATTGTGCGCGTTTTTGCTCTTTTTTTTGCGAGGAGGCATCTGACGCCTCACATGTCTGACACACATACAATCAACTCTTGCACAAGATCCGAAGAAAACAAACAAAAACGTTGAGCAAACGGTGACGAGACAGAGTGGGAAGCTGGAAACAGTGCCCAGTGTTGGTAGTACCACGTAGAGGTTTCCTCTTTAAGCGTACGAGCACGGTCTTGCAGCCTCTGTTTATTTTTCAAACGTCGTTGTACATGTTCTCGTTCCCCGCCTCTGTGCGGGCCTTGAGCCGTGCAAACCTATCAATCCACAATAAATGCATTGTGGTGAAGTGCGAGAGGAAGAACCACGCGTCACCCCACAACACAACAAGCAGATCCTCTCTTTTTCATACCTCCCTGTCCTAAACAGTGATAGTCACTACAAAAGCCACACAGACACATACAGACGAGCAGACAGTGGGAACCGCTCCCTTTTTTTTTTCGTTCTTTCTTATCTCACTCTCTGTTTTTTTTTTTGCTCTTCTTCTTGACACCGGCTAGATGTTGTCTTCCCGCGGTGCCATTGCGAGTGAGGGCGATGTCGTGCTCATCTTCCGCGGCTATCTGAACGTGACCCCGCTGAAGCTCGTCAAGGGGGATGTCCTGCACTGCCGCGAGGGCAAGTTTCAGCACGACGCGATTATTGGGCAGCCCCTGGGCACCTACGTCAAGGGCCAGAGCAACGTTCGCAACGACCCCACGGTGCCGTCCATTCTGGTGCTGCAGAACTCGGCGGATCTGTGGACGCAGGCCGTGCCGCACCGGACGCAGATCATCTACGACACCGACATTGCCGTCATTATCCTGCTCCTCCGCCTGGGGCCCGGGAAGCGGGTGTGCGAGGCGGGCACGGGCAGCGGCAGTCTGACCCACTCGCTGGCCAAGACGGTGGCGCCCGATGGGTGCGTGTTCACCTACGACTTCCACCAGGGTCGCTGTCTACAGGCGCGCGAGGAGTTTCGCCAGAACGGCCTTGATTCGTCACTCGTCTGCAGCAACTGGCGCGACGTGTGCACGACGAACACGGACCCGGCACCCGGCGAGCGTGTGGAGGCCGGCGTGGACGCGGACGTGGCTGCACAGACAGCCCCACTGACCGGCTTCGGCTTGCCGGAGAACGCCGTTGATGCCGTGTTCCTCGACGTGCCGGCGCCGTGGACGGCGATCGACAATGTGCGCCACGTGCTGAAGCCCGGTGGGATGCTCTGCACCTTTTCGCCCTGCATTGAACAGACCCAGCGCACAGCCGCCAAGCTGCGCGAGGCCCCGCACACGTTTGTCGACGTGCGCACCACGGAGTGCCTGACCAAGTACTTTGACCCCGTGTTTAAGCGCGCGCGGACGGAAGGCGCCCACGACGCGATCAAGTTTCGCGCGAGCCTGACGTCGAAGGGACACAGCGCGTACCTGCTCTTCGCCCGCCTGCGTCTTCCCCCCACCGCCGGCGCGGAGGCAGCTACGGTCGCAGAAGAGGAAGCGTAGGGCCGATGGTGCGTCACTCCTTGCTCTCTTTCTCTCTCTTTGTTCTCCTTTGATTAAACGAGTAATGCCAAGGCAACCACAACAAAACCAAAAGACAACAACGACGACGACGACGACAACACACGGAGCTCCTCTTTTCCGCGCGTGCGCGCACACATGAGAGCCCATGCTCGAGGAACAACGAAAAGGAGATACCCACCGTCGAGAAAAACATGAAGGAAAAGGAGTGTGGCAAACAGGCGTTCTATTTTCAGCCAGCAAGGGGAGCAGGCCCTGCAGGCGGTCTGCCACGCGATGACCACAGCGTCATTGGTGACTCCTTCGTTGCTTTGGCTGCGCAACACCTTTTTCGCTTTACAGGAGCTCACACTTGACATTCTAATTGCCGCTGCCATGTTCCTCTATCTTTCCTCTCTTCCTCTCTTTCTCTCTTCCTCTCTTCCCTTCTCCCTCCCCCTTCCCAGGATCGTAGCCGTGGAACGCCACAATGTCCACCTTCAAGCGCCAGCTGACGTCAGCCCTCGCGCTCAACTTGTGCCTCAAAATCTTTTCTTTTACGCTGAGCACCACGCTCACGCGCTTGCTTTTACCCGAACAGAGCGGCCTCGGGTTCTCCTACGCCATCTACACCGATACGGCACTCTTCCTCGCACGCGAGGCTGTCCGCAACGTGGCTGTCCGCCAACCACTCGAAGACCCACCCGCCTCCCCCGCCGATGACGCGGAGACAAACTCTCCGGCATTGCGTGCGAAGAGCAAGCGTACACCCGAGTCGACCTCAGCGGCGCTGGCTCGCGGGGCCGCCGTTCGGGCTGTGCTGTATCTGGGCTTCCTGGCGGTCCCACTCGGTCTCGCGGTGATGCTGCTGATGGAGGCACAGTCGTTCGTCGGTCTCTCTCTCTTTCCCTGCCTGCTGCGCGATGTCTACCCCACCACGCTGCTCTCCATTTACGACTTCATGCCCTTCCTCTCCGGCAGCGCCTCGCGCGCATGGGGCCCGCTATTTTCGTCGTGCTTGATGCATATTCAACAGGTGCTTGTGTGGTCGTCCGTGACCGTCACGCTTCTCGCAGAGCCGTGCGTGGTGCTCGCCCAGTGCCTGGGCTGCTTCTCGCGCGTGGTGGTGTCCGAGTTCGTGTCCTTGGTCGCGCGTCTGGCGGTGACCATTTTCTTTGTCTGGTACTCGCCGCTCCTGGACAAGTGGGAGACGCAGCTGTTCTTTGCCTTTGGCTACATGGCCGCCAGCATCGCGCACCTCCTTTACTGGCTCTGGACGTGCCGCCGCCGACGCCAACCGCGCACCGGTGACGTCCTTCAAGGGGCTGTCGCCGTGTCTTTTTTGCTGCCCTCGCGACACAGCGGCCTGCCTGGTCCTGCGCGTGCGGTCGGTGACATTGGCGCTGGCCGGCTGGTGCTTCCCTTTCCCTTTCACTGTTTTGCCGCCCCTGCGCTGGCACACGCGGGCCGTGAGCACAGTGCGCTGCTCCGCACGTTTGGCCAGGAGAGCGTGCTGCGCGTCGTCTTGTCGGAAGGCGAGAAGTTCACCCTCACCGTCTTTGGCTCGAGTACCGCGCGCGGCCACTACGAGATGATCACGCACCTCGGCTCACTGGTGGCGCGACTTGTGTTCCGTGTCTGGGAGAACGCCTGCGGTGTGCGCTGGAGCCAGCTCGTCGCCAACGAACAGGCCGCGGAGGCTGTGCAGCTGCTCGCGGTGATGCTGCGTCTCGCGCTAGGCGTGGGCATGACCTTTCCGCTGCTTGGCCCGCCCCTGGCCGCGCACTTTCTGACGGCACTGTACTCGGCACGGTGGTCGTCGCCGGCGATGGTGCGCGCCTTGCAGTGGTTCTGCGTCGTGGTCCCGTGCATGGCGGTGAATGGCCTACTCGAGGCGTTTCTCCGCGCCACAGCGACACCACTGACGCTGCGACGACTGCAGACGTGCATGGTGACGGAGTCCATTGTGTACATGCTCGCGTGCTACACGGTGCTGGGCACGTCAGTCGCGGCGCGGCTGAGCGTGGAGCCGGGCTCGATTGTGCCGCTCGTCTGTTTGAATATCGGCAACATGCTCTGCCGTATCGCCCGCTCGGTGCTCCTTATCCTCCTCGACAGCCGCACACCACCCCCACGGCACTTGTCGGAGGGCAAGGCGGCGGTGGCGGTGGTGGTGCCGGCGACGGTGTTCACGGGCATCATGCGGCCGGCGTTTGCGGCTGCCGTCGTCGTGCTCTTTGCGGTCACGCGCGTAGTGGACTCGGTGGTGGTGGCGCTGATGGCGGGCGTCTTGTACCCGGTGCTGCTTCTGACGCTGGACCCCGAAGTACAGCAGATGGCGCAGCGTCTGGTCCGCCGTCGGCACGACGCGCCGGCCTCGAACACGGAGCCAGGAACGGGGGCCGCTGCCGTGCAGAAGAAACAAGCGTAATGTTGTTCCTCTTCTTTTTTTTTGTTTTTACTCTGCGTCGTATCACTCTTGCTTTCCGCCTTGCGGAACAATCCACAATGCGCACGAACACGCAGTCACAGCGAAGCAAAAAGACAAAACAGAACACCTCGGGAAGCACTTCCATGTACCTCTTCTTCTTTGTTCACGAATACCAAATGCAAGTTTGGGTTTCCCCCCAATGTGATACCAACACTTGAAACCGCATTCGCGCGTCCGTTCCCTCTCCATTTCCCTTTCATACACGCACCGTTTCTTCATCTTCCTCCTTCATAACCAGTATCCTCTCTTTTGTACTTTTTCTTTGTGTGTCTTGCTAGCAAACGAAAAAAAAATAATACACTAGGCATAGTCCTTTCGCTTTTTTTCCCCCTCTCACTCCCTTTTCACATCCCCGCATCAAGATGCTGCGCCGTGTGACTTCCTCCGTGCTGCCGACTCTGGCCGGCCGCCCCGCGCAGAGCCTGAGCCTCCGCTTCTGCCTGAGCATCAAGGTCCCCACCATCGCCGAGTCCATCAGCACCGGCAAGGTCGTCAACTGGACCAAGAAGGTCGGTGACTCGGTCGCCGAGGACGAGGTCATCTGCCAGATTGAGTCCGACAAGCTGAACGTCGATGTGCGCGCGCCGAAGAACGGCGTGATCACGCAGATCCTGTTCAACGACGGCGCCGACGTCGAGGTCGGTGCTGAGCTGTCCACGATGAAGGAGGGCGCGGCTCCTGCTGCTGCTGCTGCTCCTGCGGCTGCGGCTGCTCCTGCGGCTGCGGCTGCCCCGGCTGCAGCTGCGGCTCCGGCTGCGGCTGCTGCACCCAAGAAGGCGGCGGCCCCTGCGGCGGCGGCGGCCCCCTCGAAGCCCGCGGTGCAGACTGTGGCTGGCGCCGACCCGCGCGTGCAGAGCGTGCGCATCTCCTCCATGCGTGCGCGCATCGCCGATCGCCTCAAGGCGAGCCAGAACACGTGCGCGATGCTGACGACCTTCAACGAGATCGACATGACCCCCCTCATTGAGCTCCGCGCCAAGTACAAGGACGACTTCGCTAAGCGCCACGACGTGAAGCTGGGCCTCATGTCCCCCTTCGTCAAGGCCAGCGCCATCGCCCTCAAGGATGTCCCGATTGTCAACGCGTCCTTTGGCAAGGAGACGATCGACTACCATGATTTCGTCGACATCTCCATCGCCGTCGCCACCCCTCGCGGCCTCGTGGTGCCCGTCATCCGCGATGTGCAGACGCTGAACCTCGCCGACATTGAGAAGACCATTGCCGACTACGCCGGCCGCGCGCGCATCAACAAGCTGACCATGGCCGAGATGACTGGCGGCACCTTCACCATCTCCAACGGCGGCGTCTTCGGCAGCTGGATGGGAACCCCCATCATCAACCCCCCGCAGAGCGCGATTCTCGGCATGCACGCTATCAAGAAGAAGCCGTGGGTGGTGGGCAATGAGATCAAGATCCGCGATGTGATGGCGGTCGCGCTGACCTACGATCACCGCCTGATTGACGGTAGCGATGCCGTGACGTTCCTAGTGAAGGTGAAGAACCTCATCGAGGACCCCGCGCGCATGGTGCTGGACCTCTCGTAGAGAGGCTCGTCCCTTGTTTTTCTTTTTTCTTTCGTTGGGCATTAGGCGAGAAAAGGGAGAAAACACACACACTCACACACACACAAACAAACAAAAAGTAAACATAACAAAACAAAACAGGAATGAAAAAATAGTAATGAAACAACAGCAAAAAAAGACTCCACGACGGCAGGGAAAGCTCTGGTGCTCAGCTCCATCCTTGTCGCACTCCCAGTAGTGCAAATGGCTTCTTTTTTTTTGTTGCTACTTTTTTCCTTTCCCTATCTTAGTACTATCTTTTGCTGGCGATATCCAGGTGGTCACGAGCCGACAGCGCACTGGACTGAAAAGCAAAAAAAAAACTCACAAATATGTCACTGTCACTGTGACGCATTTTTTTTTTAATTTTCACCTTGCACGGCTTCTCGCTCACACACCAGATTTTTGTTTTTGTGTTTTTCTTGACGGCTCAGAGTTCGCTCACGTGAGTCTTCTTGTAGGCAAGCTAAATAAAAGAAAGTGAAACAGAGAAAAATGACTGTTTAGCATGCAAAGGGGTAAGAACCATATCGGTCTTTTTTTTTCTGTAGTTTTGTCCGTTGTTTGTTTGATTTTAGCCTGATTTGTCCTTTATTTCTCCTTGGTCATGTTTCGCGCGCGCGCTTCTTTTGTTTTTTGTTATTCTGTTATTCTGTGTTTTTTTCTCTCTCTCTCTTTGTGCTGCTAGTTGTGGAGCTAAAATCCCCGACTTGTTGGAACTGTGGCGGGGAATTCGTTTTTAAAAAACAACAACAACCAAGGCGTTGACAATGTGGTAATTATGCGTGACGTTCTTATCTTCGTACTCCCTCGTTTTTTCCCCTTTCTTTTTCTCTTCTCTTTTCCGTGTCTATGTGTGTGCATGTGTGGTGGAACCAAAGCGGAAGGGATGAAAGCCAAGAAGACACAACGAAAACACAATCTCCGACTTGTATATTTGGATGTTTAATTGTGCATCTTGTTTTTTTTTTTGTTCCGTTCCCCATGCTTTCCTTTCACCACCACACTGTCGCTCTCCCTCTCTCCCTCTCTCTCTCGATGACGACAGAGACGGCACCCACTGCACGGACGGCAAAACGTCCCCCCCAATCAACGTCAATATTGATCAAACACGAGGAATGCGATGACGAGGAATGTGCGTGAACGAAGGATCTTGTCTTGTTTTTTTTTAGTCAGCCGGAGGTGGCATCAAGCATTCCTGTGGAATGTCGAAGTAGTGCAATTTTCTTTTTGAGGGCCATGGAGAAGCAAGGCTGAGGACAGCACCAGTTCGCTTGGTTCTCCCACCCTCTCTTGATTTTCCCCCTCTTTTTTTTCCATCAGTGCTGACTTGCACGTCGATGTCTGATGCGCAAGGGCAAACAAGAAGCAACAAAACGCACACCATTGCAAAGGATAAGAAGGTGGAAGACTATTTGAAGTGCGGAAGCGAATCAGGAGTAATACGCAAAGTGATCTGATTTGCTCTTTCTCTCCTCCACTCCTTTATTTTTCCTTTCTTTCTTTTCTTCCCTGCTTCTCGTTGCGCTCTTCAGCACCTCCTGTACTTTTCTCGACGACCGTGAGCTCCGACACACACGCAAACATACTCGCACATCCACGAAGCCTTCCCACACACAGTTAACAACAACCACACAAAAAAACAAAATCGCACAGAAGTATCACACATCAATGATGGAAAGAGAAAAGGTACCCTGCAGCCCCCCTTCTTGCAGCGAAGACGAAAATGCACGACCTAGCACCATACCTCTGGCATGTTGCTTGTTTTCACTTCTAATTCTAGTGAGCTGGGAAAAATGGGTTCTGCCAACAACACGCGCGTGCGTGAATGACGGTGAGGCCGCACTACGCGCTCTTGACCACTTCCCTCTCCCCTATACCTTTCTCAGGATGCATCGACTGGTCAACATCGTCCCTTTTGTCGGACGATGTGATTCTCGCAGCTCAGGCACCAGCTGAGCTCCCATTGCTCTTTTTTTTTTTGCCTCCTTTTTCTTCATTCTCCAGTCACCATTCTTCCTTCACTCCTCCTTCTCATCTGCTTTCCGCACACCTTACACACACATATATATATTTGCCTCCTCCCTTCCTGGTCGCCAAGTATACTTTTTTCTAGCGTCGGCTTTCTTTTTTCTCTTTTTTTCCCCCGCTCACACCCCATCTTTACCGAAACACCCAAGCACAGCCAGCTCGTACGCGAACCACAGCAACCATGGGCCTCGAAGATGCTGAAGTCCGCACGCTCTCCAAGCAGGAGCTGCTCGCGTCCCACCTTGAGTCTCTCCGCGAGAACTACACTGTGAAGCCGCATCTCGAGTACACCACCATCCGTGCCGTGAACGGCCCTCTGGTCATTCTTGAGGATGTGCGCAAGCCGACGTACGCCGAGATTGTGAACCTCGAGCTCGCCGACGGCAGCCTGCGCCGCGGTAAGGTGCTGGAGGTCGATGGCACCAAGGCCGTCGTCCAGGTCTTCGAGGGCACGTCCGGCATTGATGTGCTCCGCTCTAAGTGCGAGTTCACCGGCAAGGTCATGGAGCTCGGCGTCAGCGAGGACATGCTCGGTCGCATCTTCAACGGCAGCGGCAAGCCCATTGATAATGGCCCCGAGGTGCTGCCGGAGCAGTACCGCGACATTGAGGGTATCCCCATCAACCCTCGCGCGCGTGTGTACCCGGAAGAGATGATCCAGACCGGTATCTCGTCCATTGACGTGATGACGTCCATTTCCCGTGGCCAGAAGATTCCCCTCTTCTCCGGTGCTGGTCTCCCCCACAATGAGATTGCCGCGCAAATTGTGCGTCAGGCTGGCCTGGTGAACAAGGGCGAGAAGGTCGAGGACTTCTGTGTCGTCTTCGCCGCCATGGGTGTGAACCAGGAAACCGCCCGCTTCTTCCGTACGGAGTTCGAGCAGAACGGCTCCATGGAGAAGACAGTGCTCTTCCTGAACTTGGCCAACGACCCCACGATTGAGCGCATTGTCACGCCGCGCCTGGCCCTGACCACCGCCGAGTACCTCGCCTACGACTGCGGTAAGCACGTGCTCGTCATTCTGACCGACATGAGCTCGTACGCCGATGCCCTTCGTGAGGTCTCTGCGGCCCGTGAGGAGGTGCCCGGCCGTCGTGGTTTCCCCGGTTACATGTACACCGATCTGGCCTGCCTGTACGAGCGCGCTGGCCGTGTACTCGGCCGTGCCGGCTCCATCACGCAGATCCCGATTCTGTCCATGCCCAACGATGACATGACCCATCCCATTCCGGATCTCACCGGCTACATTACCGAGGGTCAGATCTACGTGGATCGCCAGCTGCACAACCGTCAGATGTACCCGCCGATCAACATTCTGCCATCGCTGTCCCGTCTGATGAAGAACGCCATTGGCGAGGGCATGACGCGCAAGGACCACAGCGGCGTCAGCAACCAGATGTACGCCGCCTACGCTATCAGTCGCGATATCCTGGCCATGAAGGCCGTCGTCGGTGAGGAGGCCCTCAGCAACGAGGACCTGCTCTACCTCGAGTTCCTGGAGAAGTTCGAGAAGAAGTTCATTTGCCAGGGCTTCTACGAGAGCCGCGATGTGTTCCAGAGCCTGGACCTCTGCTGGGAGCTGCTCCGCACGTTCCCCAAGAGCATGCTGAACAAGATCGACATCAAGACCCGTGATGAGTTCTACGACCGCCAGCCCACCCGCTCCAGCTAGGGAGACGGAACGGAAAAGGAAAGAAAAAAAGTGATACCATAAAAAAAAAAAAAATGAATCAAAGCTAAAGTGGCCATCACGGCCAAGTGAAAGAAAAAGCCAAAAAGAACGACAAAAGTATAGTTGAGAAAAATCTGAAAAGAAACAAAGAGAAGGCTAAGCAAACGGCGCTGAACAGGAAAAAGAAAACATGCAAACACAAGAATTCACTGGTCGTGCTCCGTGTGCACGGAGGCTGGCAACAACAGTTGACAAGCACATCCCTCACACGAACACACCCGTATGCAATTCTCGTTTTGTATTTCTTTTTCTTTTATATATGTAGGATGCTTTATGTCTCTTCTCTCAATGGATTCTGTTTTGCTCTCAGTAGGTTGTTCTTTTTTTTCCCGTTTTTTTTCACCCACGTTGTTTATCTTCTATTTTCGTCCATTGTGATCCTGCACAAATTTTTATCGCCGTTGATGTTCGTCTTTTTGTGATTTATCCTCCCCTTTTTTATCTTGTTGTGGTGTTATTGATCGTTTATTTTCTCTGTGTTTTCCCCCTCTTTTGATGATTGACTATCTTTGTTGAGTGAACTGCGCGACTGCATGCCTCCAGTTGACTAGAAAACAAGCAACAAACAAGCACACACACACACCACCACCAACACAAGGGACCAAACGAATGGAGAAGAAGGAATCTCGAGCAAGCCAACATCTTGCGAGCCCTATCAAGACTGATGAACATCGGTCAAGAGCCCTTCGTTGGTGCCGATTTCACTCAACCGAGCTTGGCGACAACCAACGCTCAGTGTGAGACAGCGCTGTCCGTGTGCGAATGGGCAACACGGGCTGTGGTGGCACGGGTTCTCTTTCTTTCGTCCACGCACACACCCATCACGTCCTCATGCACTGGGGGTGTGACTGGACGTGCACCACTCTGAGCTTTGCGCACTCGCTTCTTTGAGTGTCACCACTCTTCGTTGCGCATCCTAGCACGCCTGAATCCATTACCTATGAGCTGACCTCCCCGACAACCACTTCCCTCTCCCAAACTCTTCCTGTCTTTTTTTTTTGCATGCAACAATCGACCCCAGAGTTCTAGTCGTGTAGAGCACTAGCGCGAGCGTACACATAAGTGCGTATCTCTCTCTCTCCCTTCCTCTCTATTAAACGTCTGTTTTCTGTTTTCTGGTACTGTTGTTCGCACCGTTTGACTTCGCTTATTGATTGGCAGCTAGACAAACAAACAAACAAACAAACAAACAAACAAACAAAAAAGAATCAACCCACTTTCCAATTCCTTTCCAGTTCTTTCTCTCTTGTCGCTAGGTGAATGAGCTCCATTGCCGTTCCGTATCAGGGCAACGCAGGGCCGCACCTTGTGGATGTGGTCGTGCTAGCCGGTGGCAGTTCGCCTGGCCTGAGCCCGCTGAATGACAATGAGCGCAAAGTGCTCGTGAAGCTGTGCAACCGTCCGCTTATTTGGTTCACCCTGGCCCCGTGGGTCGAGGCTGGCTTCCGCCGCTTCTTCATCTGCGTTCACGATGACGTGGACAGCCTCTACAAGTACCTCCACAAGGCGTTCCCCGACGTGGAGCTCTACTTTGTGCTCGTCCCGTCCCTTGTGCAGGACCGCCCATCGACAACGTGTGATGCCGTGCGGTACTACGTCGAGTACAAGGATGCGCTGCGCCTCGGTCAGGTCGATCAGTGGGGTCGCGCCACCTTTGCCGAGAACAGCGACGCTGAGCGTGACGACGTCCGTGATGCGATGGACGCTGCGCAGGTCTCCTCGCCACAGCAGTCCAGCGCCGGTGCGGCGCCGACGAGCCGTGATGCCCTCAAGCAGGAACGGCGTGTGATGGCGGCTCTGCAGCGCGATGCGGTGGTGCTAAGTTGCGACACGCTGCTGTCCGGCATGGACCTGGAGCGCTTCGTGAACAGCTTCTACAGCTCCATGGCGAGCGCCTCTGTCCTGCTGTACCGCCCGATGGAGGTGGCCAAGCCCAGCACCGACAAGGATGGCGGCGAGGGGGCGGGCAAGAAGAAGGGCGGTTCAAAGGGTGGCCAAAAGGGTGGTGGTGCTGGTGGCGAGGCCAGTGGCGCTGGTGCGGCCGCGCACCCCATGCCGAAGCCCTTCACTCACACCTACGCCTGCGCCATGTACGAGGAGGACGACGTCATCAACGAGATGGCCGCCGGCGACTTGGACGCGTTCCACAACCACTACCACGGCTCTGCGCAGCCGTCCGCGGCCACCGGCGCGAGCGCAGGCCACCACGCCCACGTGGACCCCATGTCGATGGGCCATGGGGGCGATGCCGAGCATGCCGCGCGCGTGGCACACCGCCGGCTGCATTTTTTGAAGGCGGAGGAAAAGGCCCTGAACCAGCCGATGCCCATGTCGATGGGCTTCTCCGCCCGGCGCCCGCACATGACGATGGAGGCGCACTTGGTGGACCCGCACGTGTACGTGCTGCGGCACTGGGTGCTGCGGTACATTGCGGCTATTTCAACACCGCACCACAGTGCGAAGGCGACTCGCGGCGGCAGTGCGGCCGCCAGCGCGCACCCGAAGGACGACGCGGCAGCCTCCGATGAAGTGGCGGAGAAGGCGACCGTCAGCTCCTCCTCGTCCTCCTCCTCCGACAGCAGCGACAGCAGCGACAGCAGCGACAGCAGCAGCAGCAGCGATAGCAGCAGCAGCAGCGACAGCAGCAGCAGCAGCGATGACGACGACGATGAGCTGGAGGATATGTCCATTCAGGCCACCGTGTTGCCACATCTCATTGCCAACCAGCACACGTTGATTGACAGCGCGCACAAGGTCTTCAAGACCCCGGCCCAGCGCCTCGACTTCGCGATCCCGCAGCACTGGCTCCACCACGGGAACCTCAGCGTGCAGCTCTTCAACGCCGCCAGGGGACAACGGCTGCCTGAGCAGACCGATAGCCTCCGCGTCTTCTGCACCATCTTCGAGGACACCCCCGAGGCGCCGTGCAAGGCGTACCGCATCAACAACATCCACAACTATCGCGCCGTCAGCGACGAGATCCTGGCCGCCAAGTGCCACGCGCTGCACCTCGAACGCGTCAACGAGCTCCCCCCGGAGGAGGTGCTCGCCGCCGAGGTGCTGCAGAAGCAGTCGGCCTCGACGGATGCCATGCTGCCGCCCGTGCTCCTCTCCCGCCCTCTGCGCGGCACCTCGCCGGACTCGCGCGTCACGGAGACCTCCTTTGCCGGGGCGATGCACGCGTCCGTCGTGTCGCACCCGTTTGATCGCCTGTCCAGCTTTCTGCTGCCGATCAATCCCTTCACGCTGAAGCGCCGCATTCGCTACCGCTCGCTTGGTGTCTACATCTCCAGCAGCCTGCTCGAGACCGCGCCGGACACCACCGTCCGCATTACGCGCAGCATCATCGGCGCCAACGTGAAGCTCGGTGATAATGTGACGATTGTGGATAGCATTATCATGGGTGCGGTGGAGATTGGCGACGACGCCAAGGTGACGCGCTCCATTCTGTGCAACAGCGCGATTGTGCTTTCTGGCCGCAAGGTGACGAACTGCGTGGTGGGCCCCATGGTGGAGATTGACCGCGACGAGGAGGATGATGTCATTGCTTGATGCAACAGGCCCATCGCGTGGACGCACAGTCGACTGACTGTGGCAACCCCCCCTTTTTTTTTCTAACACACACACACACACACACACACACACACAGGCCCCTCGTTAACTTGAACCAATTTGTGCGATAATGAAACAACAACAACAAACAATAACAACAAAAAGAAAAAGCAACGCTGGCAACCCAATGCAGCCACAAACACGCTTCCATTTCAAAGCAGACGCCATTGTGAGAAAAGGCAACGCGCTCTCGTTGTCGAAAGAAACGGACAGTCTTCATAAATGTTGATGCGTGGAATCCGAGGCTGGAGACTGCGCCTGAGGTTGATGTGTGGCACTTCCCTTCCTTGTTTGTTGACAACTCGGTGATGCCGACATTGCCTCTGCACTGATATTGGCTCCTCTGCTCGTTCACACTGACGCGCTGTGCACGTCCTCCTTGATATATTTTTCCCCTTTCCACCTGCCTCTCCTCGGCCTGCCTTTTCCATTTTGCACTGTACTGTGGTTATTTCCCTCTCCAGGTCACGCTGTTTCTGTTGTTCTAACTCAGCAACTTGAAACTTGACGCTGTATATCGCCCCCACTGCACTCCACGTACGTTCTTTGGTTTGTTTCTCCCACACTTTCCTCAGATTCTTTCACTCTTGCTTTTGTTTTTTTTTTCCTGGGTGTGCGTGCTCTCCTTCCCATTTTCACCATCCGGCTCTGCCATTGCTTTTTCTTTCCTTCTCTCTTTCTTTTTCCCCTCCATCTCTCCCCTATTCTCCCGCTGTTTTGTTCGCCTTCACAGCCCGCCGTTTCTCTTGCTTCTCGCGAGCCGCCTCGCTGAGAATGCGTCACGTGCACCTGATTGTGCTGCAGCACGGCTACCACGGCACGTCCAAGGACTTTGCGCACCTGCACCACCTCCTGCAGAGCGCCACCGCCTTCGCTGCGGAAGCGCTGCCGTCGGTCCAGTGCCCAGACACGAACTGGAGCGTGACCTCGAATGCCTCGCACCGGTCGTCATCACAGCTGTGGCATTCCACGATGAGCTCTACCGTGGCCGACAGCCGCCCCGATGCGCTGCCGCCAGGCGCCGACGGCGCGCCAGCAGGGCAGCCGCCCAGCCTGCACACGGTCGTGCTGAACCTCGACGTGAACGACGGCTGGAAGACCGACAACGGCGTCCTCACCTGCGGGGACCGGCTCATCGAGGCCGTGATGAAAAGCGTGCGTGCGCAGCTGCCGTCGGCCCCGCCGAACGATGGCGGTATCGGTGCCCAAATAGAGCTCCACCTTTCCTTTGTCGGTCACTCCATGGGTGGGCTTGTCATCCGTTCGGCCTTGCCCGAGCTCACGCGCCAGCTGGCCAGTCTCACCACCTCGACGACCACGACAAGAGAGACGGAGGCGGACTCCCCTGCGTCATCCACCACACCACCGATTGCGAAGGTATCGTGGGAAACATTCTGCTGCATCTCGGTGCCACACGTTGGTGTCACACACATGCCTTCGCAACTGCGCGCGACAATGGGCAAGCTATCGGGGCGTCTGTTCTCCAAGGGCCTGCACGATCTTTTCCTGTCCTCTCACGTGGTGACCGAGACGATCACCACCGAGGCGCACCTGAAGGCCTGGAGGCGGTTCCAGCGACGTGTGCTGATCAACACCGCCAATGATCACACCGTGATGTCGTACAGCTCCATCTTCTCCATTCTCCCCGAGGAGCAGACCATTCTCTACTCACAGCACACGAACGCGCATCCAACGCCGGCCACACCGGCAAACACCGACGCGGCTGTCGCGCACTCGTCGGCGGCCTCGCCGCTGCCGATGGTGCAGACAGTGGACCGCCTGCCCGCCCCGGCGACCAACTGCGATGAGCTCGCGCACAATGGCTGGGCGCTGGACTCCGTGACGGAGAGCCTGTGGCCGTCGACGCTGCTGTCCCACGAGCGCGACGTGGCCGTGCGAATTGTGCGCGAGGTCGGTCCTTTTGAGGTGCACACCGTCGACTTCCGCCCCCGCTACGCGGACCTCATCGCCAAGACGGCGTTGCCCGCGTCGGCGGACAGCCCCGCGACGATCCTGCCCGAGGTGGCGGCGCAGCGCTCGCGCCGCAAGGCCCTCATGGCGATTGCGCGCCGCGGCACGGAGGACTGGGCTCACCGTGCGATCATCTGCAAGGGCGAGTACGCGGAGCTGCCGAGTCTGTTTGGCTTCACGGGGCAGTTTGTGGCCGCGAACGTGCTTGGGGCCTCCATGCCGAGCACCACTGGTGCGGAAGGTGCTCGTGTTGCGGCTGAACCGACGGTGGCGCCGTCCGCCTCTCACACACACCTCGCGGCGGCGTGAGTCGGACAAGGTCGCACCCACATCGACAGCATGGTCAACGGTGCGCGCGCAAAGGGGGGGAGGCAAACGGAAAGAAACCATACCACACTGCTTGCTTTCCTCTGCCCCCTATTTTTTTGATTCGTTTGATTCCCTGAAAAACAGCAACAACAACCGCACAAGCAGCCGCAACACTCACACCAGCAACGACAAGCAGGCAACCCTGCAAGCATCACACCCACGAATGGTGCACATGAACTGACCTCTCCCCCCTTCTTGGTCCTTTTACTGCTTGGAGCCAACAGATAAAGAGTGCATAAGCGCGTCCTTTCGCGCGTCTCGGTCGCACCTCATCGAATCACAAAACATATCACTCTCTCTTCTCTCTTCTCTCTTCTTCCTTCTCTTCTCATTTCTCTGTTGGTAGTGCATCGCACCACCACTGTACTGTTTGTATTTTCTTTCTATTACTCCCCACCCCCTCGTTCTTCCTCTCTTGTTTTTTTTGTCGTTTCTGCTCGTGAGACAAGCACTGGAGAAAAAACAAAACCAAAACAAAATGGCGTCACTGCGATTGGCCCATTTCTTTGCTCTTGTCTTTCTGTTGGCACTGACGGTGTCGAGGGTGAGCCACGCGCAGACGTGGCTCACCGGCCACGTGGAGGCCGGCCTTCCGGACGCGATGTCGCTGCAGGATGTCACGTCGACCGCCTTCTCTAGCCGCACAGCGACGAGCACACTGCTGACGGAGAACTTGCGCGTGCTGGCGCAAGGGGACTGGCTCAACAATCGGCGCACCGCCTTTCTCGCCACGCAGGCGAGCGCGCAAGGACACCGCGTGCTGCAGCTCTGGCAGAACACCGGCGAGGATGAGGCGCTGAACCTGGCCTGGTCAAGTGCCCCGCTGCCGACGACGACGACCACCACCACCACGGCGGTGTACATTGTCAGTGCGGTCTGCGCTGACACCCTGCGCCGTGGTGTGCTCGATGTGATTGTGCAGAGCAGTGACGGTCGGCTGTACTTTGTCGACGGCACTGTGCTGCGTCTGGCCGTGTCCGGCTCTCTCCCTTCACGCGGTGATGCTGTGTTGCAGCCGCTCGCGCTGACCCCGGCCGCGTCTTCGCCGTCCGTGGACCTGACGATGAAGGAGTCGACGGTGCCGCTGCTCAGTCTGGCCACCCTGCGCTCGCCCTGCCACGCCCCGGATCTACTGTTTGTCAATAGCCATTCCGAGATTGTGATCTTGACTTCCATATCCGAGACACCCACCGACGCGTCGTCTTCCACCTACGCCTCGAGCAGCTCGGGGTGTGTGTACGAGACCATGTCCGCAGAGACGTCCATGTTGTCAGCCTCACAAGCAACTGTCCGGCCACTCTACGAGGCACGCCGCCTGCTGAGCGACGACACTGTGTTCACCTGGCGTACGGCGGGCCGCACGACCAGTGACAGCCCCACGGCACGGCTTCACACGGTCCCGTACCACGCTCTCACAGGCACCGTCGTCGTGACGGACCCGGCCGCACTCGCGCTGCACGACGTCAACGAGGACTGCGCGGCCGAGCTTCTCTTCACCCTCTCCGGCATCGAAATCGACGACGAGGACGACGCGGACAGCACCGGAGGTGCCGCGCGGGTCTACGTGGCGGCCTACGCCTCTGCTACCGACAGCGTGACGCTGCTGCTCGCCCTGCCGACCGCCACGCCCGATGGAAGCCAGTCTGTCGTCTACGGCGTGCCGCTCTGGACGGACATGAATGGCGATGGTCTGGTGGACCTCGTCTTGCCGGCGCGACTGTCCGCGGAGGATGCGACGCTGCCGCAAGGGAGTTTCAATCGGCTCCATCTCTTCTTCAACACGCGCAGCAACACCACTACCTACCTGGGAGGCCACTGCGCGGCCGCGACGGCCGAGGCCTCGGCGCGGATTGTTCTCGGCATGGAGGCCTCTTCTGTCGCGGACCCGATCTTCACGGTTGCGCAGAGCACCCTGTACACATTTCCGGCTGCGTCGTGTGGGGCGGCGAGCAACAGCGTCGCGTCGACCGTGCCACTCGCCTTCTCGCAACTGCAGTCCGTCCAGACGCAGGCCCGCATCCCGCTCCTGCTCCGCGAGGGCGACTTCAACCGCGACCACCTGACGGACCTCCTCATTCCGAGCAACTACGGCCCTCTGCTGCTCGCGTCGATGAGCACGCGCGAGAGCCAGTCCGCAGCCGTGCCGTACCGCACCTCCGCGATGTCGCACAAATTTTATTGCCGGCAGGTCGATCCTGCGCGTGCCGACCAACTGTTCAACGGGTCGTGGACCTCATCTTCTCGGTCGTCCGCGTCGTCCTCGTCGTCGTCGTATCGCTCGACAAGTGCTGCCATGACTCACGGCGATGTGCTGCAGTATCAGTACAGCACGCCGTTCTTCACGAGCCTGGGGAGCACGGTTGGCCAGCTTCACATTGGACTCTCGCTTCTCGATCCGCTGATGGCCTCGTCTCTGACGGGCACGAATGCCCCCACTGTGAGCGCCGTGACGCGACTCTACAAGGTAACCAACACCCCCCTGCAGCGGTACTTTCTGCACCTCGCCGACCTCACCCGGAATGCCGTGGAGATGTCCGCCATGGCCGACGTGAATCGCACTCTTGTCCACGCGGACGCGCTGACCAAGTGGGGCAAGGAGGTGCCGTACGGCGTCTGCCAGATAGGCGCCGTGCATCGCTTTGGCTGGCAGGACACGCGGATGAAGGAGCACTGGGCCGTGGCGGTGCAAGGCGCGCGCACCTCTGGCCACGACCTCAGCCTGCCCCGCCCACTTCTCGGTCTCGGCAGCACCTTCTCCTACGTGCACGACTACACGGTCGGTGGCGTGGTCTGCACGCGCCGCAATACGAGTAGTGACGACAGCAGCAACAGCAGTGTCGGTGCCACTGCGGTGCTCAAGAAGCAGTGGCCGTCCTATCTTGTGCCGAACACGCAGCTCTTCGCGGTGCAGGAGCCGGTTGCGCTCGCGGACAAGTGGACGCTGAAGCTCTACTTGCCCACCTCGCAGTACCGCACGCTGCTGCTCGTCACTCTGGCTGTGATCCTTGTGGTGCTGGGCATTCCCATTGCTTGTTTACGCTGGAACGAGATTCGCTCAGACTACAAGGAGTGGAACAACCGCATTTGAAGGTCACAAAAGAAACTATTGCTTTTTTTTCATCCTCTTTTTTTTTTTGCTGGCTTCATTGCCTCTTGCTTTTGTTTCTAAAAAACAAAAAAACAACAACAACAACCTACAACACCACTATCATCACCGATGTTAGAACTCGCGTTCACACGGACACACACACACACACACACACACACACACACACACACACACACACACACACACACACACACGCTTGGAGGGTACCACATACACCAGTTTGTCGAATTGCCGTAGGATACAAAGCTATCAGAGCCTCCCTACGAGGTGAATAGGCGTCATCCAACAACAACAACAAAAAGTCGGGACGAGCGCACCACAGTGTTTGGTCTCAAAAATGTTTGTTTCCCTGCTGATCCCCTCACAACACTTCTCTTTCTCCCTCTCTTTCTCTCTCTTTCTCTCTTTTCTTCTCTCTCGCCTCAAGGCCTTTGTGGACTCGACGTTAAAGACCGTCTTAGCTTTCCTAAACTTCACTCAAAACATCATGGGTCACCTCGATCAGTGGCGCTCCCGCCAGAAGATTGGCATGGGCAAGGGTTCCCGCTTCTGCGTTGTGTGCAGCAACCAGAAGGCTCTCATCCGCAAGTACGGCCTGAACGTGTGCCGTCAGTGCTTCCGTGAGAACGCCGAGCACATTGGCTTCAACAAGCTCCGCTAAACACGAGCACACATACCAGTGTGCGCGTGCATGCTTCTTGTGCACGGATGTGAAGATGATGGGCAGCTGGTGCTAACCTCACTCCTCCGCTCCCTTTCACAGGACGGGGAGAGAGGCACCCACATGGAGGCCTCTTTGTTTTCCTTTTCCTTTTAATTTACCCCAAAGAACAAAAAAAAAAAAAAGAAACGTTAGTTCAAACAACCGAAGAGAGTGCAAGAGTCCGTCAAAAAATGACAGGATCATGCCGACTATTAGGATTGCTCGAAACAGGACAGTTCCCTGATAGCACTTGGCACGGACGTCCGTCGGCGGTGTGCACGCACTGACTCCGAGTGACTGCACGCGGCCGCGAGCTTTGGGAGCCAGCCTCACTTGTCACGCATCGTTGTCCCTTATGCTGCTTCGCGTCCGCTGGTCTCCACGCACGCACTCATTCTCTCTCTTCTTTTCTGCGCAACGTGCGGCTTGATCTCGACCTCCTCCACTTGATTTCATGCGAGCACACGGAAAGCAAATCATCATTCGTACCGTCTTCTTTCCCCTCCCTCTCTCTCTCTCTCTCTCCAATTCTCCTTTTCGTCGTTCTCAACGCTGCTTAAAAAGAGTAGCAAAAATTGTGTGTAGAGGGCAGACACACACACACGCATCAGTACCGTCTAACCGCCTAAAGCTGCTGATTGACAAGGCCAGCGCTTGCCTGCGTTGTGCTCATTTTTTTTTGTCCACTCGTTCTTTGAAGAACTTTTTTTTTTTTTGCTGGCTTCAAGATGAACTTTTCACGCGTGAGGATTCCCGGCGTGAAACGGGTCATCACCCTGTGCAGTGCCAAGGGCGGTGTCGGCAAGTCCACCACGTCCGTCAACGTGGCACTTGCCCTGAAGAACATTGGCTTCCGCGTCGGCCTGGTGGACGCCGACATCACAGGTCCGTCGATCCCGGCCATGATGAATGTGGAGGCCTCGCAGGTGGAAACCTACCGCGTCGCTGGTAGCGACCGCTTCGGCCCTGCCATGAACTATGGCGTCAAGGTGATGTCCATGGGCCTCATTGTGCCCCACGACGAGGCGATCGCCGTCCGCGGCCCCATGGTGAACAAGTACATTCGCGCGCTTCTTTTCCAGACGGACTGGGACGACCTGGACTACTTGCTCATCGACATGCCGCCTGGGACAAACGATGTGCACCTGACGATTACGCAGGAGGTCACGCTGGCTGGTGCCGTCATCATCTCGACGCCGCAGAAGATCGCCCTGATTGATGCCCGACGAGGCATTGACATGTTTGCCGCCGTCAACACACCCGTGCTGGGCCTGGTGGAGAACATGAGCTACTTTGTCTGCGACGGCTGCGACAAGAAGCACTACCTCTTTGGTCAAGGCGGTGTGCAGACGGTCTCCACGGAGCTCGACGTGCCCTTCTTGGGCGAGATCCCGATCATTGAGCGCATTATGCGCGACACCGACCTCGGTACGCCGCCGGCCCTTCGTGGCGATGCGGAGCTGCCGGCCGCGAAGCCCTATTACGAACTTGCGGAGAAGATTGATGCGGCCCTGAACGAGCTGCAAGGCTCGGCCTCGGCTTCCGGCCAGCCCGGCGGCGGGCCAGGCATCAATCGTCGGCACGAGTCTGAGGGCCCCACCATTCAGTTCGAGTGAAGTGACCGCGCGTCTGTGCTGGGTACACGCACTGGCTAACGCGCACCGCAGTTTTTCTTCATCTTCGCATCACATGAAAAAACAACAACAACAACCCAAACAACAATGGTAGGCAGTAAACCTATAGACACGATCCAATGCATGCGAACGGTCTGGTGCGCTGTATTGTCAGCGACGCCGACTTCTTGATGTGCGCACAGGCTCTTTAGTGCATCATTTTTTTTTTCTACCATGCGACTGTGCCTACTTATCACGACATCTTCGCTCTTTCATTGTTATCATTCTCACACCGCCTCCCCTTATTTTTGTTGTTCCGACTCGTAAAGCTCTCAACTCTCCCTTTCAACATCTTTCAACATTCCGACACACACACACACATTCTGTCTCTTTTTTTTATCTCGTCATCGTACTGCGCCAACACTAACCACACCAGCAACGTCGCAGCGAGAATAACGAAAAGGAAAAGAAAACACTTTGGGCATCTTCAACCTTGAAAAACCCAACTCATTTCTCTCCCTCTTTTTTCCCTTTCCCCCGAAAAAGAAATTGAAGATCAAGTGATCATGTTCACGAATCGAAAGCTTTTCTGCGGAGTGGCACTTTTCATGTGCCTTGTTCTCCTTCTGTCCTCGCAGACGGTGAACGCCACGGCCGCTCAGACACACGGAGTCGCACAGACAGGCGCAAACAGCCTGGCCCGTGCCACTACCGCGGATGCATCCGCCCCCCTCCCACCATCTCCGCCTCTCTTGGCAACGCGCACGGCTCTCGCAAAATCGGAGCTCGCAAAGCGCACTGTCACGGCGCCGAGCGCGGGAGAGGGATCGGTGCGGCCCTCGGAGACATCCGCCAAATGGATCTCTGAGGCCGCGCTGGATGCCCACGTGCCTCTTGCTGCGGCTGTCACA
This sequence comes from Wallacemonas sp. Wsd, assembly GCA_030849645.1. Classification (NCBI taxonomy): domain Eukaryota; phylum Euglenozoa; class Kinetoplastea; order Trypanosomatida; family Trypanosomatidae; genus Wallacemonas; species Wallacemonas sp. Wsd. The sequence goes on from JASANQ010001321.1 coordinate 377,337, forward strand.
CACGCCGCCCACAGGGTCGCCGAGGCCGCCGAGGCTGCCTCCAAGGCCGCTGCGGACCCTGGTCCGATCATCACCGGCTCCGTCATCACGGGCTTGGTGGTCGTGCTGTGTTTCGCGGGGGTCTTGACGCTGCTGGTGCTGGTGGAGATTGTCCCCCACGCCCGGCGCTGGATGCGGGCCTGTCGCGGCGAGACAGAGGAGAAGACACAGGAGGAGCAGGCCGCCGACCGTGCCGTGGAGCTCGCAGCGCGTGAGCGCGTGGACCGGGCTCTGCATCACGGCGGAGGCAAGGACAAGGATGACGCCCTCGGTGGCCTGGAGCCGTCCGTGGTGGCCACGCCGCCGGCCACGCCGTAGCGCGAAGAGCCTGACGCCGTCTTTGTTCTTTTTCTTTTCCCGTTTCTCTTCCAGGTCTTTACCTTGGCTTTTTTTTTTCTCCCTCTCTGCCACGGCAATGTGTGAGCGCGGTCTCACCCTGAGGACAGATCGCCAGCTTTCTGCCTCTTTTTTTTTTTTACCTATTTCCCCCACATGTTCTACTTTATTTTTACCTGGAAAACAAACAAACAAAAAAAAAATACACAACAGCAATTACAACTCCTATCTTCGCGTCACACGCGCAAAGACGAAAATGTCAAGAAGAAAAATCAGCAGAAAAAAAAAAGAAACAAAGCTGACCAAGAACAACAAAAAACGGACACACAAGAAAACAGCAATAACAGCGCATGTGGTCCCGAAACTCAACCCACCAATCCAAGTTCTTGAAAGACAATTAAGGCAGAAAATACCTACCTTTGCCTCTGATGAGAATTCGAAAAGAAACAGAGAAAAGTGAGTTGACCTCTGTTTTTCTCTCTTTTTTTTTTTCTTTTCTGACCTCGTCGATGGCAATGACGCAAATATTGGAACCGCCGTACAAAAAACAAGAATACAACACCAAGAACAAAAAGAACTGCCGACTCAGTCTATCTGCCTGGGCGGCGTAGAAGCGCGAACATCAACAGAAAATGATAGTCGAACACTTCTGTGACGAGAACGGTGGCAGTCACGACGCATGGGTGTGCTTGCACTTGCTTCCCCTCACCTCCAACGTGTTGCGTGCTCTGAAGTACCACACTTAGTTCTTTTTTTCTTTTGACATTGACAGACCCGTGAAGCCACCACTCGATTCCATCCTCTTTCTCCACTCTCGTACATTTACAAGAACAAAAAGAAGAATAAAGAGGTTCCTCGCAATCCATTTTTTTTCCCGCGCACCTAGGTACACCGACACCGACACACACATCCCCTTCACTATGGATATCATGAAGCAAGTGCTGGCCTCCACGGGCAGCACGAACGGCGTCCCCGAGTCCACCTACACGCCTCCCCAGTCCGCCCAGCCCCCGGCCCCACGCACAAAGATTGTCTTTGTCTACAGTGACGAGGAGGCCGAGGGCGATGTCCCGACGGGGGCTTCTGGCATGCGCGCACGCACGGTGGACTGCACGGCACACGCGGTGCCCATCTCTGCTGACAACCTCGCCGAGCTGGAGGAGGAGGCGACGCGCTTTCGTGGCGAGACTGAAAAGCGCGAGGAGTCCCCTGAGCTGGACTTCCGCGAGGACCTCTCCGCAGGCCTCGGTACGCTCTCTGCGGCCGACAGCGCGCTCTTGGAGACCATCCAGCAGGAGCGTGGCGCGCACATGCGTGCCTGCGTCGTCACGGCGCCCACTATTCGCGATGGCGTCTATGGCGATCGCAGTGCACAGGCCGCCTCTCACGAAGAGGAGCTGCGACCGCTGCGCCACCATCTGGATCGGGCAGCGTTCGCCAGCGCACTCGCGCAGCCCGGCTACAAGCGCTTCCGCGTGGACGAGGCTACCGCTGTGGCGACGGCGGAGGTGGTGGTGGATGTCGAGGAGGCCTTGGGCAGCCGACTGAAACCCGTGATTTCGGAGGACGGCGCCGTGCGTGCTGTGGAGACGGCCGTGGGCGGCTACCGCCTCACCGTGGATGAAGGTGAGCTTCTGGAGAGCGCTGATGCAGACATGGCAGCGGAGGGTCCGGGCCTGCGCCACGCGGGCGTCGTGATCGGTGACGAAGCGGAGGCGGCGCCGATGGATGGCGAGGCGCCCGACGCTGACGAAGTGGCAGAGACCATGGCTGACTTTGACTTTGGCTTCGATGATGATGACTATGACGAGGACGGCGAGGAGGAGGAGGAGCTCGATGATGCCATTGTGGTCGCCGTCGCTGCTCAGCTGCTGCAGTGCTGCGAGGCCGAGGACCTCGACCCGTCCATGAACCGTGAAGCGGCGCGCTTTGCCTCCATTGCGGCACCTCTGCTGGCACGGCTGCGCGCGTACGAGGCCGCGCACCCAGACATCGATGTCATCAGCGACGATGACAAGGACGATGACAAGGATGACGTCAAGGATGACGTCAAGGACGACGCCAAGGATGACGTCAAGGATGACGCACCGGACTCCACGCCAGCTCCGGCACAGGAGGCGGCCCGTCTCGCAACAACGCACACGGGTGCACCGGCACCTGTCGTGGAGGTGGAAAGCTCCACCGCGGAGGTGACGCAGGACGTTGGCAGCGCCGCCCCGCCGGACAACAGCCCCCTTTCCCCCTCTGCGTTCGCGCAGCAGATTGACTATCACATCCGGCGGTTCCAGCGCGTATTTCGAAGCGTCTACCGTCCGCGTGATGAGCCGATCGTCATTGATGGCGTCCGCATGGATCTCTAAAAACGCCCAAGGTAAAATAAAAAAAGTGTCTCGGAGAGAGAGAGAGATTGCACTACGACCTTTTTCTTTATTATTTGTTTTGCTAACACACGATTAAGCCTTCCGTGCAAGGCCAGTTTTCTAACGCCTACAAGACATGACAACATCAAACAAAAAAAAAACAAAAAAGACAACGACGGCGGCATAGCTCACGAAGTCACACATGGTTGTCTCTCATCACCACCATTGCAACATCAACAAAACCGACGCATCAATACTCACACACAAGCGAGCGGCGAGTATGCGTCCCTCGAGGATCCAGCACAAGACGCTCACACGCTATTCCATGCCTCCCCTCTTTATCCTCTCTCCCCGCGTTTTCTGCCCATGTTTCTTTCTTTTGTTTTCTTGTCGAGAAATCATATAATGGACCCTCCGTCTCCCGTTGCGGCTGGCACCAAGCTCAGGCCCACAGCCGTCCCCTTCGTGCCTGGTGCCGGCGCGAACAAGCCAAGCACGCTCAGCGCGCACGCTGACCCCACCACCGCGGCCGCGGCCTCGTCCTCACACGGCGCGAGCGCCAACGCACGCGAGGCGCCGCTCGCCGCCGGTGCCTCGCCGTATCGGCCCAACACGTCTGAGGACCCCTCGCGCAGCCAGCCGGCCGACGAGGGCGAGGACGTCGCCGCGGCCGGCTCGTCCGACGACGAGCCCGTGCTGACAGAGGCGGACTTCCCGCCTGCGGAGGCCGCGGACATGTCGGAGAGCCGCCTCCCTGCGATCTTCAACTGCCACAACACAGCCGCCAAGGCCACCAAGGAGCCGCAGACGCTGAACTCCGCCTGGGTGCTCTACGCCGACGATCACAACTTCTCGCCAGATGCGGCGGCGGCCCAGAAGCGCGGCAGCATGGGTCTGCTCAACAACTCCAACGGCAGCGGCTTCGATCCGGTGCTGATTGCGCAGGTGGCCGACCTGGAGGCGTTCTGGCGCCTCTGGCGCTTCACCAAGCCGCCGTCTGCGTGCCCGGTCCCCTACACGTACTCGTGGTTCCGCAAGGACATCAAGCCCGAGTGGGAGAGCCCGCGCAACAAGAAGGGCGGCACCATCTCCATTGTCATTTTTGATCGCGACAAGCCCGGTTTCGGCGGTGACAAGCAGTCGATGGACGACGTCTTCTTCACCATGCTCATGGGCTGCATCGGCGAGAGCTTCGCGGAGAGCCCCAATACACTGAACGGCTTCATGCTCAAGCTGCGGCCCAACAAGCCCGCTGTCATGCAGATCTGGACGTCCAACAGTGACGCCCACAAGCTCCGCCCCTTCGTGACTAGCGTGCGGGAGACGCTCGGCAAGGTCATTGACCCGAAGCTCCTGCAGAAGCTTGAGTACTTCTCCCACTCCCAGACGCAGGCGGCTGCGGACAGCAGTCTGATGTCCCGAGTGGCCAAGGGCCGTGGCAAGGGTCGCATGGTCCCCGACCTCACCTTTTAAACAAGCAAGCAGAGAGAGAGCACGGTGATGGCGAAGGACGAAAAAAAAAAAAGAGGCGAGACATCGCGCATGCACAAACGGATAAATCTCAATGACCACACAGACACTGACGCACACACGCACACACACACACACACACACACACACACACACACATAGGGGGAGAAAAAGAGACACGCACACACGTACATACACAAATGTACTGGCGCGGGTCACTGCGGATGGGCAAAGGGTGGAGAATCAGGCACACGTGCTTGACCTCTCTCTCCCCTCCCCTTTCCTCTGTCGTTCCCTGCCTCCCCCCTCCTTAGTAGTAGAGTCGGCGAGAAACAAGAACAAAGCCTCCCGCCTGGAAAAAGAAAGATGCAAGATGATCAACTAGTGCTCCTCCACCTTCGGACAAGATGAGCCACAACAAAGAAAAGGAGATGCGGGAGAGGGGACGATCAGCAGTGTGTAGGGAGGGTGAACGAGCTTCTCAGGTCGTCAAGGGCGTTACCCCAGTCGCACACCAGCGTGATGCGACACTTGTCACTCTGCCTGCCTGTGTGTGTGTGTGTGCGTGCGCGCTGTGTATCTGTGTGCGCATGTTTTTTTATTTATTCTCTGTGTATCTCTGCGTGGTGCTTCTGGTTGTCTTGAAGTGTTTTTCTCCTCTTTCTGACAAGCCTTTTCGCGCGCTTGCTCCTGAAAGATAAGGGAACACGAATGAAACAAGTATCGCCTTGTCCACGGAGAAGTCGAACACGAGTGCGTGGCTGAGGAATGTGCGACTAGGCACGCGTGCATGTGTGGAGACTCACGCAGAGGATTTTTTCTCTCTCTGCACTCTCACACAATGGCGTGACACAAAACATCAACAACAACAAAAAAATAAACAAAAACAAAAAACAAAAGTGCAAGTAAATCCGATTTTTTGTTTGTAATCATCATCATGCTCAAAGTTGGACACGCAAGTTTAGGCGCGTGTTTTTTTCACTCTCGTCAGCGTTGGATGTTCTCCAGTAATGAATCGTTCCATGACGTGAGAAGTGCGGACAAAAAACAAAGAAAGCCACAACAACAACGACAACATAACAACAACAGCCCCCTCCAGGCGCTGACATACGTGCTGGTTGCCCACACAGAGATGTGGTACACACGGTCAACGGAGCACGACGCGTTGCTTTTTTCGGCATTCGGCAGCGAAACCGGAAACTTCGCCGCGACACTTCGACGTGTCAGGAACGCACTCTTTGCTTTCTTTCTTTCATCCGTGCGTGCGTGCGGATGTGCGTGTCTGTGCGTGTGCAGAGGTATTCCTTCTCTCCGTGCAGCAAGATGGTCGCACACGCGGAATCTGACACACGTGCGTCTTTTTCCAATATGCGACGCCCCATTCGTCTCACTCGCCCTCTGCATACACGCGCACACTGCCCCCTTTCCACACTTCTCCCCGTACCTTTTTTCTTTCTGTACCTTCTTCTTTCCCCCTTTTTCTTTTCGACTTACTGTCCAGAAAAACTAAATTCTCCCAATTTTAGCGAGTTTTCGTCAGCCTGTCTGTCTCTTTAAAAAAAAAAACAAAAAAAACACACACAACTGTTTTCGTCATTTATCTCCCCGTGATCGGTTTCTCTTCAAGAAACATAATACCAAACAACACCAACCAACCAACGCATCAATCATGCTCCGCCGTGCCTGCATCCCCGCTGCCAACAAGTTGGCCGCTGGCGTCGCCCTCGTTGGCGCAAGCCGCTCGCTCGCCTACGCGCCGCCCACGCGCGACTTTCAGTTCTTGTACGAGGAAGTTTTTGACATGTACAGCCACTACGCTGCCAGCAAGCACAACGACGAGCCGGTGACCAAGGAGCTGATGGACACGATGCTCGAGGAGTGCGGCAAGATGTCCGAGCAGGTGATCTTCCCGCTGTACATGAGCGGCGACCACGAGGGCTGCGTCCTCAAGGACGGCAAGGTGACCGTGCCCAAGGGCTACAAGGCGGCCTACAAGACCTTCTGCGAGGGCGGCTGGACGTGCGTCAACGAGCCTGAGGAGTACGGCGGCCAGAACCTGCCCCCGACCGTCGGCTTCACCACGCGCGAGCTCGTGGCCACGGCGAACTGGTCCTTTGGCATGTACCCCGGCCTCTCCACCGGTGCTGTGCGTACGCTGCTGACCTGGGGCAGCAAGGAGCTGAAGGATCAGTACCTGCCCAAGATGGTCTCCGGCGAGTGGAGCGGCACCATGTGCCTGACGGAGCCCCAGTGCGGTACCGACCTCGCGCAGGTCAAGACCCGTGCGGAGGACAACGGCGATGGCACGTACAAGATCACCGGCACCAAGATCTTCATCTCGGCCGGCGACCACGACATGTGCGACAACATTATCCACGTTGTGCTGGCCCGCCTGCCCAACTCCCTGCCCTCCACCAAGGGCCTCTCGCTCTTCCTCGTACCCCGCCACCTGGTGAAGCCCGACGGCAGCCTCGAGGAGGCCCGCAACGTGCACACCTCTGGCCTCGAGCACAAGATGGGCATCAAGGCGAGCTCCACCTGCCAGCTCAGCTTCGACAACTCCATCGGCTACCTGATTGGCGAGCCCAGCGAGGGCATGAAGGAGATGTTCACCTTCATGAACACCGCCCGCATGGGTACGTCCCTGCAGGGTGTTGCGCACGCCGAGCTGGCCTTCCAGAACGCCCTGGCCTACGCCCGTGAGCGCGGCTCCATGCGCGCCCTCAGCGGTGCCAAGGCCCCCGAGAAGCCCAACGACCCGCTCGTTGTGCACCCCAACGTGCGCCAGAACCTGCTGTACGCCAAGGCCATCGCCGAGGGCGGCCGCGCGTTCCTGCTCGACATTGGCCGCATGCTCGACCTTCAGGCGGCCGCGAAGGACCCCAAGGTGCTCGAGGACCTTGAGCACGAGATTGGCTTCTACACGCCCATCGCCAAGGCCTGTCTCACCGAGTGGGGCCTGGAGGCCTCCTCTCGCTGCCAGCAGGTCTGGGGCGGCCACGGCTACATCCGCGAGAACGGCATGGAGCAGATTGTGCGTGATGCCCGCATCGCTACCATCTACGAGGGCACCACCGGTGTCCAGGCGCTCGACTTTGTCGGCCGCAAGGTCTTTGGCCGCAAGTCCGGTGGTCAGGCCGCCCGCTACGGCAGCCGCGTGAACAGCTACGCGCGCAGTCACCTCTTTGCTGGCGGCATGATGGGCCGCTGTGCGCGCGAGCTCTGGCTGATGCAGAAGCAATGGCGCATTGGTCTGATGAAGATCGGCCTCGCCGCGAAGAACAACATGGACGTCGCCGGCGGTGCGTCGGAGCCGTTGCTCATGTACACGGGCTACATGACGCTCGGCTACTACTGGCTGCGCATGGCCGAGTCCGCGCACAAGGCCATCAAGGCCGGCAAGGACACCGATGGCTTCTACCAGGCCAAGCTCGACACGTGCGAGTACTTCTTTGAGCAGGTCATGCCCCGCGCCGAGGCCCACCGCCGAATGATGCTGGCTCCCCAGAAGTTCACCAAGTATAACCAGGAGCTCTGGGACAAGTAAGCCACGGCCTCAACTCACCCCACCCAGCTTAGTCGGGAAAAAACGAAAACAGAGAAAAAAAAACAACCACAACCCAACACACAAACAAACAAACTACATACATAGCACACCAGGTCACCTGGCTACCAGTTGGCTTTTTTTTCTCTCTCTCTCTTTCAAACACACACGTACCTCCCGCGTTTTTTTTTTCTCTACGCGAAGCTGATGGTCGAGTGAGTGAAATTGGAAAAGGCCAAGAAATTTAAGAGAAGTAATTCGAACAAAACGCACCCAGCGGCATACTCACAGAAAAAATGACGTTCAGAATTAAAAAAAAAAGACACGTAGGTGATACTGTCTTACTGCGACATTTGGCCAAAACTAACACATTTGTTTTCTTCTTCTTTTCATTGCGGGGTCCTCCCTTTCTTTTTCCATTTCTTCATTGTTTCGCAGAATTCTTGTATTTCTGTTTGCCAGCGTACTTATCTACAGGAGCCTTGACACTCCTCAATTTGTTTCTCTTTCTTTTCTTGTTTCCACAAACTACACTTTTTTTTTTCCTTCCCCTCTTTTTCTCCATTTTTTCTTTCTTTCTCTCTAGCGTGTGCATGTGCGTCTTCTCACTTCCTTGTCCTTACCAGAGTTTCAGCTTCCCGGTCGACCCTTCGTGACACGTTGCTTTACGTGTGTGAGCTGTGCTAAATGAAGGAAAAACGGACAAGGTACAACTGAAAATTAAAACGACAACAACATCAATTTCGCATGTGCATTGCCATGCATGACAGCGTGCCTCGTGCACGCGCGCATCTGTCTGCGCTTGGGTGTGTCTGTACGGCTGTGCGCTTTAGTACTCGTCAATTGCCACCCTGCAGGCTTCTTCTTTTCATACTCGACATAGAACGGCATGTCAACGACGCTCGTCCACACCTGCGAGTGTGCAGCGCATACTGAGCGAGCTTTTTTTTTCCTGTCGTATGCGCACCAAACTTTGTGATGTCGTGAAACGGCATCTACGAAGCAATACCTTCCGCCTTTCGCTTCCATCACCACACATTCTTTTCCCTTTCTTCACCCCTCTTCCCTACACGTAGAATCAACGGTCTTTTCCTCTGTGCTGAAGGCTCTTCTTTTCGTTGTCTCTATTGCATTGAACGAAGCGCACCGTCCCTGTGAAGTCTCCTAGGCCCCTCTGAGGTATCACCAAGCACCACCTCAACAACAACAAAGCCAACAACAAACAACAACAGAATATTCCACTACAAAGCGAAGCCTTTCTCATTGATGAGTGGCAGCCGCGATCAGATGCTGCGCCTCCTGCAGGAGGCCAAGGCGACCGTGCGCTCCCGCATTCCGGACATGCCCAACACCGGCCATCGACACGCCTCCCGCCGTCCTCGCCACGGGCAGTCCGGCGAGGGCAAGGAGGCGGACGCTGCCGGCACGAGCGGCTCACCGCCGGCCGAGGGCAGCACCACCGCCGACGCCGTCAAGAACAAGTTGGACGCGAAGGAGCACACGATGGAGTTCCTGCACTTATACTTCCAAATCTTCCGGAGCTTCGTGCTCGACCCGACCAAGTTCAACCTGCCCCTCGAGGGCCTCGACGGCAGCGCGCGCCGCGTGCTGCACCTGCTCGCCGAGCGCTGCAACCTCGACCACCAGAGCGACGGCACCGGCGACACGCGCGCTATTATGATCAAGAAGGGTCCGCTCTTCTACCAGTACCAGGACGCGTACCAGACGGTGGATCTCGAGCGCATCGCGACGGAGGTGAACAGCAAGAGCTCCAAGTTTGAGCTGAAGCGCGCCGTGCGCCTCAAGGGCGACGAGCTCACCTCCGGCGTGATCGGCTCCTACGACGAGGACACACTGCGCAAGGTGCAACGGTTCCAGCGCAGCACCGACGAGTACCGCCACGCCGTCGACATGGGCTACTCGCAGGACGACTTGCAGCGACTCGAGAGTGACGACATCACGGCCGAGGCCACCGACAAGGGCGAGCTCTCGGCGACCTTGTCGCTCGCCACGACTGGTCGCCGTCTCGAGCAGCTGCTGAGCCGCCCTGCGGAGGGTGATGCACTCGATCAGAACCTGGCCGCACAGGATGTGGTCGGTCGCGCACGCGGGAAGAACACGCCGTCGCCGCCACCGCCTTCGCACGTCCCCCCGCCCTCCTCCACGGAGGGGGAGGCGAGCCGCCCCAGTCCCGCCGCGCTCTCGGCAGGTGCCGCACCAGCGAAGCCCACCATGACGTACGAGGAGACGTGCCGCGGCTGCTGGACGCGCGTGCCGCTGCTGACGGCGATTCGCGACTGGCGCTGCAGCAAGTACTGCACGCAGTGCGGCAAGGACACAATCTGGATGCTCCGCCCCGTGGTCGCGGAGCCCGCACCAGCGGAGTCGGCCAAGACCGATACCGCCGCCGCCAACGCGGCTGGTGGTACCGGCACAGCGGAGGCGAAGGCGGAGGCCGCGAAGGGCGGAGCATCCGACGGCGTCCGTCACAAGCGTCGTCGCGACGGCAATGGTGACGGAGGCTCGGCCTCGGACGACGCCAGCAGCGATGACGACGACGAGGCGGCGGCGGAGAAGGACCTTGTGGAGGAAGAGGAGGAGCCGCTGCATGTGGAGGACGTGGTCGAAATGGCGAACGGCAACGACCTCGAGGCGTGCGACGTCACCTGGCTGCGCCACTTCTGCACAGCGCACGCGGACCACCTCCCACGGCACGTTGTCTTCTGCATTGACCTTGCCGACCTGCAGCAGCTCCCGATTTTCCAGCGTCCCGCTCAGCAGGCGCGGCGCCACCAGCAGCAGCGCGCGCGTCGCCTCGCCAAACGTGCGCGGACAGACGACGCGCACGATGCCCCCACCTCTGCCACAGCGGCGGCACCGGACAGCACACCGCAGTACGTGGTCGTGCGGGCAAGCACGTCCATCCACATGAGCTTGGCGAGCCTGCTCGACAAGGTGCTTACCGCTGCGTTTTGCACGAGGCCCGCCTCTGCGGAGGGCGACGTGGGTCCGCAGCCGCTGGCACTCGACGCGGCACTCCGCCATGTCGCGGTGGCCATGCCGAATGCATCCGTCTACGGCACCGAGGCACTCGCGATTGTCCAGCTCCGACCGGGTGCGCTATCGGACGATCAGGGCACGCCGCTGGCCGTGAACAGTGACGCGCTAGCCGCACTGGAGAAGGAGTTTGGTGCGCGCCACGTGCACTTGCTGGCAGACCTCGACGCGGCCATCAAGGAGGCTGAATAACGCCTTGGTGGACCTGCCAAGAGAGCGCACACACATCACATCAAGAGAGACACTGTGCACGCCTAACCAACAACAACAACAACAACAACAACGACAAAAAAAAAGAAAGACACCATATTAACCACGCCTAATCCTCTGTCTTTCTGTACCCAATTTTTGTTGCCCATCATGTCTTCAACAAGGACTCAATATGAAAAGAAAAAGTAATCATGATCGACATGCCTCTCTCTGCCCCCAATAACACACACGCGTGAGGCACAAGCGCGGAGCGTTCTGGAGCGGCAACGCTGTCTACTCCGTTTTTAAAATTCTCCTTACCTGCTTCTGCGTGCTGAGCGGTGTGTGAACTCACACCGCACACAACAACACATTTCAGTTATTCACCTGTTCAATCCACCTTCTCCCTCCTTTTCAACGCTTCTTTCATCGACGGCAATTTACCCAAGACAGTATCCAGAGAGACACGAGAGGAGCTTCTCCACCCGTTTGACACACATACACAAACACACAGACAGACGTCGATTTACGCGCACACACACACGGACAACAGACACGTGACCCGAGTAGACGCACGAATGAGCGATGCGACGTCAGCTTGCTGTCACCTCCACGGCACGCGCGCCTGCGGGAGCGCTTTTCCTGGCCTTGCGCGGTGCACGTCCACGCACCATCGCCTCTCGCACCACTGCGCGGAAAGCCGCACCGACGTCATCTTCGCTGCCGCGGCCTGCCAAGAATGCCTCTCACACGCACGTGACGCTCTCCACACCCGCACAGCCGCTGGCACCGCGTGAGCACGCACAGTCCACGGCGCGCCTCCTGCCCGACCCTGCCCTGACGCGCACACACCAGACACACCAGACACACCAGGCACACCAGACACACAGTACGCACAGCACGCACGTCACGCACAACGAGGACACGACCCGCCACGGCGCGGGGCCGCAGCCGCTGCACGCGTTCCTTCACGGCCCGGGAGCGCTGCCGTTTATCCCGGCCACGTCCTCCCACACACCAGCGCTGCCGTCCCAGACCAGCGCGTACGATACGTTGCTGCAGCAGTCCTTTATGAACCCCTTCACAGGCAAGATCGCGGCCATGGACTCGACCGCGTTTCGCCAGCTCGAGCGGCTGGGCTTCTCCATGGACGTGGAGAAGCCGCTGTGCCTGCGGTGGCGACTGTCCGACCTTGAGGCCGCGTGCTTGGACGTGCGACACCAGCATGGACGCGCCGGTTCGCTCGCTAAGCTTCCCAAGCTTTCCAAGCCCACCACGCCTGATGCGGCAGGGGCGGCAGCGGACAAGGGCCACCATGCGCCAAACACGGCGGAGCTCGCGGTGCTGCTGAAGCCCTTTCAAGCCGCCAAGGCACGACCGCACACGAAGGCGACGACGACGACGGCGACCGTGCTGGCCGAGAGACCGTCGAAGAACTGGCGTGCCGAGGTGGTCGCGTGGTTCTCCCGCACGGACATGGCCTTGGCCATCCCGACGCTGCTCCAGAGCCGCTACGCGGAGCTGCTCAGCGCGTACATGCCGCCCAAGCTGGATGCGGTGCCCGACCCTGCCGTCATTGGCGTCCACCTGACGCGCGACCAGCAGCACGCGCTCACGCTGGCCCAGCGCGGCTACCACCTTTTTATTGGCGGCAGCGCCGGCACAGGGAAGACTGTGCTGCTCAAGGCCATCTTCCGCGAGCTCGCCCAGCACGGTCTGCGCGTCGCCATGACGGCCACCACCGGCGTGGCGGCCGTGCAGCTCGGCGGCTGCACGTTCCACAGCGCCTTTGACGTCCCCGTTGTGAGCGGCGAAACGAGCGTGATGCGCCGGCCACAGTGGGACGCCAACGCCCTGCGCGCCGTCGATGTGGTCATTGTCGATGAGGTGTCGCTGCTGAACTCGCACGTGCTGGATGCATTTGATGCCGAGGCCCGTCTCGCGCGCCTCAGCACCGCTCCGTTCGGCGGCATCCAGGTCATCCTCTGCGGCGATTTCTTGCAGCTCTCGCACGATGCGGTGGTGGAGGCGCTGCCGGTGTACCTGAGTGCGGCCTTTCAGCACCTGGTCGCGCTGCAGCTGGTGACGCCGATGCGCCACCGCGAGGGCGATCCGCTGCTGGCCTTACTGCACGGCCTCCGCAAGGGTGTTTTTGACCCCGCCGTGTTCGCCACGCTTGATCGGCCGCTCCCGCCCACCGCCGAGAGCGTTACCTACCTCTTTCCTCGCCGTCGTGAAGCGCAGGCGCTCAACGACACCAAGCTCTGTGAGCTGCACACGGAGGAGCTTGTCTGCACACCTCAGCGCGGACCGCTGCAGCTGGTGGGGCGCTTTACGGCCTCGGCGCTGATGGAGCTGCCGGCCTCCATGCACAGCGTACCCAGCCGTGCGACCCTTGTCGGCATGCTGCACGAGAGCCTGCACACCAAGCACGGTGCACGCAGTCGCCTGGGGCACGTGTGCGTGACGCTGCCCGAGCTGGACGTGGTGGTGATGCCGTCCGCGCTGAACCAGGGCCAGCCCCCGCTGTCTTTTTTTCTGCGCGTGCGACTGGGGGGCGGCCGAGCCCCGCCCCGCCGCGGCGTGTCGGCGGCGTCCTCTTCCACACCAGTCACGGAGCCGCACGCGGCGGACGTCGTCGCCGTCCTGCCGGAGTCAAACGCACAAGGCGCTCTAGGCACGCAAAGCACACCGGGTGCAGACACGGAGAGGCCGTCACCGCCGCCGGTGCGTGCGAGCACGCTGTTTGAGCAGGACCCGGCACTGTGGCGCACCGTCTGCGAGGACGTGGCCAGCCGACTGGGCGGCCGCCTCGTGACATTGTACGAGCGCGAGCCGATCAGCCTGGTGCCGCTGAGCGTCACGCGCGCGCTCGCCGATGCCACGCGCAGCACCGACGCCGCCGAGGCCCTGAGTCCGCTGCGCCTGAAGCTCGGCTGCCGCGTGATGGTGAACCGCAACTTATCGCGGTCCGTCTCGAATGGCAGTGTGGGTGTGGTGGAGGCCTACGTGGCGCCGGACCTCGCGCTGTTCCCTCGGCACAGCGATCGGAGCAACCACTTCCTGTACAAGCGCCTGTTGGAGCAGAAGCCGTTCCCGCTCTTGCCGATTGTGCGGCTGCTGAGCGGGGAGCTCGTGCAGATTCCACCGCAGTCGCGCCTCCTCGGGGGCACGGCGGCCACACACTACTACGGACACGATGTCTTCTCGGTACCTCTGCAGCTGGGCTATGGCTTCACTGTGCACAAGGTGCAGGGACTCACGCTGAGCGGCACCGTCGTGCTCGACTGCGAGCGCTTCTTCGAGTGCCCGCACCTGCTCTACGTGGCCTGCTCGCGCGTGCGCAGCGTGGATCAGCTCATTGTCCGGCATGTCGAGCAGAAGATGGTGATTGTCAAGCGGAGTGCGCTTGAGTTCTCCGACGGACTGCGCGAGGCCCGCGATGCACAGGTGCTCTCGCCACCACCACACCTCCCGCGTGCGGCATGGACGGACGTCCTGAAGCCGCGTGTCTTTTCCATATCAGAATGACCAAACACACACACACACACACACACACACAGGCAAACACGTTTTTTTTTTCTTTTTACTTTCAACTCTCTGCTCTTCCTTTTTTTTCTTAAACCAACACAACGAACAAAAAATAGGCTGACGACGGCAGATCTGTTGGCGTTCTCACCAAATCAACGTGGTCTTCACAGCACCAAATGTCCTCATCTTACTCCCGAAGCGGTCTCGCACTTGCGCTCACTTTTACTCTCCAACTTCCCCTCCTTTCATTTTCACTCGTCTCGCTCCTCCCCTGGCCTGTTTCTCTGCTTGCCTTGCAGTGCGCCAACCCCATCACTTTTTCTCCTCTTTATCTGCACGAGGTTTCTGGGAATATTTCTTCTTAGCTTGTGTGTGTGTGCGTGTGCAGTGCAGTGTTGTTGAACACCCGTTAGAAAACTACACACCCTACAGTCAGCCAAAGTGCTTCATCGCGTTCTCCACTGCGTCAGCTCCTTCTTTTCTTTTTTTACTCTCTCTTTCTTTTTCCTCTCATACCTTGCTTACTTGCCTTCGAATTTTGTTGTCGTTTCTTTCTCTCCCACCTTTCAGCCTTTTCCCAACGTGCACAGAGAGCTGTTCCAGCCATTCTCCGTCTGCCTCCTTTTTTTTTTTACTCGCTTCTGTTTGTTGAATGTTTTCCATTTTCAAGAAAATGGGTAGCGGAAGCAGCACAGTCACCGACGAGCGCAAGGTCAAGCGCGACGCGCTGAAAGCGCAGCGGGAGGCGGAGCGCAAGGAGCGTGACAAGGCTCGCAAGGTCAGCAAGGCCGAGGCCGAAGCCGCAGAGAAGGCGCAGGAGGCCGCTCTTGTGCAGCAGCAGAAGCAGGCGGAGAAGGAGCAGGCTGCGCTCGCGAAGCAGCTTCAAACGCAACTCGCCGACTTCCAAAAGTACGCCAAGGACAACTCCTTCACCGCGCCGAGCCTTGATGGAGACGAGGCGGAGGCCGCGACACAGGTGAACAGCCACGGCCGTAAACCCGTCGGCGCGGACGAGACTGTGGCCGACGCGGAGAACATCTCCATCCACAGCTCCGACCTCGAAGACGAAGACCTCATGCAGGGTCTGCAGGACCTCGACGATGAGCTTGAGCAGGACTTCCAGGATCAGGTCGATGCCCTGCAGGCACAGATCGCCGAGCACAAGGCGGCCTCCCTGCAGTACCTGCGTGAGTCCGGCGACAAGCAGAGCGCGCTGCTGGAGCTGCAGAAGGCCAAGGCCCTCGAAGCGGAGCTGGTGGTTCTGCGCAACGAACACGAGAAGCCACTTGGGACGCGCATCGAGGAATCCAAGGAGCAGGTCGATGAGCTCGAGGACCAGGTCAAGGACAGGAAGCAGGAGGCCCTGGCAAAGCTGCGCAGCGGAGAGAAACCCGTGGCGCTCGAGATTATGCGCGAGGTGAAGGGCCTCGAGGCGCAGCTCGAGGCCGCCAAGGCCGAGTACGACAAGTTAGTCCAGCAGCGTGACCAACAACTCCGCGCGGGTGTCGCAGCCAAGTGAACCGTGAACGCGAAGGAAAGAGCGGCCTCATACGCACGCGTGCTCGACTCGGACTACCGACGATTGCTGCACTCACACCATTTCTTATTTTCGTTGTTCTCCCATTGCTTTTTTTTTGTTTTGCTGTGCTTTTTCACACCGGCCACTGTGCTCGTTGTGGCAAACAGTTGCTTACTCATGACACATGCTGTGTCGACCTCCTTTTTTTTTTCTTATGTGCTCAGATGTGCTTCCCACCAAGGAATCATTCTCGCTCATGCTGTGCTTCCGAACAAATCGAACCGGCATCTAGTCAAGTGGCAGCGCTCTGGTTTTTTTTTTGTGAGTCACACTGACTTTCTCTCTTTCCCCCTTTCTCTCTCAACAACACCACTTCCTTCCATGTCCTTTTCTTTCC
Source organism: Wallacemonas sp. Wsd (assembly GCA_030849645.1). Classification (NCBI taxonomy): domain Eukaryota; phylum Euglenozoa; class Kinetoplastea; order Trypanosomatida; family Trypanosomatidae; genus Wallacemonas; species Wallacemonas sp. Wsd. Next base: position 393,779 of record JASANQ010001321.1, read on the forward strand.
TCGCTACCTTTCATTCGTGCCATGACACATGCTGGTTTGGCTTCAGGTGTGCAAACCCGCGTCTCGGCCCCACATCCTCACACGTGCCGCACACGCGATCCTTTTATTTACACGTGCTTTTAGATTACCTTCTCCCCTCCTAGACTTACCTACCTACCAGTCCTCTCTTTGTGTGCTTCGCGAAGATTAGATACACATGGATTACTCACAACCGCGCGTGTCGTCGGCGAACCTCTCGCGCGCGTACGCGACCCTGCGCCGTCTGGACGTGCTGCGCGCACAGGACATCATTCAGCCCATAGCTGTTCACACGCCCGCCCCCGCAAACCCAAACCTGGCCTCTGTGTCAGACCCCGCACCACTACCGATGGTAGCCGCCCCACGAGCGCGGCCCTCCGATGCCACGCACGTCTTCTCCGACGCACCTGTGGTGAGTCACCGAGAGCCCAAGGCAGCCCCTCTCGCGAGTGCACGCCCGCTCGCCACAGTGGCCCCCGCCGCGGCCCCACCGCGCTTCCAGCCCATGTCACCGACCGCGAACACGAGCCTGTTAGAGGAGACAAGCCGCCTCACGCACCCCACCACGCTCGCCTCCTCGTCTTTCTTTTCACGGCTGAGCACCCCCATCACAGGGCCGATGGAGACTCCACGGGCGCCGAGCGACTCGCCGTCCATTCGCCTTGCCCAGCGTGAGCCGCCCATGCACGGTGAATCGCGCGAGGTCGGCGTGTGGCCCACACCCGTGTCCGTCCACGCACCGCTGCCGAGCGAGGCGTCACTGGCGAGGCACCCCGCCTACGCCTCGGCCCGAGCCGTGCTCTCGCCCGCACTACACGTGGATGTCGAACACCGTTACCGTCCACGCCGGGGCTTGCACTCCACAGCGCACGCGGCGTCAGGGGCGATCTCAGCCCCACATGCGAGCGGCGCGGCGACGGCGACGACGCCCACACCACGCGACCGCGTCGGCGACTATCGCGGACACGACTGGGACAACGCCCCTGCAGAGCCTTCGGCGCGTGCCTCGGCGCGCAGACCACCGACCTCGTCATCTGCGGCCTCTGCCCCTCCGCTCGGCGGGAGCGAGCACCGCTATCACGCACCGGCAGCGTCCAAGACACCGGCGCCGACACCAGAGACTGCGACTGTGGCGATGAACGAGTGTTTCTTTGATCTGGACCCCGTGCGGCAGGTGGCGGTGGCCGTCACCCGCGGCGGATTTCAGCCGCTCTCGATTGCGCGCGACTCGGCGGATCGTGCAGCGGCCGCAGCGGAGGCGGAGATGAGCGACACGGCGGCAGATGTGCGCGTGCACGTTGACAGACCACGCTCACCGCTCGTCAGCACGCAAGATCACAGCCGTCGGCCGCTGCGCCGCCCGCTCGAGTCCCCGGCACGCGATGATGACAGCGACAATAAATACGCTGCACTGAACGGAGATGATGAGGACGATGAGGACGTTGTGAGTGCCGTGGAGAGCGTGCGTGGTGCGGACGCGTCATCCTTCTCCACGGAGGCCTCGCACGCCTCATCGTCTGGTTCATCGGCCAGCCACGACGAGGATGAGGAGGCAGCGGCGTTGGTGCGACCGCACCCATCTGAGCCGCCCTTTGCGCGACTCGGAGGACGTGCCCCGTGGGCCCGACAGCCGCCACTGCCGCCATCGGCACTGGATAGCTCGTCGATAGAACCACCCGTACCGCCGCCCACTCGAGAAAAAGAGACGCGGCCTCTACCACAAACAACCCCGGAGACTTCCAAGACCGCTGGCCCGACTGCCCAGCAGCTTGTCGAGACCTACCAGCTCCGCCAGGCACAGCTCCGCGCACGGCTGGAGCCGGTCTTGCCCTCCGTGGATGCCGCCGACGGTGCGGCCCAGGCGACCTCCCTCCCTTCGCGCACCAGTGGCGAGGCTTCGCCCTCGGTGGTGTCCGCGCTGGAGGCCTCTGTCGAGGTCGGTGAGGTGACCCGCGTCGGTGGTGGAGGCGAGAGCGCTCTCGTTGTGCCGCCTGCACAAGATGCAGCGCCAACACAGCCCGCCGCGACCGCAGGGGCGGCGACCACCGACACGACCAGCGCGGTCGCGAAGAGCTCCAGCACGTCCACCGTGAGGACGACACGGCGATCTTCGCCGCTGCGGCCGGCCTCTGTGGTGTCGTACAAGGACTACCTCGTGCAGTCGCCACGTCCTCGCAGCACCACCGCCAGCCGCGATCACGTCGATCAGGACGGCGACGAAGAAGACGAGGAGGGTGCGTCTTACGATGACGCACAGTGCGCACGCGGGTCGGAGCGCAGCCGTCGCGCGCGTTCGTCCAGGGCCTCGGCTTCTTCTCGCTCTGAGGACTCACCGCCACGACTCACGGCAGCGTCGTCGAGCGTGGCTCTCACGTGTGCGTCTGACGAGGTATCTGTCGTGCCACACCCCCGTCGACGCGGCCAGGACCGGCCCAGCGCGCCTGACGCGCCTGACGAGGACAGTGAGGACCTTGTCGCGTTTGTGGAGGCCATTCACATGGCCGATGCGGAGACGCTCGCGGAGGTGCTCGCGTCGATGGAAGTCCGCGATCATTACGATGGTGATACCGAGAGCAACGACAACCCGGTGCGCTTCACCGAGGACTGCCTGGTCCTCACCGTCGTCATGAACCGGCACGCGGTGATCGAGGCCGTGGTCCTGCCGTGGCTCGTGCAGGAGCTCGAGACTGTCCACGCGCGCCTCCTCACCGTGGGGCCTTTGTCGACCGCATCGAGCTCGTCGTCGCCGCAGCAGTGGCGCCGGCGTCGGGCAGCGCTCTTGTGTGCCCTCACTGGCTTTGGCCCTCGCGCTCGTGCAGCGGGCCCCACGCTGCAGACCCTCCTGTTGGACTTGACCAGCGAAGGTCACGCCGGGGCCCATGACGAGGATGCTCTGGCGCTCGTGCTGCTCGCCATGCGTGCGAGCGGCGGCACGGAGGCGGTGCACTACCTCCGCACGCTCCTGCGCGCGCCGTCGCAGACGACGTCCGATCTGCTCACCTGGCACCGTCGACGCGCGGCCGCGGCGTTTGGTCTCGGACTGATGAGCCTCGACGTGGTGGGCCACACGACGGTGCTGTGCGTGCCGTCGTCCTCGACGGCCTCGACTGCCTCCCCGTCGCTTCTTTTGTACGCCCCGGACGAGCTACCGAAGCCGTCGGACTCGGCGACTGGCGGCGAGTCGCGCGCAGGTGAGATCGGAGCCACGGATGACGACGAGGATGGCGCTGGTGGAGCCTCTACCGCGTCCTATCGCGAGGTGCTGCCCGCTTCCCTGACCAAGCCGTCCCAGACCACGCGTGTGCTGGCCCCGCCATCGCTGCAACGCCCGCCGCCGTACACGCCAACTCACGTGCTGGTCGATGTGCGGTGTGCGCGTGCGGCACTGCAGACCTTTGTATCGGCGCATAGTGAAGCCTTGGCTCGGCCGGACCAGACGCTGAACCTCGGTGTGGTGCTGCACGATCTACTCCAGCCGTGGCTGGCCCAGGCGGTGTCAGGGGCGTCGGGGGCGAACGCGGTGAGCTCCACAGAGCCACCGTCCGCCGCCACCCTGACCACAGACGCGACCAGCACGTCGCTTGTGGTGCGTGGACAAGCGCTCGTGCGTGCTGGTCTGTCGGATGTGATGGAGACCATCGAGGCAACCTGGCGCGCGCCTGTGCTGCCGTACTCGCACACCACCTACTTTGCCGACAAGCCCGCCATTGCCTTTGAGGTGGAACGCAGTCTTCTCAGTGCGGCCATCTCGCCGATGCCGTCCTCGTCCTCGTCCTCGTCCTCATCGACGTCGTCGTCTGTGGCGCGGGCGGCGTCGACAGTGCAGGAGGTGGCGGTGCTGGCCTTGGCCTCGCTGCCCTCACAGGCCCGTCCGCACAGCGCGGTACCGTTGCTCGAGTACGTGGAGCTCTGCGCCGCACGCACACCGTCCCTCGCCGGTGCCGCCCTGCCTGCTCGCTACGGCACCCCATTCACCCACGCGGATGGAGAGACGTCCTCCTCCCCCATCCCGGCGTCCTCCGCTGCGGCGGTGTCAGGGGCCGAGTCGGCCTTGAGTGCGGCCGTGCTCGCGCTGGGGAGCGTGGCCACGCCAGAGGCCGTCACACCCGCCCAGCTCAGGCGCACAGCCTCGCTGCTCGCGGCACTGGTGCGACACGCGCCCTCTGCGCGCGTCCGGCACGGTGCCATGGCGGGCCTCGGCTTCCTCGCGCTGGCATGGTCAGCCGCAAGTGACGCGGCCACAGCGGAGGACAGGAAGATGGACGACGAGGACGAGGCCCGGCCTTTTCGACGCGTGCTGCCGGTCGTGCTGCGTCTGAGCACGGTGTGTCTCTTGGATTGCTCGGTATCGCCGGAGACGGTGGCGTGGACGTGCGTGTGCGGTGGGGCGGCGGGGGCTCGCCACCTGCTGCATCTTCTCCGCACCGATTCAACCACCACGGCAGAGGCACCACGGATGACGACAGCGGAGGCCCCGCTCAAGGTGATCGCGAAGGACGGCGAGCGCGCCACTCCGCGGCTGACGACGCGTGCGCAGCTGGCGTGCGTGCAGGCGCTCCTCTCCGCCCCTCTGAGCTGCCCCTCGTCGTTACTGGACGAGCTCATTGATACGCTCGGCACTTTGGCCATCTCCCAGGGCCTGGTCGAGGAGTCACTGCAGCGGGCGTGCGTGCGCGTGCTCGCCAGGACCGTGTACACGGCCTCGATCGCGGCCGCCCCTCCACCTCCACGCACCACCACCAGCACGGCGCTGTCGGTCCGCCCCGCGCACGGTGCATCTCGTGCGTCCGAGGAGGACACGGAGGTCTTTGACTGCGATATGCAGACCGCTCCCAACGAGACGTTCAAGGTGCTGCGCTCCATCTTGGAGTCCTCGACGGTCCCGTACAGCGTGCTGTGCGAGCTCTTTCGCTGCCTGTGCGCGTACGGCGGCACACACGGCGAGCTCTACGCGTGCCAGACGTGCTTGGAGAGTCGCATCACAGCAGCGCGTGGGGCTGCGGCCTACGGTCTGCGCGGGGCTGGCGCCCGCACCATCCGCATCCTCGCGCTCGCTCTGACCGACACGTGCGAGGAGGTCCGCGAGGAGGCAGAGGCCACGGTCGCCCTGATTGGTGTGCCGTCCATCGTGGCGGTGCTGGCGAGGCGGCCGGCCGAGCACGTGGCGCAGGTCACGGCGGCGCTGCGTGATTGCCTGCTGCTGGACCTCGGGCGTGGTCAGACGCACGCGGTGTTGGAGGCGTTGTACGAGGTGCTCAACGAAGGTGGCGACACGGCGCGGCTCACCGGATAAAGTTGAATACGCTTTCAACAGAGCACGCATTGACATCTGCCGCTGACCTTTTTTTTTTTTTTTCTCTCTCCCCATCAACGAACTACTAGATTTGCACTACACCCACTGTATCCATCAGTCAACACCAACACGAAAATAAGAACAGCATGTCAAACTAATCAAGTGAAGGCAGCGGCACAAATAATGTACACACGCATGGCGCCATGAGAATACGTGTGATTTATCTGGTTGTCAGTCGAAAACACACACACACACACACACACATAGTGAGTCGTGTCAGCGCCACAGTAGAAGCTTATCCGAACACACACCCACCTCCACGTGTCAACATCACTCTCTCCACCCTACATTTTCGTTTTTTTTGTTTTGCCAGCATTTTTTTTTTTCGTTGATACGACGTCAACTCCATTTTTTCTTTTCGTTCCCTTTCCTTGCACCTTCTTGCGCGCGCACACACACAGACACGTTTTTGCACACGAATCATGTCTTCTATTCGCTCGCATCGCTTAAAAGGCAACACCCTCTTCGAGTCGGGCCAGCTGCGCGAGGCGGCGGACGCGTTCCAGTTAGGCGTGCACGCCTTTCTCGACGCGCGCTCCACCGCCCCCGACGACGTAGAGGAGTTCGTCAAGGTCGCCGGCAACTGGCTTGTCTGCCTGCACGAGCAGTCCGAGTACAGCACCTGCGTCGCCACGGCGCGACAGCTCCTCTCCACCTATCCGATTATTCCCAAGGCCTACGGGGCGATGGGCATGTGCATCGTCAAGGCTATTCAGCGACGACAGGAGATTGAGGCCGCGCTGGACAGAGAGCAGGAGCACCAGTCCTCGACGGACACGAGCCCGACAAAGAAAGCCTCCGTGAGCACGACCCCATCGCGCACGACACGGCGCTGCGTGACTGGGGAGGCCGGCGCCGCGATCCACCTCACGCACTGCGATGGCTCGAGCCAGAGCGTGGACGAGCCGTCAACGTCAGACACCGCCGTCGCCGCCGCCGGTGGCACGCCCTCCTCCTCCGCCGCGTTGTGCGCGCCGTATTCGGCGAGCTTGAGCACAACAGGGACCCGAGGCCCTGCTGTGGAGAGCTCCGCCGGGGCAGGGACCGCGGAGACACCGCTGCCAGCCAGTCGCGCTCGCACGGCAGAGGAGCGACGACAGGACCCGCGCCGCTACTGGGTCAAGCTGGACGATCTGGTCTGCACGATAGATGACGCCCACACGTACCTCTGCCGTGCACTGAGTCTGGCGCCGTCCCTGCAGCGCTCCTTGCAACCGTACTTGGACACGGCCGTGCGCTTGATTAGCGAGCAGCTCCTCTCCACGGGGCCTGCGCTGGAGCGCGAGCTGGGGGCGCAGCGCCGACGTGCGCACGCGGGCGAAGAGGAAGGGCGCGTCGATGTGCAGGCGGAGGAGGGGGAGGGGACCTTTGTGCTCGAGGCCACCTGCCCTGCCGAGGACGGTCTGTACAACGTGCCTGTGACGCCTTCCACGGCCCCCAAGGTGGCCATGACGCGCGTGCAGATGCTGAACGTCGAGGAGCCCAACAGCAACCCCGTCTCCCTGCCCGACTCGACACCGGAGGCACAGGCCGCACGCGCGCAGTACGCCGCCGAGCAGCAGCAGGAGCAGGCACAGGCGGTTGCATCGCCTGTCGGCGGCCAAGGCCAGGAAGGTCGCCTGCTCCCTGAGCAGCTCCGCCCATCGGACTTTGTGCTGTCTGGCGTGGCCGTGCCTGTGCGCGTGTGCCACTCTGAGCGTGGCGGTCTCCCGCGCTCGCTGACCTTGGTGCGCGCGGCGAGCACCCCGTTCGCCGTCGCTCGCTGGGTCCAAGCTGTGGCGACCACCATTGGACCGGACGGCCGCACACCGTGTCTGTTGCCTGGCCACGCGCACGCCAGCACGCATCATGTCGACCCCACCGCCCTGACGGGACCGGCGGCCGCCTCGTCGGCCTTGTCGCTGACGGAGGTCTCGGGCACACCGGGCCTGAGCATGGGCATGCTCCCCGCGGGACTGGCTGCTTTGGCTGGCAGTGCTGGTGGTGTTGGTGGTGGCCTCGGTGGCCTCGGTGGCGGCGGTGGCGCCTCCTGGTGCGTGGCGTGCGCGAAGGAGATGAGCTCGATCGCCTCTGGCTGCGCCTGTGCGGCGTGCGGCCTCGCCACATACTGCTCTGCCGCCTGCGAGGCCGCCTACAAGTCCCGCCACGACGCCTACGAGTGCGCCGGCTTTGTGTGCTTGCAGAGCGAGATCAGCCTCGCCGCGGAGGCCTCGCTGCACTGTCCGTCCAAGGGCCCCGCCACGAGCGAGCCTGCGACCACGTCTCCGTCCACCTCGGCGTCGCTCATGACGGGTGTACTCGATCTCGCCGGCGAGGCGTGGTCAGAGCCGGACCTCCTCCACCGCGTGCTGCCGCTCACGCTCGTCGTGTACAGTGGCTTGTGCGAGCGCGCGGCGGGCTGGGAGCGGGTGTCGCAGGTGCTGGCGCGCGGCGTGCATCGCAACCTGCGTGCGCTGATGCCGCCCACCGTGGCGCGTATCCTGGAGCGTCTTCAAGCGCAGCTGCCTCCCCCACCTGCCCCGCTGGACGGCGCAGATGGCGGCCACCACCCCGACCTGACGACGTGGTCGCTCCTGTCGCTCTTCTTTCTCTGCCGCCTCTACCACAGCCGTCACATGGAGCACGAGGTCAGCAGCTTTTATGTGGAGAAGCTGCTCCTGCGTCATTCCTGCGAACCCAACTGTGTCTGGTCCGACGTCACGCGCAGCATCACCACGGGCCGCTTCATCGCCAAGGGGGAGGAGTTGACGCTCGCCGTGGATCCCAACTTTCCGCAGCACTGGCCCCATCAGGTGCGCACCAAGTGGTGGCTACGCTATCACGGCTTCATCTGCCAGTGCAGCCGCTGCGCGCGTGAGAGCCGCCTGCTCAACGGCGGCCGCGGCGACCTCTCTGACGATCTCGTTGAGCAGCTCCTCACCGCGGATGTGCTGCGCCGGCCGACGAGTGTGTCGGCCACGCTGGCCGCCCAGTCCAGCACAACAGCTCATCTGCTCCCGCACCACCCCACACACTACTTCCACCCACTCGTGCAGACGGCAATCCTCACCAGCCGCAATGGCCGTCAGACACCGGAGCAGGCGGTGGCCGTCTTTCACGCGCTGCGCACACAGTGTGCGAAGTACTTGCTGCCCACGCACTACCTGTTCGAGGACCTGCGCACGGCAGAGTGCACGCTGGCCGAGCTGACTGGCCAGGCGGACCTCGTCAACGTGCTCGGCCGCGAGTCAATGTTGTTTCTGGAGTCTCTGTGGGCCGGTGCCATTCCGTCCAAGACGCGCGTCATGGAGGCCATCCCGCAAACATTTGATTGCCGCCGACGCAACGTGCACAACCGGCGCATGCGGCGGCAGAACAAATCGAAGCCACTCGTCGCCAGCACCCCCGCTGAGGCGCCATCTGCCCCAGCCTCCTCGGCACCTCTGACCACCGTCACCACCACCCGCACCACTGCTACTGTCCGCAGTGACAGTGCGGAGGAGGTAGAGGAGCAGAGCATCGTCGAAAAGTTCATGGGCTCCTACCGTGCGTGGTACCTCTGACGAGACTTTTGAACCAAGAGTGCGAAAACACAACACCATCAACACAACGACAAGAAAAGCAACCTATGGCTTCCCGTCGACTGACGGGCGAAGGGGCCAGTACGTTGTCAACGAGAATATGGCTGATTCAGCACGCCCACACACGTGCTGAGGTGCGCTCTTACCTTGTACGTGTGTGTGTGTGTGTGTGCCGTCGGTCTCTCCGCATCGATGGACTGCCATGACTTCACATCCCACACCCACCTACACCCACCCACACCCACCCACACCGACTCATCTCATATTTGTGTGTGCTCGCGTTGGCATCTTACCTTGTCTGTTCAATTCATCATCTCTCCTTGTTCCTCCCCATCTGCCTTTTTGTCTTGACTTTGCGTTTCTATTGGTTTCATTTCTTCTCTCTCTCTCTCTCTCTCTCTCACTTTCTGTCACATTTCGCGCAGTTTTCTTTCCTTTCTTCCTTTCTCAACATGGGTAACATCCGTACCAAGACCGTGAAGCGCGCGTCCCGCCAGGTGGTGGAGAAGTACTTCTCCCGCCTGAACCGCGACTTCTACCAGAACAAGCGCGTTGTCATGGACGTGACCATCGCTCGCTCCAAGAAGCTGAAGAACAAGATCTCCGGCTACGCGACCCACATCATGAAGCGCCTTGCCCGCGGCCCCGTGCGCGGTATCTCCCTGAAGCTTCAGGAGGAGGAGCGCGAGCGCCGCATGGACTTCGTGCCCGAGGTGTCCCGCGTGGACCAGCTCATCCAGGATGGCGTGAAGATCGACAAGCAGACGCACAACATGCTGCGTCACCTTGAGGTCGGTGTTCCCCGCTACGTGCGCTACGAGTCCGCCGCTGCCGTCGTGGCCGCCAAGAAGAGCCGCCGCGGTGCCCCCAAGCGCAAGTAGAGGCCTGATGAAGTTGCTTCCGTATGGAAGGAAACACACATGAAAACATTTTCTTTTTTCTTTTCAATGACATGACAAACTAAACAAACAAACAGCAAAAAAAAAAAGTAGTGCGACACATGCAAAAGCGCTTTTCTCAGCGCTTCAGAGGACCTGAGAGACGACTCTGACAGCACCATCTCGCCGCTACGCCGCTACTCGGTCATGTGTGCGCGTCACACGGTGAGCGAACAGGGCGAGAAAAAAAAAGAAAGAAAAAAGTGTCTTAGCAGACCTTTCACTTTGCGAGCCTGAACACGTGCATAGCATGTGCTGAGTGTCTATCACACAGTCACACGCACTCACACATAGCACTCCCAGACTGCCAGGCCATGCAACTACTTCCCGACACTACCTCCCAATACGCACACACACACACACACACACACATTTCGCTCCTCACATTTCATTTCTGCTCTGTCTTTTTTCCCCCTTCACTCTTCATTGTCACCACAATCGCCCCACTAGATCGGCATCAAACATGGGTAACATCCGTACCAAGACCGTGAAGCGCGCGTCCCGCCAGGTGGTGGAGAAGTACTTCTCCCGCCTGAACCGCGACTTCTACCAGAACAAGCGCGTTGTCATGGACGTGACCATCGCTCGCTCCAAGAAGCTGAAGAACAAGATCTCCGGCTACGCGACCCACATCATGAAGCGCCTTGCCCGCGGCCCCGTGCGCGGTATCTCCCTGAAGCTTCAGGAGGAGGAGCGCGAGCGCCGCATGGACTTCGTGCCCGAGGTGTCCCGCGTGGACCAGCTCATCCAGGATGGCGTGAAGATCGACAAGCAGACGCACAACATGCTGCGTCACCTTGAGGTCGGTGTTCCCCGCTACGTGCGCTACGAGTCCGCCGCCGCCGTCGTGGCCGCCAAGAAGAGCCGCCGCGGTGCCCCCAAGCGCAAGTAAAAATCTGACGAGAGCGTTGTCTTTCATCGATTTCCGATCATAGCATTTTCGTTTTTCTTTGATACTTTTACTTAAAACAAACAAAAAAAAACACGCAATACAAGAACAACCACGCGCATCAAACCACAGAGAGTTTACGCGGCTACTCTGAGGCGAGCGGAACCACATGGGTGTGATCGGACATCTCTTTTGGTCTATCCACTGCGCTCCTGGTACACGCGCCAGTTAGCGCCCCCCCATTCCTTGTTTTCCTCGCTTGACGCAGATGCAATAAAAAACATGCGCACATGCCAGCACTGGTGAAGATTCACGGTTTCGGTGCTTCGCTGGTACTTTTTTTTTTCCCTTCTTTGCTTCTTCCGTCTGCACTCTATCACTCTCCACCACGTGCACCTCACATGTCTCTCCTACTTTCTCTCTCTCTTTCTCTCTTTACTCCTTCTCCTTCTTGGTGACACGCACACCCTTCTGCTCTACCGCTTAGGATGCAAAAGCATTCTTCATCTGTGCCCCTTTACTGATCGGCGAGCCGATACACGACAAGACAAGAACACAATCTGCGTGCGCGCGCCATGGATGAGGAGACGTTGCTACGGATGCGCACCTTGCCGCGCATTTGCCCGTCCTTGCCGTACGCGAAGCACACCTCCGGCCTGGCTGCGCCGCTGCCTGCCCGACACGTCTCCGGCAGCCCTCTCGAGCTCCCGCCGACACGACGTGACACCAATGGCGCGGTGGACGCGGCCTCGCCGATGCACACCAGCTCCACTGTCCGCATCTTAGCGGTGCTCTGCTCGTCCTCGACGCGCCGGCCCCATTCACGGGACAGTGCGCACAAGGACGCCGACCTGCTCGCGGAGGCGACACCGGGGACGGAAGTGTCGACGTCTGGTGCTGATGAGAAGAAGGCCGGTGAAGACACACACGACGCGTCTTCCGCTGTGTCACGAAAGCGTGGCCGGTCGGCCGAGCGGACAACAGACACAGGGGATAGCACCGACGCACACGCTGTGGAGCCGCCATCGGGGAAAAAGAGTCTCGTGGAGTCGATGCGTCATGGTGCACACGACACGACCGACGCGACGGCGCGGCGGGTTGAGCCGCCCCGTCGTGGCTCCGTCTACCTCCGGGTGATGTACGACGACACGCTGGTCGAGACGCTCCCACTGGAGCTGTTTCGCGAAAAGCATCCTCAGATTCTGATTGACTACCTCATGTCCGTGGGTTCTTGGGTGTAGCGGAGCGGAGCCTATCGAGAATGCGTGAGAGGGTGACCTGATGACACCACTACTACTTCGTTTTGTTTCCCCGTTTTGCCTGTCCACTTGGACAACTACCAAGGAGTTTTCCACAACAACTAGGACACCGATCACCGCTACCACAGTAACACACACACAAAAAAAAAAATGGTTGCACTGACAATATCTCTTTACAGACGGCTGGCAAGTTTGATATCAACATGAATCAATGCCTCTTTGCCATGTTCCCACTCACACGCCTTTCCTCCTTGCTCTTCACTGTCATCACCGTTTCCACCCTACTCTTTTTCTTTCTGCTCAAGTGTAGCGTCACTTTTAGTGTTTTTTTTTTGACGACACCACGAGATCGACGAAGGAATACACACGTACTCACACGCACATACCCACACTGCCGAATACAGAGTTGGCACGTCCTCACACAAGGAGGCTCAAAGCAACAACACTCCGGTTCGACCGAGAGAACGCCGAAAAAGAACGAACAAAAAAAACTGCGGCATGTCGGACCCACAAGGCGCTGAGCAGGCGGAGGCACCGTCCGTGAAGAAGCACCGTTGGGAGGACGACGTCAGCACGCACGCGACCAGTCAGTCCGTGCCGTCCACCACGCGCTGGGCCACGGCCACGCCACGCCAGTACGGCAGCGAGACCCCTCGCGCCACGACCGGCGAGGCCTCGGCCTGGCGCGGGCTGCGCACACCGACTGCTACGCCGACACTTCATGTGCAGACCCCGTCCTTTGGCCAGGCGACCCCGTCCACGCCAAACTTCAGCTCGGCGGGCGCGACACCCACCATGGCCTCCAGCAGTCGTGGCTATGCGGGGCAGACGCCGATGTTCAACGCGGCTGGCGCGACCCCGTCTGCCTCCATGGCCTTTGGTGCCACGCCCAACTATCAATACGAGGGTGCGACGCCCGTGCAGTCGCACTTTGCCTCCGCGGAGAGCCAGTCGGCGATCACGAGTGCCCTGGAGTCCAAGGCGCGCGCACTGGAGAAGGAGTGGCGGCTGAAGAACAAGCGTCTCACCGAGGAGTTCCTCGACAGCGTGATGCCGCCCACCGAGTTCTTCACGGTGCAGCCCGTCCCAGGGGACTACAACCCACCTGCTCCTGTCGAGCCCAACTTTTACGAGCTGGCGCGCTCGTCCATGAACATGGCCGACTTCCAGGGTGCCGCGGCCGCACCGGTTGGTGCGGAGGCCGAGGTGTACGACATCCCTGAGCACCTTGGGGAGGGCATGCCGGCGATGAAGCCCACCGACGCACCCATCTTTGCGGTCTTGCTCAAATTCCACAATGTCGACCCGATCCCCGACGATCAGCTGCCGCTCTACCTGCTGATGAAGAACCTGTTTAAGATCAAGAACGGTGATACCAACCAACGCCGCCACGGCACCCGCTACTTGCTGGAGAAGTCGCGCGTCTTTGGCAGCCACTTTATTTTTCAGCAGCTGCTTTTCATCTGGAGCCACGACACCCTCGACCTGCAGGAGCAGCACAACCTGATGGAGTTCATCAAGGGCCTCATCATCCAGCTGGGCTCCGCGATGGAGCCGTCCGCGAAGGAGGTGATCCACATTATGGAGCCGCTGCTGACGACGCGCGAGCAGGTCACACGCGAGGATGCGAAGCAGGTGCTCATTATGCTCACCCGCGTCGTCGGCTTCCGCTGCGTCTTCGCGGCGATCAAGGACGACTTTGCCCATGAAGTGGCAGGGGCGCGCCGACACACCGCCAAAGTTGTCGCCGTCGTCAGCCACGCCGCCGGGCTGCAGGACACGCTCCCTGCCCTGCGCGAGGTCTCCTTCTCGCCGCTGGCCGTGGCGCGCCAGACGGCGGCGCGTGCGCTCGGGGAAATTCCGCACGAGCTCGGACACGCGATCATGGGCGGGCTGCCGGAGATGGTGTCCATATTGGAGCGACTCGTGCGCGATGAGCGGCGCGTGCGAAAGGAGGCGGCGTGGGCGATTGCGCAGATTGCGCACGCCACCGCGCCATTCGGCATTGAGGAGCTCGCCCCGCTGGTGGAGGTGGTCTGCCAAGAGTGCCGCCAGACCACGGGCCCCACTGCGGCGCCGTTCCTCTCCGCCTTTGCCGCCCTGGTGGCGATCATGTCCCCGCTCGACGCGCAGGCCCGCACGCAGGCGATGATGCCGACGCTGGTCAACCAGTTCAACACACCCGACGAGGAGCACCACCACGTCATGTTGAACGTCGTGCGACAGTGCATCCGCGCGGAGGGTGTCACGCCGGCCTTTATTCGCGATGTCGTGCTGAAGCCCTTCTTCGACGGCTTCTGGTCTGTGCGCCGCGTGGCCGCGTCCAAGCGGACCGCCGTCGCGTTGTCGGAGGCGACTGTGGAGCTGGCCAAGAAGCTGGGCAGCGTGGACGTGCTGCAGCTGCTGGTGCTGCAGATGAAGGACGACAATGAGCAGTTCCAGCGCATGGTGCTCGACACGGTGCGCCGTATTCTGGAGGCGGTCGGTCTGGACGGGGCGCCGGACATTCTCATTGTGCACCTCCTCGACGGCGCCATCGCTGCGCTCCGGCAGGACGAGCTGGGCCTCAACAAGATCGCTGCGAGCTGCTTGGCGACGCTGTGCAACACGCTGGGCACACGCCTGCGGCCGTACCTGAAGCAGCTCATGGACCTCATCAACGCGCGCCGCGAGAGCACGGAGACGGCGATGCGCGCGCAGGCCGCGCTGCTCGTCTCCCGCATCGCGCACACCGTCAAGGAGGCCAACGGCACGGTGTACCTGGAGGAGCAGGGCCGGCGTATCTACGAGCGCATGCTTGACGACGATCCTCTGGTGCTTGCGGCGAATCTGAACGCGACCCGCGCCATCCTCGCGCAGCTCCAGCGGAGCTACAAGCCGAGCATCCGCGACCTGCTGAAGCGCCTGACCATCGCCATCAAGAACCGCAACCGCCGCGTGCGCCAGGAGACGATTCAGCTGATCGAGGATATCGCCTCGCTCTATGACGACAAGGAGGTTGACCCGATCCAGCTGCACGAGCTCGCCACGAAGGGCCTCTTTGACTTCCTCGATGCCGACCAGCGCGAGATGCGGCACGCCTGCACGCGCACGTTCGGCGTCATTGCGAACAAGATCGGCCCTTTTGCGATTGTGCTCGAGCTGGTGGACAACTTCCGCCAGGACAAGCGCAAGATCCGCATCTGCACGGCCGTCGCGCTCAGCGCCATTGCCAAGAGCTGCGGCCCGTTTACCGTCATTCCGTACGTACTCAACGAGTTCAAGGTGAGCGAGGGCGAGCAGGTCGCGACGACGGTGCAGCACACGGTCTTGAAGACGATCCGCTACGTGTACGAGGCGATTGGCAGCGCGGGTCGCGAGTACGTGTACGCGCTTGTTCCTCTGCTGGAGCGCACCTTGACCGAGACAAGCCTGCAGATGCGCCGCATGGCCGTGGAGGCCTGCACGGCTGTGGTGAACGCGATTGCCGGCTTCAGCGGCTACAAGGAGGTCACGACGCACTTGCTGAACTTTGTGCAGCCGAACATTGTGGAGCTGCTCGCCAAGAACGAGGTCAAGGTCGCTGAGGAGCGGCTCAAGATGGTGACGGCCGTCGTGAGCTTCTACGAGGTCGCGCGTCTGGTGCTCGGCTCAGGCGTCATGATGCAGTATCTGGTGCAAGGTCTGTTCCATCCGGCGCGCAAGGTGCGTGATATTTACCGGCGCACATACAACATGATCTACCTGGCCTCGCCGGAGTCCATGCTGCCCTACTACCCGCGCATCGCCGATGATGCGACACACACATACACGCGACACGAGCTCGAGGTGATGCTGTAGGCGCATTTGCTTGAAACCACTGGAGAAAGAGAGAGGACGGAAAGTCAAAGACGCGGCAACAGCTGAGAAAACATAACGAAGAGGGAGGTGAGGGGCCACGGAATGGTGTGCTGTGGCCATACCTTTCTCTTTCTCTCTCATTCCCTTTCTCTCTGTAGTTTCTTCTTCGCCATCTCTCTCTCTCTCTCTTGATGTCCGTTTGCTAATATGACGATGTTGATGCCCGAGACGCGGGAGAACAATAAGTGCCACAGATGCCCTCACGACATGAACAAAGAAGAACAGAGAGTAACACATACTCTGGAAAGTGGGCATGACACAGCGTGCCCGCCTTGATACCACCGTTTCAAAATCATCCCCCCTCCGTGGCTCTGATGTAGCAATGCCACGTGGCACTACAGATGCCTGCTGTGGGTAGTAGAGAGAATGTCACCACTCTCTCCTCCGCGAGCTGCGATAACGAGGCCGAAGCTGAACACGCTCACGTGCCTTCCTCATTCAGGAGCTCTCTCCCCCAAACACATACACACACACACACACACACACACACGCACACGGTTCCTCTGTTTTTACTCCTTGTCTATCCCTCTCACTCACACCCACGCACACTCAACGACACAGCAAGAAACGAAAACTAACGCGCGTCAGCCGTTGACAATCAAGTGCGCACGTTTGCCTTTTACACTTAGAAGCTGGTCAAATACGGTCGAACGCGAGCCACAGCTTTCAGACCTGCGACACACGCTACCTCAAAACAACAAGAACACCAACAAAAAGTGCCACACTTTTGTGTTTACCTCGTTTTTTCCCCTTTTCTTCTCCTCCTGTTCATTTTTTCTCCTAGAGTGAGAACGCCGCGTAGTTGCCCTTCTCCATTTGTCATTCTTTTTGCTTTGTTTGTTTGTTCACTCGTCACATCTCCCCATTCTTTTGTTTCTGGTGTCTCGTCCAATTTTTCCCCGCAATATCTCTTTCCATTTTTTGTTCTCCCTCTTTCCCTTTCCCTTCCCTGTACGATTGCTCTCCCTCTCTCTTTTCCCTCCTCACACGCGATTTCGTGATGCCTGTGAGCCGTATTTTGGATGCCTCCAACCTTGTGCGCGGCGGCTCGAGCCACGTGGAGCTGAGCGACATCACCGCCGCCCTCGTGAGCAAGAAGCAGCTCAGCGCCGGCACCCAGGCCAGCCTGGACACCGCCGAGGAGCTCCGCGTCGCGTCCAACCGGCTGACGTCGTTGGTGGCCGCCCCGTCCAGCTTTCTGCACGCGGTCGTGCCGCACATTACCATTCTGGACGCCTCGCACAACCAGCTGCGCGACTTCAGCGGTCTGGAGATGTTCACGTCGCTGGAGACGCTGAACTTAAGCCACAACCAGGTGCAGGTGCTCGACGCGGCCTCGGCCAGCGCACTGCTGCCGCTGCGCCGGCTGCAGACCGTCATCCTCTCCCACAACCAGCTCAAGTACATGGACTGGGACGTGAACGGAGGGGCCGGGGCTGCGCGCGGCTCGGCACTGCGGCGGTCGCGCGCATCCGTGTCGGGTGAGTTTTCCAGCCCCGGCGCAGGCCACCATGTAGACGAAGACGACTGGCTGGCGCGCACCTTCACCATCGCCAGCCTCGACCTCTCGCACAACGACCTCATTGAGCTGCCCGATCTGCGCGCCTTGCCGCTGCTGGAGGAGCTCTACCTCGAGGAGAACGGCGTGGAGGACCTGACCGATCTTGATGTCAAGGTGCCGCTGCTTCACCTGCAGGCGCTCACACTCGCCCACAATGGGCTCGCAACGTGCGCCGCGCTGGTGCCCCTCGCCGCGCTTGGTGAGACACTGCTGCACCTCACGCTGGACGGCAATCCGTTTACGTTGGCCAGTGCGCACACGGTCGCGTCCACCAACACGCACGGCAAAACCACGACGACGACGACGACCACTAGCACACGTGACAATGAGCGACGTGCCCACGCGCTGGACGCTGCCAAGACGACCGCCGCCGATGCCGCCGCGCCTGGCTGGTGGCGACCGTTCGCGTTGTTCCTGGCCCCGCTGCTGATCACGCTGGACGAGGTCGATCTCTCGAGCACAGAGCGGCACCTCGCGGGCGCGGTGCTCTTCCGTCCTCGCCCCGGCGCACCACTCTCGCGCCCCCTGCTGGAGCTGATGAATCCACCGCGTGGCAGCGAGCTGGAGGCGTACCTGCAGCAGCGCATGGCCAACACAATGCCTGCCGCCAGGCCCGTGCCGGTGAATGGGAGCGTGAGTTCCCTCAACACGCAGCGCACGGCCACAACCGCCACGACCATCACCACTGGCAGCGACGGGAGCCCGAACGGGAGCCTGAGCGACGGCCCCCGCTCCGGCACGGCGCCGCTGCCGGTGGTGGTCAAGGCAATGCAGGGCAAGCTGAAGAGCCTCTCTGGCGTCGTGCAAATTCTTTGGCACGCGCACCTCCATCAGCCAGCCGCCGCGGCCTCGTCGGTGGTGCCGCGCGCGCCGCACAGCGCCCGCGGGGATCCCGATGCCGCCACGGTGCCGCCGGACTCGGCGCGCTCGACCGCGTCCTCCACGGCCAACGCGGACATGCAGGAGGTGGTGACGGCGATGCGCAACCTGCAGCAGGTGATGACCAGCATGTGGGGCGACCTCGATGAGTTCCGCGCGGTGGTCGCGCGCGAGCAGTTCAAGGCCGCGCTGACGATCCAGCGCTACTACCGCGGCTTCCGGGCGCGCTGCGAGTGGCGTGTTCTTCGCGCGGACTACCACGCCTTTGTCGACGGCCTCACGCCTGACGTGTGCCTGCTCCAGCGCGCCGGCCGTGGTCTACTTTCGCGTCGGCGCCTCGGGCCCCGCTACGAGGCCGTGGCCCTGCGCAAGGACGTGACGAGCCTGCGCGGCGAGGTCGAGGCTCTGCGGCGACTGGTCGAGCAGCACTGCCAGTCCACGGCTCCGGCCTCCTCCACGGTTCCAGCCGCCTCCACGGCTCCAGCCGCGGCTGCCCCTGCGCGGGGCCGCCACACCGACCCAGCACTCGTGACAAACCGCGCGCCGGCCGTCGACGAGGCACCCGCCGCCTCCGCACCGCTCAAGCCGACGCGCATTATGGTGCGGCGCCGCTCCAGCAGCGGGGGCTCCAACCGCGGGTCCTCGTTGCCGAGCGTATCGACCGCCCACGCGAGCCCTGGCCCTGCCACCGCGACCGTGCCTGCCCGCAGCGAGACACCCGATCGCCTGGACGACCTCGATGAACTGTAAACGCACGCTCGCACACAGACAAACTCAAGATCCAGTCGATTAAGAATGAACAAGTTCAGTGCAACGAAAACAGCAACAACACGCTGTTCTGGCCGGATGTTGCCACGGACAAACTGGCAACTGTCGGGTGTGCGTACAAGCGAGAACCGAGCACAAGGCGACCTAGTCCAGGCGAACCGTAGCTACTGACGGAAGCACGCACACACTCGAGAGCGGCTGAGCGTTGTGTGAACCACTGACACGCTATGCTTGCCTGCGTACGTATTTGTCCTCCTCAATGAACGCTATTTTTGCCCTTTCCCAGCATCAACAACACCAATAAAAACAGAGCGATATCTCACACACACACACAGGTTATCCAAGGGAGGGGAGCTGTCGTGTGTCTGACCTGTGAGGCTTGACAGGCATTCGTACCGAACGCATCCGCTCCTTCTCTCTCTCTCTCTCTTTTTCTGCGGACAAGTTATCTTCTGTGCCTCTGTCCACTTTTCCACTCCTCACATGACAGTAGCCTTGGGAGATGTGCTTCAGCACAGCCAGACAACAAGAGCCAGGCTCCGCCACATCAGAGTGTGTGTCGTTGACTGTTTTTTTTCCCCTTTCTCACCCTCCATGCTTCATCTCTGTCCACCACTTCTATTTCTATCTCTATTGCTTTCCCTCTGTTTTTTTCTTTTCGTCATTTCCCCACGTACCTTTTCCCACACCTCCTTCACTCAGCAAGGACGATACCTGCGTAGCGCACGTACCGCCGCCTTACCGCCTTACCGCCTTCGACCATCTTCTTTTGTTTCCCTGTGGCTTCCTCTCCATCCTCATTTGCGCGCATCATCGAGCAACGACAACTGACTGCGCCAATTCAGATCGAGCTCCTTTTTTTTTCTTCTTCCCCAACACTACTTACTCGCTTGTTTTATTTTTCTTCTCTACCATCACTTGGCTCGCTGTATTTGTCGATCCAAAAAACTGTTAAGAAATCGCACACAGACAAGCGCCTCCTGTGACAACAACAACAACAACAAAAAAAGTCTCGGGACCCCACAACACGACACACAGACACACACTTCATACGGTGCTACACAGTCATGTCCTCCACGCCTGAGCAGACCAAGAAGGCTGCCCCTGCGGCGCCGGCGGCCGACCACAAGGATGGATCGATCCTCCCCGAGCACCCACCTACCCTGGGTGAGATTATGAAGAAGGCCCTCGCCACAGCGGCGCGCGGTGGTGTCGCTGGTGCGATGGCGCAGGTGATCAACGTGTGCCTGCTCATGTGGCTGCGCACGACCATGAACTACCAGTACCGTTACGGTGGTGGCACAATTGAGACGGTCAAGCTGTTGTACAAGGAGGGCGGTGTGCCTCGCTTCTACCGCGGTGTGGTCCCTGCGCTGATGCAGGCTCCTCTGGCGCGCTTCGGTGATACCGCTGCCAACGAGGGTGCGCTCGCGTTTCTGTCGTCGTTTGAGTCCACGCGCACGCTGCCGGTGTTCATCCAAACGGCGTTCGCGACGTGCTGTGCCGCCAGCTTCCGCATCTTTCTGATGCCCATCGACGCGTGGAAGACCACGAAGCAGGTGGAGGGCGAGGCGGGCCTGAAGGTGCTGCGCGAGAAGATCCGCAAGCACGGCATTTCCAAGCTGTGGTACGGCGCGGGTGCGCAGGTGGCGGCCACGGCGGTCGGCCACTACCCCTGGTTCTTCACGTACAACTACTGCAACGCGAACCTGCCCGAGTTCGAGTTCCGCTACGGCAAGTACGTGCGCCGTGCTCTGATTGGCTTCAGCGCGGCTGTGGTGTCCGACTGCATGTCCAACTCGATCCGTGTCATCAAGACCACGAAGCAGACCTCGGTGACCCCGCTCACGTACAAGCAGGCCTTCCGCGAAGTGGTCGCCAAGGACGGCTACGTCGGTCTGTTCGGCCGCGGTCTCAAGACGCGCATCCTGACCAACGGTCTCCAGGGCATGATCTTCACGATTGTCTGGAAGTCGCTGCAGGAGTCCTTCACGAAGGCATCCGCGCCGAAGGCTGCATCGTAGGTGCTACGCGCGCAGAGCTCATGAATCCGGTTCCAGGACGTGCACCGGATGCACTGTGCTCATTTTCTTCCCTTTTTTTCTTTTCGTTTCTCCACTCCTCCCCTCCCAAACTACCCAAACAGGCTTGAGACGGAGACTCTTGGCGACGCAGAGGAACACGTGCACCAAACAGCGCAGCTCTCCTTCTCTTTCTCTCACACACAAACGTAATTCGAGTCCACTCGCCGTGCTCACTCCTGGCGTGTGCTCTCTCTCTCTCTCCCTGCTGCTTCAGCGGCAGCACTTTTTGAGACAGCCGCACGAGGCACATGTGTGCGCGGCACCCACGAACACGAGAAGAGAGGAAAGAAAAACGGAAAAACAATTGTGATAACGACACGGAAATAAACAAACACAAAATAAAGGGATAGCAATCGAGAAGTTGCGGCACAGCACGCGAGGCAACTTGCCTCACTCTAGCTGCCCTCGCATTTCCCTTTGCTATCTTTCCACTTTTTCTCTTTTTGTTTTCTGTTGTCCTCTTCCCCCTATATTCTGAGACCATTTTTGTCTTTTTTCCTCTTTCTCTTCTCCCTTCCCCGCTCCGTTCTCACCAAGAGCCTCTCCGCTCGTGGTGTGTCGCATAGCGAACATGCTGTGTTCTAGACGATCGCCGCCGGCCTTCTTCCCTTGCTTTTCAAAAGCATCTTCTTCATCGCCACTTTTTTAAACCTACTTCTGAAAATACGCACATCCACAAACGCATGCAATCGCCCCCGCACTCAGCTGTAAAAACGATCACCACCACCAACAAAAACACACACACACACACACAGTTTCCACCTATATATTATTTTTAGTGAAAAATAGGCTTGTAGCGGCCGTGTGAAAAAAAAAAAAAGAAGCAAGGAAAGAAAGAAAGAAACGAAGAGTCGTATTTTCTTCATGACAAACACGATGGAAGCCAAATCTTACACACACACACACACACACACGCATGCGCAAAGACACAACATCCATGGTGTTTACGCATCTGAAAAGGAAAAAGGACACTTACTGACGACGCGTACTGCCCGGTGGAGGGGCAGAAAGTCGCCAGCGAGATGGACCCCCGTGCGACGAGCACCGGGTTTGTCAGCGTCACCCCCAAACAATACGTCTCCCTTTTTTTTTTTTTGAACTATTCAGCCAGTGTGTTTTTTTATCCGGCCATCTATTTTTCTCTGTTTTGTTTTCTTTGTTTGCTGTGTCCCTGGTACTCGCCGTCTTGTCCAGCGGACTGACAAGAGCATCAACAAAAACAAAGAAAAAGAACAACCACGACAACAAAAAAGCGCCGCACACTTGCGAACAAACCCGAGACATTTCGAAGTTCGAAGTTCGACGCCCTCCCTCCCTTCCTTCCCATCCAGCAGTCCTCTGTGGCCCACACACACACACACACACAAAGCCCGTAGCCGTCTATGTTGGCTGAGTTGTCTGCTGTGCCTTAGAGACCATACTTTCGACACATGACCATCACATGGGGACATCGGCAGGGGAAGACCAGTGCACCAACAAAAAGGATCGGTGGTGCCTGCACGGACTTGTGCTGTCTCTGCCTCTCTCTTATCCTGATTGCTGCTGGGCAGATGCGGAGCCTAAACTTGACGTATGCACTCCAACACTGTCTTTTCTTTTCCTTTCAACATTCCTTCTCCATTTCTCCCTTTTCACCTTGTTCGTGCGTCTTGTTGCCGTGG